>BSBK01005972.1:585000-592500 GCA_027943335.1 Chamaecyparis obtusa
ATAAGAATAGATGGAATAGACGTAGTCACTAAAGGAGGAGTATAAGTAGGAATGCTAGGTAAAGGAACAAAAGAAGGTTCCACACCAGTGACAGGAGGAGTGAATCCTAGATCTTGAGCTTCTTGAGATAAATGTTTGACATTTAAATGTACAAGGTGAGTGATACCACTCAAGAGATTAACACATTGACACTACTACATTTGGGGCCAAATTTCGACAGAAGTTTCCGATGGGTAACTTTTTATTACGAATTTGGTATTTTTTTTTTGTAATAGGCCCCGATGGTGTCGGTATTCTAATGGGTGTTTAATTGACCATTGGAATTCTGATAGATTCGGGGTATAGATGAAAAAAAAAGTGAACAACCTCATCATTTTTATTTTGATTGGATAGAGAAGGAGTGGGAGAAGGACCAAAAGCTGTGTGTTGGAGAAGGTATGTGATTTCTTCATCTTTCGAGCCTCTAGCATCATATTCAAATGCATTGCATTTTATTTGATCATGAATGCTCTCTGAAATGATCGCATTCTACTAGTGTCATGCCCTAGCCCATGCTTAACTCCATTATTTGATGTTATTGGTGCTTGTGCTCAAGAATATCCATTTTTTTGAAATGTTGACCGTGGTTATCAAATGGACAGCCCACGAGCTTCTAGCTAGGTGCCATTTGTATATTTGATAGCTTAGGGAATCAAATCTATATTGTATCATTGATAGTTGAGACTTTGTTAAAAGGAAATAGGACAAAGAATGATTTTGATTTAGTCTCTCTATTTTGATCCCTAAGTGGCTTACAACCCTAGAGCAGTATATGCAGATTTACAGATGCAGTTGCATGATACATAGCAACTGATAATTCACAAGAAATCCATGCATCCAATTTGAATAGAAATTAATACAAAGAAATAGGGTCCTCCAATGGTGCAATCATTCACACCTTGACTGTCCCCTCAACCAATGACCCTTCAAAATTGGGTTATCATGCAATCAGTGAGTGATCCTTCATTCTCCTGGCGAGCTTCTAGCTAGGCACCATTTGTATATTTGATAGCTTAGGGCATCAAATGTATATTGTATCATTGATACTTGAGACTTTGTTAAAAGGAAATAGGACAAAGAATGATTTTTATTTAGTCTCTCTATTTTGATCCCTAAGTGGCTTATAACCCTAGAGAAGTATATGCAGATTTACGGATGCAGTTGCAGGATACATAACAACTGATAATTCACAAGAAATCCATGCATCCAATTTGAATAGAAATTAATACAAAGAAATAGGGTCCTCCAATGGTGCAATCATCCAGACCTTGACTGTCCCCTCAACCAGTGACCCTTCAAAACTGGGTTATCATGCAATCAGCGAGTGATTCTTCATTCTCCTGGTCTGCCCTACATCCAAACATATTGGAAATACACAATACAATGATAACAAGTCTTTCACAATCCCCCTTCCCTCAAGGAACACTATCAACCATCCCTTCCACATAGCATTCCACTATTTTATGAGTGGATTGTGTAGGAATAGTTAACATTAAACAATGAGCAAACTCCTCAACACATCTTGGAAACCATTAAATTCAATAATAAATGAAACCTAACACCAACACTATTCCTTCCATAGTTGCAGGATACATAGCAGTTGATAATTCATAAGAAATCCATGCATCAAATTTTTATAAGGATATCCTACTAATCAATAAGAATTTTCTTGAGATGACCAATGATTATGCATTTTGATGTCAGTGTGCTAGTTCAAAAGGATAATATAAATCTGAAACAATTTTTTTGATTTTCTCAAACTATAAATGTGGTTAAAGGGAAAATATTATGTGGAAAACCCACAAACCAAGCTAGCAAATGATTGTACATCAAATTATTCCTATATTCATTCAAGTATTGCTATGCTTCAGCTACTTGACCTTTGAGCTTCATCTAGAGGAATGTGTAGCTTTAAGATAGAGTTACTTCTTGGGCCTTACAATAGGGTGGAATATGATCAAGATTTTTTTAGGCTGTATCTTTGTTAGTCCCATTGTTAGGTTCTTATAGTTCATGGTTTGAATCTATTATGGTTGTGTAAGGGATTTGTAGATGCTTTTTCTAACATAATTATTGGACAACATGATTGGAACAACTGGTTGTTGGCTATTGTACACATGAATCATATCTATCAATGGTTCTTTGTGTTTTCAAGAATTCGTTGACCAATCTTTGAGATTTATTGTCCCAGATTTAAAAGAGTGATAAAAGATATAGTGAGTGCTATCTTTTCCAAGTGTTTTGTGGGTGCCATCTTCTAGGAGTAATTGCTGGAACCAAATTATGTTCTTTGCCTCTAGTAAATATTGCAGACACAATCATCTTCTTGGTGAAGGGTTGCTTCCATCCCCATGAGGCACTATTGCATGGTTTCCATTCCCTTGTATTATAGTGAACCTAATTTAATACAAGTGTGCACTATTTTGGGATCCATAATTTATGGCCCCTACATTGTGGTTGTTAGCCTAAGACAGGCCTACCTTTGCATATAATAAGAGGCCAACATGAAACAAACATCCAGAGGTTAGGGGGTTGTTCCCTGTCCATAATTTATTATTTAAGTGCTAAGTGATGATGGGTATATCATGTAATTCATACCTAGTGTGTCTCTTTCTTTCTCTCCACATTTCACATTAGGAGTGTATGCTATAAAATACTAATGAAATCAACTATTGATCAAATCTAATCAAAATTACAATATAAAGATTAAAATAGATCTTGAAGAAATATGGGAACCATTTTTGACAGATATTGTACAAACAAAGAGAATACTCCGAAGAGGAAATGCTTCAATGTGGAACAATTGAAGGACAATATTTTACTTTTATATGCACATCTGCAATGTTTTTGATATATTTCTGAGATAACAAAATCATAGAAAGAATATCATATAGAAGAAAGTAAAGAATAATGATCATACTTTGAGATATTGTGGAAACTTAAAGGAAAGAATTCTTGGTGGGGTTATCATGCAATCAGTGAGTGATCCTTCATTCTCCTGGTCTGCCCTACATCCAAACATATTGGAAATACACAATACAATGATAAAAAGTCTTTCAAAGTCCCCCTTCCCTCAAGGAACACTACCAACCATCCCTTCCACATAGCATTTCACTATTGTATGAGTGGATTGTGCAGGAATAGTTAACATTAGACAAGGAGAAAAATCCTCAACACATCTTGGAAACCATTGAATTCAAAAATAAATGAAACCTAACACCAACACTATTCCTTCCATTCACTTCTACCAAGAATAAAGCATTTAATCCATTCAACATTACATATAATCATTAGACAGTTACATTTCCTGACTGTGTAGAGGAACATTCACGACCAAAATGATCAAAACTACTTTCACCCTTGCACAAGCTATTCCAAACTTCAAGTAAAATGAGAAATATGCTATATCAAATCATTCATATTCATAGTAACCATTTGAATGATCATTTTGTCAATGTACCCTCTGACTATACCCCCGCGGTAGAGAAATGAAACCTCAAAATAGAGAAAGGAAACTTAGTAAAACCAGTCTATGCCACTTTTTGTGAGGGAAACTTAGTCACGACATCAAGTATCATCTCATCATGGTCTATTCATCATGTTTCAATACCCCATTCACTCTAATCTATTCAACTTACACCATTCTTCTTCTCCAGGACTCAAAGGCTTGAAACAATATATGTGGTAAAAATTCATGAAATAGTAAAGAAGACCTACTATTTGTCAGACAAATCTTCATTGTCCCCCACAAAAAACTAAGTAATAACTACTCTACCCTTAATTTGTTTAACAATGCACCATATTAGATAAAGTAGGTTCTATCACACATGGCACGAACTCTCTTCAAACTCACAATACGTTGCATACGTAGTACAAAAATTATGAGATTCTAAAGAAAGCCTCACTCTTAATGAGTTATAAACATGCCATTGTTTCAATTTTTCTTGCGAGTTATGATAATTTTTGTAAACATGCCATTGGTTCAGTTGAGTGTATTCATTTTTGTCAGACAAATCTTCACTGTCTTCTGATTGTCTTCTTTATATAGTAGCATGTATTAATTGGCTGACAAATAAAGAAGCATTTAGACAATCATAAGACAATGAAGATAATTTTAAATGCATCTAACACAAATTTTTTTTACAAAACTAAACCAATGGCATGTTTACAACAAAGAAATAGAGTGATAATAATATGTTGAAAATTGTATTATGTTTAATACACGCCAAAGGACCAGTCCCAACAATTCTTAAACATACTTTATCTGATATGATGAATTCTTAAACAATTAAGGTTGGAGTAGACATAGTTATCACACAGTTTTTTTGTGTGGTACAAGGAAGATTTGGCTGATTAAGAGTGAGGCCTTCTTTAGAATCTCATATAAATTTGGCTGATTAAGATGAGAAGAAAAACATAATTCATTAGTTAAATTTTTCAATTTCATGTATTTTTTCTCCTATTTGTTAGGTGCATGAGTTGAAGGTTGAATGTAAGAGTCTTATAATGTTGTGTTACTTTTGGATCTTGAGTTTTTGATACTCTTATGATGATCTTTCTCAACAAGTATTTTATTCTATTGTTGTTTTTTGAATAACATATTGGGCAAATACAAAACTATGTACTTCTACAAGACAATGAACACAAAATTGAAGCATCAAACAAGACTTGATCAAGTTGCAGGTGGAACGTGCACTCAAATAGTAAGTAATGTAGAATAACAAAATAAGTAATCTGTCGTGTCTACATTTTGTTATTTTCTGAGATTACATCCATGTTCTATATTCACAGAATGATTCAAAAATTAAATTTACAATTCGATAAAAGTACTGACGGGTGTTGTTCCCTACACCCTCAATCAACAACTTGCCTTCATTTTATTTTGATTTACAAACTACTATATTATTTGAATATCTTTCTTTCTTGCCACAATAGGAAAGAGTTTGAGGTGGAAGACTACAATAATAGAAGTGTTTCAATTTGGTATGCTATACTACAACATCATTTCATAACTAAGTTTTCAATTTCTATATATAATTAGGTTATAGATAATCTAAGTGAAGAAGGATCATGTTACACAATCCAAGTGAAGAAGGTAATGGGGACACAATCAATAGATTGTGGTCAAACTTTAAAAGAAAAGGCGATGGAAAATGTTATTGTCCCTGCAATATTTGTAAGGGCTTAAACATTAGAAGATTGCTAATCAAAATAGCTAAGAGACATTGTAGGGATAATGGTCACATTGAAGGAGGGTTTGATTATCATGAATTGGTAAATTTTTCATTATATTTTTTTAACAATTAATATATATATGAAATACACTTGATGGTGAGATCATTATCATGGTTTATTTGTGTTCATCATTTTTATATAGGTCGACCTCCCTAGGGGAGTACATGATATGGACCATGGAGGTACAAATATTGAGAATATGACTTTGGAAGTGGAGGATCATGGAGGTGTGAATATTGAAGCTGAAGATTATGATCCCATGGAAGATGCTGATGATGCGCCAGATGATGGTACTAATACATTGATCTATGACACATTTGGTATTGGTGCAACTGATAATGATGATCATGATGATGTTGATGTCATTCATGATATAGCTCTACTTGAGAAGGCAGCCACACCCCTTTACGAAGGCTCCCAAACAACTCTTCTCTTTTCTATATTGTTGTTGTTGAACTTGAAGGTTATGAATGGTTTATCCAACACAACAATGTCACGTATGATAAGGTATGTCATATATGTCATTATAGTAATTAAATGGTGAAACATGTACCATAAATATTGTTAATATTAACAACTTATATTTTTTTCTATACATTGATAGGTGAGTTCTTGTTACCACCATTGAATATTCTCTCTCACTCATATCGAGAATTATGTGTTACTATGAAAGATATTGGAATAGAGTATCAAGCAATAGATGTTTGTCCCAATGATCATATTATTTATCATAAAGAACATGAATTTGTAACAGAATTCCTTGAATGTCATATGAGTAGATATCGAACAGATCAAATAACAAAAAAGGTGCCTCACAAGGTTCTTTGTTACATCCCCATTAGACCATGTTTGCAAAGATTATTCAGGTGTAGTAGCTTGGCACAATTTATGGATTACCATGCACGCAATAGAGTCAAGATGACATTATTCAAATGCCTGCTGATGGTACTATATTTAAGGACATAGAGGAAAAGTGGCTGCACTTTATCGAAGAACCTCAAAATCTCAAGGTTTCAGTGGCAGCGAACAGTGTCAATCCATTTGGAGAGCTAAGATCTGTTTACACTGTTTGGCCTATTTTTGTCATCAATAATAACATTCCTCCATGGATGTCAATAAAGAGGGAGCACATTATGTTGGCAATGATTGTTCTAAGTATTTGATCATTTAATAGTTATCTGCATGTAATTATAAATCTTGTAGTAAAATGGTCACAATAATTATGTAATGTTGTTGTTCATTCAACTAGTTAAATACCAAGTTAAAGATATGGATGTATATATTGAGCCTCTTATCGACGAGTTGGTGGAGTTATGGAAATGTGTCACTATGTATCACATCTCTAGACCAATAGGAGACATACAATTTTAATTCCATGCAATGCTTGTATGGACAATACATGATGCCCTAGGGCTAACATATTTTTCTGGTATGTTATGGTGAATTCAAGTTGCACATGATAACTCTAAAAATAAAAATTAACATATTTAATCCAATTGTATCATTACCTTGTAGGTCTTCAAACAAAGGAAAAATTTGCATGTCCAGTTTGTGGTCCAAAGATGAAATCTCATCATTCAAAAAGTTTAGGAAAGAAGGTGTTTGATGAGCATAGACACTTTCTCCACAAAAATCATAACTATCAAATTACCGAAAAATATCTTTTCAATGGGAAAGAAGAGACTAAATCTAAGCCACAGAGAATGACACCTTGCCTATGGAAGTTGAAATATAATATAATTAATCGTCAATGTACTACCATTCTACCTAATGGTTTATGTTTGGAATTTATATATTTTTATTATGTTTTGTTTGCTGATTATGTGATTGATGATCGTGAATGTCATCAAGGCAACACTAATGAGCACCTTCTAAAGGGACTAAAGAGTTATCCTAAACAATTTAGTAGGTTGCCCTACTAAGAGAAGCTACAAATTATGCATTTATTTGATACTATGCATATTGGAAAGAATGTAACAGAGACATTGTGGAAGATATTGGATGGAAGGCGTGACAAAGAAAAAATTGTCAAAATTTGTAGCGACATTCATGAATCCAATCATGCAATGAAAAATTTCATTGAATCAAATAGAAATGGAGAATGGATTAATACAAGTGCTCTTCCTTGGTTATTAACAGAACAACAAAGTGATGCCATAAAAGAAGTCATACAAAAAATTTGATTTCCCACAGGATTTGCTGCAAACATAAGCAGTACCATATCAA
>BSBK01005972.1:597500-1025000 GCA_027943335.1 Chamaecyparis obtusa
AATGTGGAAATCCCACCTAGGCATCAAAGACATGGAGGTCAAGATGACTAATGTAGTGAGATTACCTAAATTTGATATGGAAAGATTATGCTTGTATCAAGACACATGAAAGTCAGGATAACTAGAAGCATGCACTCGCAAAACAGTCAAGGATAATACCTTGTCAATCCATAGTGTCAAGTAAGACCAGCATAAATGCTCATGACAATTAGGACCAAAAAAATATACCCACAAGAAGATAAAGAAATAAAACATGTTCTCATACCCTCAGTCTTCTAGTTATGCATCATCGAAAACTTCTCAGGGAGAGACCACTCATCAAAGAAATCCTCATAGACAACACACAAAGAAAAATAAAGTCAACATATCTCAAGCGAGTTGATTGTTTGAGTGCGTGTGTGTGGGTCATAGAGTCAAACTTTGAGTATCACACCTGCTGAGTGAGAGATATTGCATCATACGAGACTGTAGGGAAAGACATTTGATAAGTGTTAAGAAACACTCGACGCAAGGGTAGTGTTGAAAAACATAGTTTGGGGTGGTGTTGAAAAACACCTGTTGTGAAATGCTCCAAGAGACAAATGCACCTAAAAAACCTATGCTAACAGGTATGCCCCCTAGACAAAGACAAAGACCAATTCCAGACCAAGTCAAATAAGGTCAAGACATGATGGAGAAAGGCTAAGTGTCGAGGACGCATGCTAGAAGACAAGGGTGCAAAGGCCTCAAGTAGCGCCTATTTCTAGGTTTTCACCACTTGGAATTTTTTTTCATTTTTTGATTTGTTTTCTTTTTTTTTAATTTTTGCTACCAAGGCGCTTGTTTCCAAGTTTTCACCAAGGCACTTTTTCTATATTTTTTTTATTTTTTGTATTTTTTTGTATTTTTTTAAAGACTTTTTATGCTTTTTAGGATTTTTCAGCATCATATATAAATTTTTTTTCGTATTTTTTCAAGATCATAAAGTATGTACAAAGGATGCCCCCAGACAGAACATGCATCAAACTCTCAAGCAAGATCACATTGTGTAGTCCCAATATCTAGCAATGTGGAGGACAAGATGGATAAGCAAGCTGGTGAATAAAATGGAGGAAAGGAGAATGAAGGCGAACAGAGAGAAGAAATCCTCAAGGTCAAACTCCTCAAGAGTACCCAAGCTAGGGGAAAAAAAATTCATGTAAAGCACATTTGGACAAGCAATGAAAGGCTAGCATAGGACAAGTCACAAAAGCACATTGCAAAAGAAGGAAGGATGCAGTCCAAAGGAGTAGACATGTCAAGAGGCTTTATAGCATCGTGTTTTACTTTTATTTTTATTTTTATTAGATCAAGACCAGAGGGGAAAAGGATAGCGAAAGGCTAGAATGAATGAAGGAAAATGAATATGAAGGCTAAACATGAATGGAATGAAAGCAAGATCATCGTAAGATAGCTCACAAAATAGCCAAATGTTCGTGTATAGATCAACATTGTCAAGATCAAAGAGAGAAGATGGAATGGATGAAATATGTAGAAGAACTACACATGACGCCTGATTGTCAGGTTTTCATCATGGTACTTATCCAAGGTGCCACAAGGGAGTGGTTTTCACCATAGGATGAATTTATTTCTCTTTACTTTTGCTACCAAGGCGCCTGTTTCCAGGTTTTCACCATGGCACATTTTCAATTTTTTTTCATCTCTTTCTTTTTTTCTTTTGAAATTTTTCTATTTTTTGAATCTTTTTTTTCTATTTTTTGGAAGAAGGCAAGCTTTTTAGATAATGCTCCTTGAAAGGATAAACCATGATATGTCAAGGATTCAAAATGATATGCTCAAAGATGCTGAAGGGAAAAGTAAGACGCAGAAGGAATAGGCAAATGAGGAAAAATGAGAGAAGGTAGAAGGATAATGAATGGAAGGAATGTGAAAAGGTAGATGGAAAGAAAGGTAAGATCAACGTCAATACACACCTTGAAGGGTGGCAAGAGGATGGAGGAAACATGAACCATATTCTAGTCCAAGTGCGAACCATATTCTGGTTCATTATTGCTATCTAACTCTTCGAAAAGAGGATTGGTGTGCTTGTTATAATTCTCAAATGTGAATGGAGGAATACGAGAAGGAATATGGAAAATGTTTAGCAGAGGTTGCGGTTCAGGAGCATGAAATTGAAGAATATTTTTTGAAGAAAATGAAGTGGAAGCCTTTGGAAGCTTGAATGTCAACTTTACTTTTTGTTCAACATGAGACTCTTTCAAGAGAGACTTTGGAATCCATATAGCCTTAGGCTTTGTATTTCCTTTGGATGATTTAGAGATAATATCTTCAATGATGGATTTTGGAACCCATACTTGTCTTGTAGTTTTCTTCTTAGATATCTCTTTTGACTTTATCCCTCCATGTCGATTAGAGAAGACATGGTGATCTTCTTTTTTTGATGGATTCTTGTATTGCTTCTTTTTCTTGTATTGAACATTCAAGTTACTTCCAAAAGACTTGGGACTTGTGGAAGAAGGAGTATATGACTGGTTTAGATGGGTGGATGAATGAAAATGGTTCAAGGGTATGCATCTATGTTGATCTTGAAGAAAGATAGGAGATGGAGGGGCATAAGGACCCAAGATGGATGACAAATTAGGATAATTAGGAGGAGAAAGTGAAGGGACATAAGGACCCAATATGGAAGGAAGATGTGAAGCCCTTAGTAGTGGTGGGAGAGGTCCAAGGATGGAAGTGGAAGATTCAAAAGGATAATCAATAAGTTCATCAACATCTATATGACAATGAAGGATATCAGCATCTTTGGAGTGAGCATTGGAATTTTTAATAGAATCATGAACATCTTGAATAGGAGCATCTTCCTTGATAGGATTGTTCAAAGCTTGCAAAGACTTAGGAAGAGTAGAAAGCGGAAGCGAGACTGGAGCGGTAGAACAAGAAGATGGAAGACTTTGATCTTGACAAGGACCTTTGGATAACACAAGTGCAAAATTTGCTTCTTGATCTTCAATAGGCTTAACATTAGCAGTAACAACACCATTTTTAATAGCCTTAGTGGAAGTCTCATCTTTGGAGAGCGCAAGTGTGGTAAGGTTATTTTGATTATCAATAAGCTCAATGGTGTAAGTAGTAGCTTGATCTTTCTTAGGAGATGGTGGAATGAATGCAGGAGAGCATAGAGGATCGCAAGAACCATGAAGTAGATTGGAGATGTCATGAAAAGAATTGGATGACATGGAGGTTTCTTGATCTTGATCTTTTTTTATAGTTTTTTCTTTATCATTTTTAGAGTCCTCTTGACATAAAGCCACTTCTAAGGACAAGGAAGCAAGTTGGAATTGTATGGAAGACTTTGGAGGAGATGGTGAAGGACCAACTGAAGTAGGCATTATAGCATTTAAAGGCTTAGGCTCTTTAGCATTATTGAAAGTATTTGCAGCCAAGTGAAGGTTAGCTTGAGTATCTTTAAGAGGTAACCCTCGAGGATAACTATAGGGAACTGCATGAAAAGCATTAGGATATTTGTTGGATGAAGGATTTGTGAAAGATTCGGAAGCTTTGGGAAGTGTATGGTTATTGGAGGAAGTAGCGAATGGAAGGGAACCATCACAAGAAAAAGGTTTAGCATTAACATGATCTTGCTTGAGAGTGTCATCTTTATTTTCAGCATGAATGTTCTTAGAGGAGAAATGCTCATAGTATCTACATTTATAATCAGCACGGAAATCTTTCTCTTCCTCAATAGAAGTAGATGTATCATATTGTTCACAACAAATATCATAATTTATCTCAAAATCAGAGTCATATGGATCACCATCACAATCTACCCAATAGGATGACCCTTTAGTAAGCCTAAGCACACGGTGAGGAGGACTCTTAGGAACATAGGTGTCATAGGTATCATCATGTTTCTCATTATGATATGTTTTCTGAAGAGAAGTAAGATTCTTGGGAGAAGTAGAAGAAGAACGAGATTGTGAAGAAGAGGAAAATGAAGACTTCATGTAAGAAGAAGACTTGGATAATGAGGAATTCGAATAATGTTTAGAAGAGTCATGATAAGACTTGGAAGATGAGGAATTCGAATGATGTTTAGAAGAATCATGATAAGATTTAGAATGTGTGGAATGATTAGAAGATGAAGAATATTTGGATGAGATCATGAGTATGATTCTAGCAAAGACATTTGATTTAATTGACTTTTCTTTTATTTTTGCTATAAGTTTATCACCCATGCCATATTTAGAAGAACCATTGGAGGAACAAAATTCTTCAAATTGAGAAATGAGTTGAAGATCATCCATTCTCAAGAGAGGTTCCATGGCAAGGTAGTTGCAATTCATGGTTCTAGAAGAGGAGGAATCAAGCATGGAAGAAATGAATAGAAGAATGTAGACTAGATAATAAGAGGAAAAGAATCAAGAAGAAGAAGAAGAATTTCCCATGGGAATAGAAGACTTTAGAAGAACATGGGAAATGGAGAAGAAAAAAGAAGACTAAGAGCCGTCTTGTGCAATTGATACCATAATGTTCATTGAGATGTTGAGCAACATGACAACACCTAGGATCTAAGATCTGGACTGACCAAGGAAGACTGAAAATAGAAGACCCTTGGTAATAGGATGACCTCACAAAATGTCAACACCAAACTAGGATAATCAAAGTTCTCTATTGTCCAAAGAGAAATGAAAAGATAGAAGAAGGGGCTTTACCAACACTGTCAAAGAGGTGCTTAAAATCAAAGGGTGACTACCCTTGCACTTTTGAACCAGGAGGTTGGGCTAGGCCAAAATATAATTGAAATTGAGATTAAATAAAAATTATTTGGACAATAAGAGTACGAGAATTTCCCAAGAATGTAGCTCACAATTTTAGAGATAAACTTTCTCACCAAGAACAACCTTCTAATGTGATATTTCTCTTTGGCTAATGTGATACTGATGTTGATCTTGACCAATTTGTGCAAAATTTTGAGTTTTTAAGGTCTGATTTTGGATTTTCTAAATGTTAGGGTGAAAATGTCTGATGTCAATCACAAATTTAACAACATTTGGACAGGTTTGCAAATAGTAGAGGATCAAACATGTCTTCAAACACTTGAAACAAGGGCAAAAGCAACCTTGCCAAGACAAACACTTATGATATCAAAAATAAAATTGCACCTTATGAATGCTACCGATTGTTTGTATGTTGAGAACATTTACACTGGTATCACACAATCGAAGACACTTCAAGCAATATCTACCTACAAGACAAGGCTCAATAATTACCAACTTAGCCCACAACTTGATGCCCCCTTGCCTCACACCAAGTGGTTGCCCACAAGAGATATTGGCTTTTTGGTGGAAGTGTCAAACAACACAACCAAAGGGACACATATGGTGAGTATCTTGGGGTGATCCGGGTTAGTCCACTTGGATCAATCCTTGCACTAAGAAGATAAGCGGCTAAATAAGGTGGCCTCTAACCTATGGTTCTTAGTAAGGGCTTCCGTTCATAACACCCCTCTTGCTCCTCATGAAGGACTAGGACCTTGCGGCCTCAAGAGTACCTTAAGCATTCTTGCTCAATGCTTTCCCCATGGTCGCAATCCCATGAGCCACTCACATCAAGCGAAGACAAGTGTTATATCTACCAAGGTTTTGTGTCCTTGATAGCCTTGAGATTATAGTGAGTTGGAATAGCCGGTAAAAGGCTTGTCCCCACTTGGGTCATTCCTCTTGATTGCTCAAGAGTAGGCCCGCTAAAGGATTCTAAATCTAAACAAAAGGTGGATCAATTCTTGAGGTTCAAGGTTTTTGGTTCACTACAAGGGTGAAGAGCATACTCCCCTATCACAAAAATCTCTCCCAAACACACCAAGCAAAGTTCATTTACCCTCTTGTTTTCAAAATTCAAAGATGGGTCAAGATTTTCTGGTTCACCAAAATGGTGAAGAGCATACTTCTCCTACCACCCAAGAATTCCTACAACAAGATCTTAAGTGCCTAATAAATGAAACAACTAGTTTTTGCCACACTTAAAAGGAAAGCAAATAAACAAGCAAGTTTTTTTTTTTTTTTTTTTTTATGCTTGGGCAGCCCTACAAAAACTGTTAGTAGCCCTCTTTGACATGCGATTTTGACAAAATATTCAAGCAAGAGGCACCTACAACCACAACCTGTTAGACCAACAACGTTAGCAAAATCCAAAATCTAACAATGGTTAGCACATGAAACATTAGATAATCTACAAAAATAATTGATCAAATGACAAAATCTAAAAATGAAACCATCATGGTTGGATTAGGCTCAGAAAGACCTTTCCAACGATATATCACACTTCAATTTTCGATACCATTTGCAAAAATTTTTAAAAAATGGGCACCCGTTTTCCAGAGTGTTTTCAGAAAATTTCAAAAAGTTAGCTAACAACCTGAAACTTGCAAGATAGATAAAATAGCCCAAAATTATCTCACTGTCAGGTACAGACACCAGTATCGCACGATACTTCACAGTATACTGGGGTGATACTTTTTAGTCTACGCGATATTTCACCTTATGCTAGGTGATACTTCGCCCGACACCAGGCGATAGAATTCACAATAGCTAGGCGATGCTTCTGACAGGCGAAGTATCGCACGCGCATACAGAGAAGTATCACATGATACTTCTGGAAAGTATCGTATGATAATCTGAGAAAAAAAAATAGAGACCAAAAATTAAGCTAAAAACTTGCCGAAAAATTGACGGAAAATGACGAAAATGCAGAAAAAGAAGAGACAAAGCTAGTATACTCTGCCCCACGGTGGGTGCAAAAAATGTACATGCTAAAATGGTGCACTTCTATGAACTATTACATGCAAGGTTGCTCAAGGATGAGGCCTCACAAAGCGGCTCATAGCTCTCTATGCATGGAGTTGCAAGGGACTATAATGTGTTTGCTCTCAGCTAGAGCTACAAGCTTATGACCTTGCTAGTCAACCACACAATGAGAGATTCGAATGAGGACAAGGGCAAGAGTGCCAATATCCTCAAGAATCACTATGAAACTACAATGCAATGCAAACTAGTCTATGGAAATGAAAATGTAATGCAACTAAGCTATGAAATGGAAAGAACAAGTGTTACAAATCTTTCCTATTTAGACTATGTGAGATCAATCTATTGCATAAAAGGAAATCTACACTAAGAATGCCATTATCATGCAACTATGGAAGAAAATATGAAACTAAATGAAATGCAACAACAAAAATCTTGGGTGCAAGAGTGTCTTCAAAGAAAGCTCCAAATGACCTAGAAAACCTGCAGCATAACATTAGCATAAAACAAGTGACCTAGAATGAGGGAGGGAGCTCTCCTTTTATAAGAAATGAGGTGAAATGGACCATTGAGATTAAGAGGCAAAAGTCTTAATCAGTGGTGGAGCTTGAAAGAGGAGCAATCCATGTGCACAAGTATCCTCCAATAGAAAAATATGAGTTGACTTTATGTCCATATGAGACAAAAAGTGTTTTCTTCTTTTTATAAAATAGGAATAGTGCTTTATTTGTGCAACTTAGGACAAGATGAAAAAGGGGGATTTTTATTTAATAAAAAAGGGAGGAAATATTCCTTTTAATCAAATAAAGACTTAGGATAAATGATTAGCCCATAGGATAAAAATCCAATATATGATTGAAATTAAAACTTGATCAAGAGATTGATATTGTTGAAAATATTGATTATTGATAAAATTGATTCAGGATTGATAAATTGAATAAATGGGGCCCAAAGTCTAGGTGACCATTTTATGGTGCATACACTCACGACCATGATGAGGGTACTACAGTTGGTTCAAGTAGATCGCATGTTGGACTATATTTTTTTTTTACTCTCTAACAATGTTGTCCATGCTAATCACTGGTTTTATTATGCTCTAACAATCTTATTCTTCAGCACGTGTCAATGATCATTTACTATCACCACCTCATACGATGGAAGGCTTAGATGTACTACATCCTACAATATCAGCAACACGTAGCATGGCCATAGACGCCATGGCACCACCTACTCATACACAGATTTTATTTTCTCTATCATTCTATATATGTTTATTTCCCTTGAATTTTTATTTCTTAGGGCCATTTTGTAATCGATTCAATTTATGCAATAGGGGATGCAACACTTGATGGTCATTTTCCTGGATATACTAGTATTGCTAGTATAGGAATGGTGAATGATTGCATATTGCTTGTGAGCGAAGAAGGAGTTCCCTTGAAAATAGCAAAACTTCCAGGTACTTTAAAGATTGGACCTTTCTTTTACTATACAATCGTATGTTAATTACACCTTGCATTCAATATGAGAAGCTTGCATCTATTGTATTCTTATTTTATACTATTATATCCTTCGACTAATGATCCCATGATTATTTTGTAGGGAATGATGTTTTTTATAGTAAACTTAATGATGAGTGTTTGCGGATATTCGGGCCCACCATCTGTACAAGGTGGAACATCATATCCAAACTAAAACTCCAATCCACTATTTTGATTTCATATCATTACTAGGATAGTTATCATTACATCCATTTTTGAATCTAACACTATTTTCTTTCTTAAAAGGTGGAAAACCCAAAATCAAAAGTTAAAGGATGATCTCGTAGAGAGTATGACAAACTTTTTTGGACCTCATGCATTTGAGAAGGGTAAGCTCCTTCAAAGAGCTGGGATATGTTTGAGGTATATTAGGGACCAGTACAAGTGTACATTAACCAAAAACCCACATTACCAGTTCCCCCCTTGCATTCTTGATTTAGAGTGGAAATCTCTTATTCTGGATGCGAATGAGAAAACTGAAGAAAAAAAGGAAATACACCACCAGAGAACAAAAGAAGGTATGTGATACTGTTAATAATGTAATTGTGTACTAAATAATCTTCATATTTATATGAACTAACATATTTCAATCTCTTCATAGATTGCCTGACACATCAAAGGCAACAAAGGCAAGATTGCAAAAGCACGGGCAACACAAGCTAGGCTCTGGCGGTTATTCGAAACTTGCTGCATGAGTTGTAAGTGTTAATATTGTCAGAATTGAATGAGGAAAAATACAATCTGTAGATGGATTTTAACACTGAAAATAATTCTTTGATCTTTAAATATTTATTTATAATTTGAAATCATTTTTTGTTTTGATGAAACAATAAAATAAAATTTGACGATACCAAGCAAAAATGTAGGGCATAGAGTTCAATGTAAGTCTCACAGAAGAGGACAAGAGAATTGGCTTCCAACAAGGCTATAAAGCTGTGGCAAAAAGAATAAGAAGTGCAAAAGGTTCTACTGATGGATCCGTCATGGTAAGTAAGCTAAATAGATGATATTTCAAATTTAATTATTTACCAATTAGTTTATTTGATGTTAAGTTCCAACATAAAGTGAGTAAATTTGTTTGAAGTAAGAAAAAAATGATAACATGAATTCATATGAAATTGAAATGCAGCCTGCTAATTCTTGCCATACACAACGTATGCGTGTTGATGACAATGAGGATGTGCATCATAGTAATACAAGTAAACATCTTAAATTGATTGGTGTAGTAATACAAATTTAATTGCAATTGGTGTTTGGATTAATGTAACAATTTGTATTGCAGCTATAGAGAGTGTAGAGGCCGTTGTTAATGAGCATGTTGAGGTTGAGGCCGAGGCCAGACAAACTGACCTCAATGTTGATGATGAGACTAGATCAGGTAAAGAGTGATACGATTATGGCTTGTAAAGTACTAAAATACTTTAAAATGTTTTTAATTATAATAAAATATTTTTAATTTAACCTTTTTATATGTTATTGTAGATGACCCCCCTTTGCATCAATAGAGAACTAGGCGTGCATTGAGATCTAATGACAGGGTAGATGATCATCATGATGATATCGATACTCATCTTAATGATTACATCTTAAAAACTAGAAATCAAAAGAAAAAAAAAATGATTGTCATCTATGCACCTTAATTGATAATGACTGATTTTTATATGCCAATGAATTTAATTATGTGGTATTGAATGTTCATAAATTTTATAATGTGTTAATGAATGTTATCGTGTGATAATTAATGAATGTCACATTTTATTAATTTGTGAATGGATGTTAATGAATGTTATCGTATGATAATTAATGAATGTTACATTTTATTAATGGATGAAATAATGAATGAATGTTAGATGTTAATGGGGAATTTAGAGTGATATTAGGGGGGGGGGGGGGGTGGGGCCAAATGAACTTCCACCTTCACGTGGTTGGCCCTGTTTAGTACAGAATATAAAACTATTCTCGAAACAAAGTGAAGCTCAATAAGTTTGTTCCTTATATAGGGTCTCAAGTGTAGCTTTTATCCCACTCTCAACATTGCAAGGCTTCAAGTGGTGTTCTGATATTGGTTTCTTCATCTCCCACTGACATCTTGTCTTTCTCCTAAGAACTCTCACCAAGCTCTGATACATGGATGAGCAGAAGATGTCCCTTACAGGCTACACATATATAATATGGCAGATCTAGGGAACAAATATACTACAACATAGAATGAGTCAACTTGAATCTATAGTTTCTTCATTCACAATGAAAATTCAAATTACAATCCATATTTTAGATTTAATATTCATATTCATCTTCATCATGATCATATCCATCACGGTCAGCATTTGGTTCAACTTCATTTGAACCACACTCCATGTCGGGTACCATTATAAGGCATGGAGTGTGGTCATACCCATGCTACCATAATAATGAGTTAGCCTATAAAATTATGAATAAAATACCTCGTGTATTATATTTATAATACTACAGGTGCACCCGGGATTGGCCCAGGCACCCAAGTTCCTACCAAAGGAACCCAAGTCGAACCTAGAGGAGAACAAAAGTAGAACCAGAACCCAGCCTAAAACAAAGAGCCGAATAACTTGGCTTTTTTCTAATTCAAATTTAGTTTTGAATTCTTCTCCAATTCCAACCTGATTACTCCATATTTTGTTTTCCAATTTTCCTTCTTCCTCACTCAAAATTATGTTATGTTGTTATTTCCTTTTACTAATTATGCTATTTCAAGGATCACCACCCATGACTTGGTTAAGATGATGAATGCTGTCAATGCCTTTATTACCAAGGAATCACCGCCCGCCATTAATGAATATTAATGATAATTATTTCCTAAGGGTAATCACTATTTGTGTATGCTGATCACCCAAATCTTTGGCTACGATTTGCATGCTGTGAGGTTTGTCAGAAGTGGGGGTATGCCATGCTAGTTGGATTATAACATATTGACACTTACACCATGAAGAAGACAAATGATTAAATAGAAAGAGAGGACCAACTAAACCATCTTGTGGTCAGTCTATATCACATTGAGAAACAATGTCAAGACTCAAGAATCAAAACAATCAAAGTTTCTTCAAGACCATGAATGATCAACAACATTCCATCAGAAAACAAAACACTAATCTATATTATCATTAAGCCATAAAATGTCTTTAAAGTTTAGGATCATCACAAAAACTTTCAAGAAACATAGTACTATCTAAAATGAATACCCTCCAAATGATTATGATTATGTTGATGTTGATGTCTATAATTTATGTCTAATGATTATGATGATGTTGATGTTGATGTCTATAATTTATGTCTAATGATTATGATGATGTTGATGTTGATGTCTATAATTTATTTCACTTACTGATGCTTGCCTAGATTGAATTTTGAATTGCCAGGCTGGAGAACGCTTTTAAAGTTTAGGGTCTGTTCTACATGATACTCTTAGTTACATCTCAAATGCAACTCAACATATTTTTGATGCTGGGCAACCCAGTGTAGAAAATCATCCGCAGGTGAAATTTAATGCTGTGAATCTTGGCATTGTTAATGTTATTACTTTTCCTCACGTTTCATATTTGTGAAAATATTTATTGGCACTATCTTCTTTTTCAATTCCTATATTTGTAGCTTTTTAGATCATTAACTTAAGCATTACATGTCTTTGTTCAAAGTTTATTCTAACACTATATTATATCTTATTCTTATTATAATGTTCTTTGTTGTGGGGAAGGAGGTCAATCTTCACTGTCTTCATTGTGGGGACAAGTGAAGATTTCTCTAACAAATAGCAGGTCTTCTTTAGTATCTTATAATAACATGCTAAACTGATAAAGGTGTTATGGGCATTTAATCTACAATTACTAATAGACTAAGCATATTATTACTATGCTTAATGTTCCATTTAAATGCATTTAACAATTTTTTATTTATTTTACAAAACTAAACCAATGGCATGTTTACAACAAAGATGTGTTGAGGAGTTTGCTCCTTGTTTAATGTTAACTGTTCCTGCACAATCCACTCATACAACAGTGAAATGCTATGTGGAAGGGATGGTTGATAGTGTTCCTTGAGGGAAGGGGGATTGTGAAAGACTTGTTATCATTGTATTGTGTATTTCTAATATGTTTGGTTGCAAGGCAGACTAGGAGAATGAAGGATCACTCACCGATTGCATGATAACCCAGTTTTGAAGGGTCACTGGTTGAGGGGACAGTCAAGGTCCAGATGATTGGGCCATTGGAGGACCCTATTTCTTTGTATTAATTGCTATTCAAATTGGATGCATGGATTTCTTGTGAATTATCAGCTGCTATGTATCTTGCAACTGCATCTGTAAATCTGCATATACTTCTCTAGGGTTGTAAGCCACTTAGAGATCAAAATAGAGAAACTAAATCAAAATCGTTCTTTGTCCTATTTCCTTTTAAAAAAGTCTCAACTATCAATGATACAATACATTTGATGCCCTAAGCTATCAATACAAATGATGCCTAGCTAGAAGCTCACGGGCTATCCATTTGATAACCACAGTCAACATTTCAAAAAAATGGATATCCAAACATTTGAAAACCAATGTCATGTTTACAAAAAAAGTCTAATAGAACTCCCAACAATTCTTAAACATACTTTATTTGATATGATGAATTCTTAAACAATTAAGGTTGGAGTAGACATAGTTATCACACATTTTTTTGTGTGGTACAAGGAAGATTTGGCTAGGTCAAGTCTTCCTTTGTTCTACCAGTCTACAGAATTAGACCTTTATTAACAATTAATCATATCAGATAAAACTAGTATGTTTAAGAATTGTTGGGACTGGTCCTTTGGCATGTATTAAATAGAATAGAATTTTTAGCATATTATTATCATTCTATTTCTTTGTTGTAAACATGCCATCGGTTTAGTTTTGTAACTTCACTGTTGTATGAGTGGATTGTGTAGGAACAATTAACATTAAACAAGAAGCAAACTCCTCAACACATCTTGGAAACCATTGAATTCAATAATAAATGAAACCTAACACCAACACTATTCCTTCCATTCACTTCTATCAAGAATAAAGCATTTAATCCATTCAACATTACATATAATCATTTGACTATTACATTTCCTAACTTTGTAGAGGAACAATCACGACCAAAACAATCAAAACTACTTTTACCCTTGCACAAGCTATTCCAAAATTCAAGTAAAATGAGCAATAAAAATCATTCATATTCATAGTAACCATTCGAAGGATCATTTTGTCAATGAACCCTCTGACTGTACCCTTGCGACAGAGAAAGGAAACCTCAAAATAGAGAAAGAAAACTTAGTAAAACCAGTCTATGCCACTGTTTGTGAGGGTACAGTTATGATAAGTGCCTCTCAAACCTCTCCAAACATGTAAGATTGTCTTTAAATACTTTATCAAGATCTCTTCTAAACATTAACCAAATCAAACCTACATTTGAATCCACACACAATAACCCCAAAATGAAGGGTTTGGTATCCTTTAATGAATCTCAGTCACTGGTAACGCATGGACAATCAAACCAGTAGTCTCCAAAGCATTCAATAAGTGACTGGATTGTATTTAATACACACCAAAGGACCAGTTGTATGAAATTGTCAATCACATGGCATTTCACTGTTGTATGAGTGGATTGTGCAGGAATAGTTAACATTAAACAAGGAGAAAACTCCTCAACACATCTTGGAAACTATTGAATTCAATAATAAATGAAACCTAACACCAAAAATATTCCTTCCATTCACTTCTACCAAGAATAAAGCATTTAATCCATTCAATATTACATATAATCATTAGACAGTTACATTTCCTAACTGTGTACTAGAGGAACAGTCACGACCAAAATGATCCAAACATTTGAAAATAGTGAATCGATATCCTTGAGCACAAGCACCAATAACATCAAATAATGGAGATAAAGTATGGGCTAGGGCATGACACCAGTAGAATGCGGTCATTTAAGAGAGCATTCATGATCAAATAAAATGCAATGCATTTGAAATTTGCGATCGAATATGATGCCAGATGCTCGAAAGATGAATAAATCACATACCTTCTCTCGTGCTTAGCTTTCGCTCCTCTATCCAATCTAAATAAAAATGATGAGGCCGTTTCACTTTTTTTTTCATAGCCAAATCTTCCTTGTACCACATGAAGAACATGCCATTGGTTTAGTTTTGTAAATTTGTTTTTTGTGTAATTAGTAATTGGTAGATTAAATGTAGATAACACCTTTATCAGTTTAATTAGCATGTTATTATCATATCAGATAAAGTATGTTTAAGAATTGTTGGGACTAGTCCTTTTGCGTGTATTAAACGTAATAGAATTTTCAGCATATTATTATCAATCTATTTCTTTGTTCTAAACATGCCATTGGTTCAGTTTTGTAGATTTGTTTTTTGTGTTAAATGCATTTTTCATGAGGAGGGGTCTGGTCTTGTTCTGAGGAGATTGATGAAGATTGTGCACCTCAAAAACCAATTCATAAGGTACCAATCATGTTTCCTATTCGCTTATATTTTTTGATTGGTAAATCTCCTTATAAGTTTCATGTCCTTTCTTTTGATTACTATGGATGAGATATATATCTTACATTTAACATTTAGCTTCTTTACATTTTAGAACATGTAGTGTGTTTTTTGAGGATTTTACCAAATCAACTTTTAACATAAACTGAAAACACCAAACTGATATCTTTCCCTTTCAACTTGACAAAATATTTGCATTTGACCAATAAGTGCAAGGAACTAAATGATAAATCCACATACCTGTATCTTTGTAAAATACCTGGAACATCAAAAAGATGGCTAAGTGGCTGCCGCCATGATTTTTATCTACTGAATATGGGAAAAAAAAGCACCAAAAAGAATCAAATAGAAAACATGATTGGTCATTTCAGAGAGCATTCATGATCAAATAAAATGCAATGCCTTCTCTCGCGCTCGATCATCTTTCACCCGCTTGTTTTCTCCCACTCCTTTTCTCTACAATCGAAATAAAAATGGTTTGGCCGTTTCAAAATATTGAATCGATATCCTTGAGCACAAGCACCAATAATATAAACTATTTTGATCTGTGGGTACCCTAATGTTGGCAAGAGTTATTTTATTAATAAGATTACTCTGCAAGCTTGAAGAAGTGGTATATTTTGGCAAATGAAGAGTGGAAAGATGATGATATTCCTGAGATCATGGATGGACATAATGTTGCAGACAGAATGAGAAGACATCTTTCTAGCTTGGCCCTAGATCCTTTGACAATTGGGGTAGGATCTAGACCCAGGCTAAAAAGATGTCTTCCTTTCTATTGTGGAATATAGGCTTTGCTACTGCAACAACGACAGACTACAATGTAGATATCACAATAGCTAATAAACATAAATGTAGGCATCATGGTCATAATTTTTTGGAGACACAAGATAATTGAGTGCTATTCCCAAATGATGCAAAGCAACCACTACTTTGCATCATCTGGGAAAACCACTCAATTATGTTGTCTCTAAAAAAATGTGACCATGATGCCTACATTTATGTTTCTCAGCTGTTGTGTCCCAGGACCCCTTATGACCCTTTACGACCCTTTATGATCCCTAAGATTACATCTTAGAGGTCTTAAAATGTTGTAAAGGGTCATAAGAGGCTCCTAGGAGGGGCCAGGTGAGCTTCCACCTTCACGTGGTTGGCCCTATTAAGTAGAGAATGTTAAACTATTCTTGAAACAAAGAGAAGCTCAATAATTTAAGGTCTCAATCCACAAAGATGCTGAAAAAAGGACGGGAATCAATGATGGAGAGTTTTTAGATTATGAGAAGACATATATGGAGTGGAGGCCAGATTGAGTACCAGTGTGGAGATGATGATTCAATAACCTACATCTATAAAACCTTCACAATTATCCCTTCTTTGGCCTCCACTCATTCGTTCCTTTTCTCAAAAATAGTTATCTAGAAAATTTTGGATATTGTTTCTTATCCATGCATGAAATGTGCTAGTGATCATATAAAATTACTTTAGGCCTCTAGTATTGATGAGATGTACAAGTGTAAAATGTTTTTGCGAGACTGGGATCAATTTGTGCAGTGTACATAAATTCAAGACGATGATTATTCTCGACGATCGACAAGTATAAGTCTTCCAAGCCTTACCCAGTAGCTAGGACTAAAGATAACATAGCTCAAGAGACCATAATATGTTGTCTCTTTCTTCAGTCTATATTATTGACAGAATGTTTTACCTTTCATTAGCTCATCAAATCCAGGGATTTGAAAGAATTTAATAGAATATTTTCATGACAACGTATATTATTTAAGTTGACGTTGCACACATTTATCTACTTCGCACACTTGTAGACTATAAGGACGGAAATAAAGAAGCATCTCCTCCCATGGCCATGCTTCTTTATCACCGTCCTCATAGTTTACAAGTGCGTGAAGTAGATAAATTCATGCAACGTCAACTTAAATAATATATGTTGTCATGAAAATATTCTATTAAATTCTTTCAAATCCTTAGATTTGATGAGCTAATGAAAGGTAAAACATTCTGTCAATAATATAGATCGAAGAAAGAGACAACCTATGATGGTCTCTTGAGCTATGTTATCTTTAATGTGCATATCCGTCAATTTTTTGACACTTTATAATTCATTCCGATGGAAGTGCTATACATTTGACATCATTTCCCATCGGAATATAGGCCAACACGTTGCCTATCCGATAGATAAAATGTCAGAGAAAAATACTTTACGACAATTATTGTGATAGTAATGCTATACATCTGACAGGGCAACCTGTCGGAGATATACTGCCCTACCGTCGCTCTTCTGATAGTTAAAATGTCATAGATAAGCAATTTTTGACAGACTGTTCGGACAGTAATGCTATGTCACTGATGGGTTTATCTGTCAGAAGTTGGTTGCAGATCTGTCGCTATTCCAATAGTTCTAATGTCGGAAAGGATATCTTTTTGACAGTTAGTTCTGACATTGATTGTATATTTTCGATAGGTCTTTGTGTCAGAATTCTGATAGATGGACCGTAGGAAATGCCATAATAAAGCTATTATCATGTGCAAGTTTTTGACGTAATGGGGTGTCGGTAAGCCGATGAATGTCTCTTTCATTGCAATTTCCAATGCAAAAATGACAACGGACACATGTGTCGAAATGCCGACAAATGAGCATTGCAAATCTGACAAATGGCCGTCGGAATTTGACCTCAAATATACTAGTGTGACCACTATCCCAAATAAATTTCTTAAGAGCCTCTATAGCTTGAATAAAATCTTGATTATGATTTTCTTGAATAAGCCAATTTCCCATTTTATCAAGTTCAGTTGAAAGTTTTTGGACTTGTTCAGGAGGAACTCTTAAAGCATCCTCCTCATCATAAGATGAGTGAGAAGAGTTATGCTCCATAGTAGGATTGGAATCATGAGTGATCAAATTGTCATCCAGGATCCTAAGGAAAGGAGAGGAAGACTCAGAATTAAAGGAACCCATATGTCCACGAATTCTTCTAACCAAGATATTATAAGTAGGACTAGAGGTAGAAAATCTCATATACCAATGCAATGCAAATGAACTAAATTAAGAAAACACAAGGCATGAACAAATAACTTTTTTTGTATTTTTTCTTTATATGATTTTTTTGTTTTATTTTTGAAATGTAAATGCAAGCACATAAAAGAAGGCTAATCTAATATACACGCAAGATATAACACCATAAAGAAAAGAGTTGTCTATCACAGGTTCACAAAAAATGTAAGATATAATTTGTAAATAATGTTGAAGTAATAGTCAAACACATATCTTACAATTAGATATTCCAATCATTTTGTTGTTATCTCACAATAATTTTTTTTATTGCATATCAATTAGTAATTAAAGAGTTTTACGTCAGAACTATAAGGTCCAAAATATCAGAGAGCTTGAAAGTTTCACTGTTCAACTTCAGCCAGACCAAAAAAACTAGTACAAATTATTTCCACATTGTAGTTTAGGTGACAAGACACAACACTCAAAACAAAAACACTATAATAGACTGATCAATCAATTGATTCCTCTTGGTCTATTTCAGTATCATTAAAATCAGGGGAAACTACATTGTAACCGATGATCTCATGAGATCTATAGCCCAGGTCCTCTTCTCACTTTGGTTCCTCAGCATTAGGCCTCTAATGTCCAGACTGCTTCAACTATTGTATGAATTCAGTAAGAGTGACTTAAAATTCACCCTTAGCCTTCAAAGTGGTGTATCCATATGCTATGTCTTTCTTATCAATTGTAGTCTTTCCATCTTTCAGGATTTGTAGGAATTTTCTCTACTTCCTTTTGATCATAGTGGTAGGCTTCATGGCAACATCAAGATAAATGAATCTCCTAAGAGACTCAGTAAGGCTCCTTCTCTTCCCTGCAAGCACATCTTTATTATGAGATTTCCAAATAATCCAAAATATAATAGAAGAAAAGATGGCCCAGAAAGTGTTGCAATATTTTCTACTGCAAATATATCCTGAGATTATATTTACAACCTTAAAAATGAATATTGAAGGTAAGGCCAAAAATATTCCAAATTTCAGAAGCAAAAATACATTCAAAGAATACGTGCATTATAGATTCTAGGTGTCTAAATACTATACACAGGTTAGGCTCTCCTCTCAAATTCTTAAAGGGCATCTTATGTAGTAGGAGTTTCCACAAAAAAAAGTTATTTTGGGCTCCAAAGGTCTACTCCATATGAAGGAAAACTATTTTTTCTAGTCAGATGTTGAGCATCAAGGTGCCACTTGGAATTGACATGGGAAATAATATTAGGGATGAAGGTAAGAAGGTTGTAAATGTATTTGGATTTGACAAGGTGGAGGGGAGTGTTGTCTAGCCAGGGGAGTTGGAAGGAGCAACAACTTTGGGAGAAACAGTCACTAAAGGATCCCAAACTGTTGAGGGAAGTTGAGAGTAGGGAGTATTTTCTCCATTGGGATTTGGGAATATTCCACCTTGCTTCAATTTTCTCGCATGGAATTACTTTTCCCTATTGTAATACATCATGGAAGGTATTAATACCTTTCTTAGACCACTTATTTTTTTGAACAACCTTCAAGTAATGTCGAGGGTTTACTACCATGTTTGAGATTCCACCATATTAAATTCTTTCCACAAATTACTCCATTCCTTTGGTTGGGACTATATTACATAAAAATTGTTTCAAAAATTTCCAACTCTTCCAAATGGTTTTGAAAACATTTGATCCCTATACTACTACATTGGATTCTAATGTAAGAAGACCAGTGTAGCAGAGTTTAGTCGAAACCTTGGATTTTCTAGGATGAGACCAAGTTAAGTTGTTCCTAATCAAGACTTTCCAAGGCTCTTCCCTTGTGGCTGCCTTTGCAATCCATTTAATAGCTAATGCTATACCTTGAGTTCTGAGATCTTTAAGACCAAGACCACCCCAAATTTTCTCTCTAGTACATGAGTCCCATGATACTGCATGCATATTCTTGTTGCCTCTACCATTTGACTTGATGAAGTCCCTGATAAGTTTCTAGATAAAGTTGAAGTGATGTTGGTTAAACAACCAGGTAGAAGAGAAATATATTGAATAGGAAGAGAGAATTTTTTGACAGACTTGGACTCTGCTAGGAAAAGAGAGAAGATGACTGTCCCACTTGTACAATTTTTTTCGCAATCCTTTCCTTGGCCCAACTCCACATTTTATTAATATTGGGGTTGATAGAAAATAGAATAGCCAGATATCTAACAATATGGTCAAGTCCTCCCCATTCAAATACATACTTTCCCCACCAAATTTGGGGATTGTGGTCCCATCCCAACATAATAGACTTGGATAAGGATATTTTACTACCATAGGCTAAACATAACAAATATAATTTGGTCATAAGGCAGTCCATGTTGTTTTCATCAAGATACAAGAGGATGGAGGTGTCATCAACAAATTGAATGTTAGAGATCTCTTTCTTATTGGGGAGGAGGATTCCCTTCACTTTTGGGGATAGGGAATCATCTCTTAGGAGAAAATGGAGGGAGTCTGTAGAAATGAAAAAGAGGGAGGGGGAAAGAGGGCTTCCTTGCTTGATGGACCTAGATAGTTAAAAAAATTATGATCTAACTCCATTAACTTCCAATGCCATCATGGCTCCTTGGAGAAGGGTGGAGACCATCTTGCAAAAGTGAATTGAGAATCCTAGTTCTTCCAACATCATTAGGATATTTAATTTAATTTCTCATAATCAATAAGCAACACAACACTTTGTCGCCTAGATGATTTGGCTTGATCCAAAGATTCCCAATAGGTTATAAGATTTTATAGGATGTATCTCCCCTTTATAGATCTTGTTTGAGTATTGTTAACCACCTTAGGAAGTACATTTTCAATTCTAAGGGCTAGAGCTTTTGCAAGAATATTATACCCAACATTAAGGAGGGTAATGGGCCTCCAGTTCTTAATAAGAAGTCCGTCTCCTTCTTTAGGAATCAGTTTGATAAGGCTAACGTTGATAGTTTACCTAGAGTTCTTGAAGAGATGGACTCATTGTAAATAATGAGTAGGTCACTACTAATCCAATTTGTATTGGATTCAAAGAATTCAACTGAAAGTCCATCAAGTCTAGGGGCCTTACCATTGGCCATGTTCAAAATGGAGTTTTTGATTTCACCCTCTGAAATCCCTCTATCTAGCATTATTTCATCTTCCTCTATCACCTTCCTAGGGATGATTCCTCTTATCTTTTGTCTAGAAGTCTCAATGGGGGCCCCATTATCTTCTTAATCAAATAAGTTTCTATAAATGTTTGAGAAGGTTTCCACAATTTCCTCATGGGATGTGATAGTTATGCCCTACTCCCTAATACAAGATATTTGATCTCTTTCTTCCTTCTTCTTAAGAGTATGAAAGAAAAATTTAGATCCTTTGTCCCCCAAATTAAGCCACTTGATTTTGGCTCTTACTTTAGCACCTTTGGTCTTATCATAGTACAATTTTTTGAGGGAGTCTTTGCAAAGCATCACCATGTCTAATAAATTTGGGTCAGAGGGGGTGTGCTGGATTAGAATTTCAGATTCCTGCAAGACCTCAACTAATCTGTATTTTGCCCCCATAACATCCTTACCTTTAATATTCTTGCCTACAACCTTGAGAATATTTTTCCATGATTCAATAGTTTGGGTCCACTTATCTCCTTTAGATACATGGTGAGAAATCTGATTATTATGCCAAGAAATGATTTTGACTATCACCTGGACATCATCATCCTTAAGAAGAGATGAGTTTAGGGAAAAACCTTGTTTCTTAATAGACCTAACTCCACAATCTAGGATCAGATGGATGCAAGAGAGTATAGGATGATGGTTAGAGAGTGTGAAAGGAAAGACCTTTAGACAATTGTCATCAGGAGGAGGGGGGGAAATGGAGAATTGTATGAATGTAGAATCTATCCAATCTAGGGTAGATCCTCCTATCTCCTCTCTGAAAGTTGGACCAAGTATACCACACACCTTTAGATTCACTCTTCTTATGTGCTAGGGCATAAAATAAATTCAGTTTGCTCATCATTCTGTTCTAATAGAGTAGCTCATTTCCTTTCCATTCAAATCTTAATCTTCCCACTTTGTCCTGAGCCCTTTCAATCATATTGAAATCTCTTGTTAAGATCCAAGGAATGTTATTAAGATTTGCAATCCACTTCCAAAGGTTAATCCTCTCATTATGTTCATTGGGGGCATATATTGAGCAAGCTCCAAACTCAGAATCATCAACCTTAAATTTGGCCCAGACTGCCCTATTGCAAGGAGAAAATCCCTACTCTTGGACAAACTTCCTCCATTCTGGACCCAATCCAAAATATATGATTTGGATTAGAATTGTTGTTACCCAATCCAAAATTAAGGTCACTAGCATTGGGAAGCTCCATCAGAGCTTTGGGGACTTTGGAGTTCAAGAGAGGGGGATCTGGGTTTTAACAAATTGGTCTTTAAACTTATCTAGAGTGACACTAATGGCTGAGCATTTTTGCATCCAAGTAGGGGATGAGGAGGCTTGTCCTTGCGAGGTTTGTTACAGAGCAGATCCAAGAATTATGTCATTGGGTTTTACCAGAGAAGGAACTTTATGTTGTCACCAGGAGCAGGGGGAGGCTTAAGAGGGGGGTGGGGGGGGGGGGGGGGAAGCTTGTTTCTTCTGAATAGGGCAATCCTATTTTTTGTGGCCCTCCTTCCTACATAAGTAGCATCTATTAATTATACCCAAAAAAGTAACAGAGAAATTGATGGGAGAACCACCGAGGTCAAAGTGCAGGGATTCTGACACATTAATCCCAGGTTTGAGGGAAATCAAGACTCTAATGCCAGTATTGGGGATTAAAACATTGGATTGATCAACCTTTAAAACCCTACCTAGTAGTTCAAGAGCATGAGGAAGAAAATTTAATAGAAAAGGTGGGAGGTTGTCGATAATCAGCCACCTAGGGCTTGATAATGCCAAAACTTCATTGTGAGTGGCTTCGAGCGACCATGGGATGGCACGAAAGTCGCATGGACTGACTCTCTAAAATTGCCTATTGACAATGGCTTGTTCGGAGTTGGGGTCACAAAAAAACATAAGAAATAAACCCTTTTGAAGTGTTCTGCAATAGGAAAAGTGAAAACCCATTTTCTGGCCTCATACTTTCTGAAACCACTCATTAAGAAATTTTCTTGAATGAATCTTAGAAACATTGAACACATCAAAGAAAATAACACTATTCCTTATAAGCCTTTCTTTCTCCTGTTCTATTGCACATTCATATGTGAATTCAATTTAATAACGATCTTGGGAGTGGAAGGAACCTTACCTCCATCTCCTTCATAGGTAGAAACTCTGTGGAGAATGCTTGAGAAGAACTTGGCTCCTTTCGACAAAATCCTTTGTTTTGAATTGCTTGTTTGAAGGACTTTGGTCTGGAATAGGCTCCTTATTTTTCTCCATCCTCGACTTGAATTTGGGTGCCCCCAGGTTCAGACACAACTACTTTCCCATTCAGAGAAACCATTTTAGGATCCACAATCTCACTATGATGTAATTGTTTACCTCCGTTTATGACAAGGCCATCATTAATGGTTAGTTTATTGCCTTCTACGGACCAGGGGGAAGTAGATTCCATTAATGGAACCCTATCTAGTCACGCGCGGGAAGGGAAGGGGCTATACGAATATCTCCCCTAGTTGCAAAGAAAATTTTACCATCGGAGCTCTAGTTTTATCAAATCTCCTATCAAATTTTAGGGTTTTTTCAAAAACCAATGGTACAAAATTGTGTTGATTTTTTCCTTAGATAGGGTTTCTGAGATAAGCTACTTGGCAAAGAAAAATAGGGTTTCTATCTCACAATAATTGATGACGAGAGTCTATTTATATAATTATTTCTATCGCAATGCATTTGTTGTGCATTCTCACAAATAATAGCCAACTTTTTGAAAAAAATATTTTTCTAAGAAAATTAATTTTAAAAGCAAGAGATTTTAAATTTGACAATGATAAACTAGCTCATATGATGTGGTATAATGCATGAACAATGCTAAAGTATGTATCCTACTCCAAACTAATTTTTTTAAATTAACTAGAAAATTAAAATGATTTTAACCAAATAATTAATAAAGTAATTTTAAATAATAAACTCATTATTGAAATCAATTTATATAAAAATAATAATATAAATACTACAACAATATACTTTTAATATTTAAAGAAATATAAATTAAAACATAACAAAAAAAAATATAGTTAAGCACTACAACAATATGCTTCTAATATTTAAAGTAATGTAAATTTAAAAAATAATAATAATAATTAAACATTGCAACAATATGCTTCTAATAATTAAAGTAATGTATTTAAAAAAAAAAAAAGTTAAACACTACAACGATACACTTCTAATATTTAAAGTAACTAAAAAATAATAGTTAGTTTGCTTTCTCTTTTATTTAAAAATAGAGAGGAAAAAGTTAATTTTTGAAAACACAATCAGCATTGAAATTAAAGTGACATTTACATGATTTTTGGTTGAAGGATAAACATGATTTAAAGTGACATTTTCATGTTATTTAATAATTAAAATTTTTTTTATTTATTTATTTTTTGTTGTAGGGTTTTATATCAAATTTAAAATTATTTGATCTATTTGATATAGAAGTACAAGCTATGGGTTGAAACCTCTTTGAATAATAGTCAAGGACTAAAAGGTGCCGATTTTGTCAATATTGTATAGAGACATGATCATATCCTCGTATCTAATAATATGGGGGCTTTGCACTTGGCAAGCCTTGATTCTTGTGAACTTATTAAAAAATATTCAACTTAAGTAATAGATCAAATACCCATTGATGAAAATGATAATTTGCTTGTAATGACATCAAGATAACAGTGAATGCAACACTGCATGAATATATAGCTTACTTGATACGAAAGCATGAGCCACTGATGAAAACCTCTTCGAGTAATAGCCACGAACTAAGGGGTATCCATTTCACCAAAATTACTTGAGGCATTATCCTAACCTCATCACTTAGGATGTGAGGCTCTTGCACTCAACAAGACACGGGCCATGGGTTGAAACCTCCTTTAAGTAATAGCCATGAACTAAAGGGTATCCATTTCACCAAAATTATTTGGGGCATTATCCTAGCCCGCTCGCTTATGATGTGGGGGTCTTGCATTCAGAAAGACACGAGCCATGGATGTAAACCTCTTTGAATAATAGCCATGAACTAAGGGGTATCCATTTCGCCAAAATTTCTTGAGGCATTATCCTAGTGTTGTTGCTTACGATGCAAGGGCCTTGCACTCAACAAGACATGAGCCATGAGTAAACACATCTTCAAGTAGTAGCCATGAACTAAGGGTATCTATTTCGCCAGAATTACTTAAGGCGTCATCCTAGCCTCATCCCTTATGGTGTAAGAGCATTGCACTCAACAAGACTTGATTCCTTGAGAGTTCGTTTAGAATCATTCAACTTCACTAACAGACTAAAGAACTCATTGACAAAAAATGATTTTTAGATTATAATGACATGAAGATGATAATGAATGCCCTATTTTGTATTCTTTTAAGTAGGGCTGGGCTTGTCGGATTGGAATCAGACGTCTATTTGTAAGAAACAAGAGGCTTTTAAAAATAATTTGTAATGTGGTGGCGCTGAGTAAGTCCCGTAGAAAAAACAAGTAAGAAAATAGAAAGATGGTCGTTTATTGTTCGGTGGTATGCAATGAAAACAAAAGAGCCACGCAGGAACGAAAGCCATTAACTACTGAGATGGTCATACCAAATCAAAGACTTGTTTCACACTTGGCAACAAAAACAAAACGCCAACTCTTGTACAAAACGTTGATTTATTGACCTCTTATCGTAACCGTGCCAAAAGCTGTGGCTTTCTTCTGTGATTCCGACAAAAATGTCGAGAGCTGCCATGCATTTTCCTCTGTCTTTGCCTGCACCTGCAAACAAAGAAAGAAAGATGAATGTCCTCTCTGAGTATATGCTCTAGGCTCGTACCTTTTGTGGCGATATGTCCACTGCACTAGTTTGGTGGTTTCATCAAATCTAAATCTAGACTGTGGATTTAAAAGATCATCAGTATGTTCTTCATCGTGCAGAGAGCATTTGGGGACTTATAATAAGATTATCACTCTGTTCTCCATTGGTCAGAGAGAAGAGATCATCAGAGATCGAGCATGCCAAGAATGGATCATTATTCAGCTGCAGCACAGGCCATTGATCAGCATCATTTTCCCCTGCAGAGACGCAAACGCTGTGGAGAGGTGAAAGAGGATCATGATGATCATCACACCATCTCTGCCACAAAGATGAAAAGAAAAAGGGACGCACCGCCTGTTACTCCCAAGCTGCCCTCTTACTCCCCTGGCAAGAGGAGCTCCATTTACCGGGGAGTCAGCAGGTTTCTTCTTGTTCTTGGCCTTTCTTTATTTTCACTTTTTATGATTTTGTGTTTCTCTGTGGGTTGACTCTAACATACTGATTGTTTAGATATGAATAACCCACTTTCCAATATTGGCATGAGCTTTCCACTGTTCATGTAGTAGCATATATGATTGCTTTTGGTTTTGATTGTACAGGTTTGTAATTGATGTTTTGATTACACTCTGTGAGCCAACCCAACATCAGAGAGAGGAGAATGATGGATTAGATTGCGGAATCTTTCCTCCCTGATATTGGGTCACAGAGGATGATCAATTCATTAGTTAGAAAAATACTAAGCGATGATCAGTATATTGTGGAAATTTCATGGTTTTAGTTAAGAATATGCTTTTAATTGATATTTTCATTACATTCAGTGAATCTGACCCACTTTCAGTAATTGGTATGTGCTTTCCACAGTTCATGGAGTAGTATATACTGTGTATGTTTTTAATCGACGCTTTGGTCACATTCAGTGAGCCAATCCAACATCAGAGAGCAGAGGGTGATGGATTGGATTGCAGAATTTCGCCTCTTTCTGATGTTGGGTTGGATAACTCAGTGTGATGGAAACATCAATTAAGAACATATGAAGTCAAAATCAAAAGTAATCGTACAGTCCATCACTTCCACCCCAGATATTAGAATTAGCAGATTCTGTAATCCAATTCGTCACTCCCTTCTCCCTGATGTTGGGTTGGATCACTGAATGTGACCCAAATATCAGTGAAAACCAAAAACAATCATACACTACGGACTTCCAACATAAGCACTGGATGGGTTTAAGTTCTTTATATTCTTCACTTCTGATGATATATTGGGAAATTGCTTTTTCAGGCACAGATGGACAGGGCGATATGAAGCTCATCTGTGGGATAAGAGCTCTTGGAATGAATCCCAAAAGAAGAAAGGAAAGCAAGGTATACTCCTTAATCGATTGCTTTACAAGATATTTGATAAAATTGAAGAGGAAATATTCTGATGTAGTTTTTTGTGTGGGTTTGGCATAAACCGAATTGCTATGGGAAACGATCACAGTTTATCTTGGTATGTACAAGGGCTCTCGTTTCTGACTTGGTTCCCAATTCATAGATTATACACAGTGGAGCCCTGGTCTCTGACTAAGCCAAACTTGTTTCTAATTTCAGGAGCTTATGATGAAGAGGAAGCTGCTGCAAGAGCATACGATCTGGCCGCCCTCAAATACTGGGGAGCACCAGGAACTATCATAAACTTTCCTGTAAATTTCTCTCTGCCTCTCTCTCCTTCTATGTATGCTCACAGTTTTGCACATATGTGAAGAGTTTAAAGGCTTCAACAATTACTAGAGAATCCTTCTAAGATCACTTTTGAAAGTCATCAATTCTTCAGATTAGAGATCACTAAGCTTGATCAAAGATGATCACTTGAAGATTTTTCTAGAAGCTTTTCCAGTCATGATCATATTTTAGATAGAGAGATTTAGGGACCATTTGAATTGGATTTTGTGATTGTTCAGTATGATAAGTGGATCTTATATTTCTGCAGATATCAGACTATGTTAATGATCTTGAAGCAATGGAGAATGTTACAAGAGAGGAATATCTTGCATCTCTTCGAAGGTAATATTTCTGGGTTAGATTTAAACAATATGAACTGAATTTTCACTTGTTTAGGTAGTTTGTCTGAAATTGTTCTAGCTTTTCTAGTGGGGCCCACCTATTAGTGTGTTTCAGATGAACTGACTAACCAATTTGAAATTTAAAGTGTGTTCTTTAAGTCAAATCATAATTCTTGTTCCTTGTTTTCTTTTGGAATGGGTGATATTATCGATCTCCTATAGATATTTTGATTCTGAAAATGAATGTTTATACAGTCAAATCTAAAAACTTTAAAGAAATCTGTTTCTGATTAAAAGCCAATACAAAACTTGCAGAAAAAGCAGTGGTTTCTCCCGAGGGCTATCAAAATATCGTGGGGTTGCAAGGTATAAAAACAATTTTCCTTAAAACAGTCCAATCTAGATCCTAGAAACTATGTTTATAAGTTAGAATATTGTTTCTTAAAAAGAGTTGAGTTGTGGCATTAATGGCAACATGTATTCAAGCAGGCACCATCAGAATGGCAGGTGGGAGGCTAGAATTGGTAGAGTGTTTGGAAACAAGTATCTGTATCTCGGAACATATAGTGAGCTTCTTTCTTTTTTCTCTTAAATAATACATTCTAAGCTTTGACTTGTTTAGGTGGGTCATTTGAAATCATACTGAAGTCGGAAATCTTTGACTTATTACGATAGTTGTTTGAAAACATACTTCTTCAATAAAACCCGCCAATTAATAAGATCTCAAAAGAACCACTTAAACAAATCAAAACTTAAAGTATACAATTTAACTAAAATCTACCATCTTTCTATTTATATTTGAAATTTTTAGATATCCCAAAACTAAAACCCTGCTTGCCAATTTACAGGCACGCAAGAAGAGGCAGCAGCAGCATATGACATAGCAGCCATAGAGTACAGAGGACTGAATGCAGTGACCAACTTTGATTTGAGTTGTTATCTGAGATGGTTGAGGCCATCACCAGACATGGCTACAAAGTCACCAAATAGCAACAGTGCTCCAAACCTGTTACCAAAGCATATCCAAGAATCCATACAATACAAGTCATGCACAAGGCCTTCTTCATACAGTCCCCTGCCTGCTGCTTCTCCAACTGTGAGCAAGACCATCCCAACAGTCAGCACACCACCCTCTTCTACAACTGCATTGAATCTCCTTCTGCAATCATCTGTATTCAAAAAGATGGTGGAAGAAACGGCTGTGGAAGGTCGGGATTTTTCATCTACTGCCAGTGACTCAACATCTGATCATAACTGCAAATTGTTGTTGAATACCCATCCAGAAGTTTCTGCTCACCCTGACCCAAAACCATTTTCTTATGCTTTTGATGACCCATTTACTTTCATTGCCAATGCACAGTTTGATCATGATCAAACACGCACGTCGTTTGATCAAGAATTGTTATTTTAAGAGCTGTATCTTTCAATGTAAATTCAAATCATGATGGCTTCTTCGCAATGTTAAGAGCTCAATGTAAAAATGCATATGCATTTTGATTGTATCATATTATTTGGGTAGTGCTTGACAATCCTAATTACGTCATGGTCTCCTCAAATAATGCTTCAAGGATTGTTCCACAATTTCCTTTAACAAGTTCTCCTAAATGAATTATTTACAACCTTCTTAACATGGTATTCACACTATTGTTTGTAGATATTAGATTATCAACATCTTCTTCCTCTTGATACCCATTTAACCTAGACATTATTTGTGCCTTGTTGAATCTTATTTTTCTACAAATTCTCGATGAGGTGTATTTCCCACTTTGTATTATTAATGTGTGCCTTTTTTTCAACTAATCATTGTGAATGATCTTTTAATTAAGAGGCATATTTTTAACTAAAATACCATATATCATATGCCCATTTTCTTGAGTAGTACTTGAAACTCCAAGTGTCTTGCTATCTTTCTCTTTTGGTTATATAAAATTTTAGAATTTTTTCTTCTTTCCTTCCCAAGTTCCTTTATTGGATAAAATTTTGGTCTTACTTCTTCAACATAGTATTTTGGGTAAGTGCACCAAGATGGTGTGCAAAACAGTGGCCACCTCCTAAAAAAAATCCAAAACTTTTCATAACACGATTAGATTATTCAAAATTTGAAAAAAAGTTAGGCTTGGCAAAGCCGAGTCTTTGCCAAGCCACAAAAAATAATAATAAAAATTTAAGTTTTGCAAAACCCAGTTGCATTTTGTAAAGAAAACAATTCTTTACAAAACCCGATCATGTTTTGACTGTCATAAATGTTTTTAAAAAACCCGCATTTGACTATTATTTTTTCACGCCAAAATTGAGTTTGAAGGAGAGAGGATGAAGGGAAAATGCCTAAACCCAATTGGGTTCTTGTTGTTATTGGATTTTGTTTCCATATTGATAATTCTACAAGCATGCCACGTCGTCGAACATGTATTTTTTTAAAATTGTTTTTGCTTCAATTTCCATTGAGTAGGGTTTGTTGAAGTGATTTAAGGTTTTAAAAAAAAAATTAATTTAACGTTATATTCGTAAAACAATCCCCAACCACAAAAGATATGGCAAAGACCTCTTCGAACACAGGAAAATCTTGATAATGTTGGAAATGAGAAACAAGAGAACCCTCAAAATGCAGCCCCACAAAAAGAAAACCCTTAGAAAAACCCAAGTCCATCGCCAAACCCAAACCCAAATCCAAACCCTCTGCATCATCCAATAGGTCGCATTGATGCCACATAAGAGGACCTTATCAATCTCCTTCAACAAAACAATGCCCAAATATCTGTATTGGTTAATAGGTTGAGGTCCTCTAGTTTTGAGCACCACTCATGCCTCACCACTTCCTTAAAAATAATGGCCAATAGTATGAATGAGGTGTCTAGGGAGGTTACAACATGGGGTTCATGGAGGGATATATGTCATTTATTTTATGTCGATGGGTTGTCATATGATCAAATTAAAAAAAAAGATACTTAAAGATAACATATGTGCTCTTTTCACTAATCCTATTAGTAGTAACTCCCTAGAAGTAACTAAGAATTAGTTTCCCATACATTGGTGTGTTCATAATAGGATGATAGATGCATTTTGGGATAGGTGGTGTATGGTCTTTGACCAAGCATCATGTAATAATTGGGAGGTGCCTTTATATTTTATGAGAAAGTTATATTGTGAGTTTATCCTTGACAAGAAGATGAATTACTTTGACATCCGATAGCTCCAAGGTAGAGTGAGAGGCTCTATGTAGGATAAAGTTGGGGTTCATAGGGTGGTAGAGCTGCAACATAGGAGGTGTCTAGCTAAAAACCCCATAGTTCATGTTGCATTCCTGGTAGTAGTGAAGGATTCTATGTATTTACAGACCCTTTAGGAAGCTACATCATTGGATGATGTCATTATTGAGCATGACACATAGTTAGTTGAGGAAGAAGGTGGATTAGCACCTACACCACCTCCATCATCATCAGATGCTCCATTTGGCTCAGCTCATCCCATCCCATTGAGAATATGTGCCCCATTTGTCAGGGTATATGTGTTAGGGAAGATACCGATGCGAATGAGGATGGTTCAACATCCCATTCATGTACACATTGTGGGAGTAGATGTTAGGCATTCACGGTTGAGGATGTAGCCCTCAAAAATGATCTATTGATGATGGTGTTTTCTAGGAGACAGACACACATATGTTTATTTGTGTTATGGCATTTTATTAATTAATCACAGGTAAATATTATAAAAGTAAATAAATTTTTATTTAGAGAAAAAATTAAATTGATATATGAATAATATTCATTGCAAGGTGCAACAAGTGATAATATGAGCACACCACAAAGATTTTGTTTGACTAGATGCGCACAGGTAGCTTCAACATTTGAGGTATAGTTTTTAAATATTCATAAAAATAGAATAATTTCTTGGTGTCAAGATTTATTTTCTTAATATGTATATTTATTTGATATTTTATAGGTCTTGTTGGGGGTTTGTATTCTACATCAACATTTAACTTAGAAATTTTTTTCCCTATTCTATGCATCACACCATTGAAAGAATCACTGTGTGGTTTTTTTTGTGTGATGCCATCTGGTTGAATGTCGTGTGATTTATAGTGCACAGAGGACAATCTATGTTACCTCCAAATATGGGAGTGTTTGACAAACTATCCATAGGCTGCATCGATATACCATGAAATCTCATTTTTTATAATTGTGTCGGAGGGAGTGCATTGGGTAAACTGCTGTCACAAAGTGTGTTTGGTGTAAACTATGCGTTGAACCATGTCCCATCATGAGAGATTAAATTTACAACGTACTGGATATTACTCGTCTACCCCTTAAGAAAATTCTTTTCCCCTTCGTCCGCCCCTTCACCTTCTTCCATATAAAACTTCTCGTATGTCTGTTCATCTTCTTCCACAATGAAATTCTCAAATGTATGTTCATCTTCTTTCACAGTGAACTTCTCATCTCTCACAGACTTCTGTTCTCTAGGGGCATGTGCCAAGCAACCCAACTGTAACATCTTATGAATTTTGGAAGCAAAAGCATTTGGATCATCGAGGCTGAAGCCATCTCACTAAGAAAAGCCATATCATAAATGACCAACACCAAGTCCTTTATAGACTTGCCAATCTTGTCCTCTTTTTCCCTCTTCTGTAATTCTTCCATTAGGCCTTTCTTACGGTGCACATCACTTGTGTGTTCAAGAATTGCACTAAGCTCCAATTTGAGAGCCTCAAAATCTTCTTCTAGTTTAGCTTCAGGCTTATTTTCACAACCATCCCACCAATGCACTCTATGGCAAATTCTTTTAGTTTTTGCATTCACCACATCATTTTCTATTGAGCCTAAATTTCCAAGAAATTCATTGATGACATAATCAACTTCATCTTCTTCCATCTCTTCTCTACCCTCACCTTGGCTCTAATACCAATTGTAGATTTTAAACAAGAAGAGAAATAAAACTAAAAGAAAAAAAATAAAGAAAATAACAAGAACACAAATTTATAGTGGTTCAACGATTGCCTACATCCACTCTCAACTAGGGAGCTAACTCGTATTAATAAATATATAATTACACAATACAATAGAATACAATACAATACAATACAATACATGACTACACACAATCATTTATAGAAATCTCTTCGAATATGAAGAGATGGGAGAAAAAGAAAGATTATGTGACCGTTGGGCTTTACATCCCAACAATTATTTTTAGTTATAATCAAATATAATATAATTTTTTAATATAATTGATATTGCTCATTTAATTGTCCATAATGACCAATAATTTAGTTGTCTCGAGTTTTTATAGATAAGAATCTAGAAATACATGTATACCAAGCACTTCCTATATTTAGTTTTATTATAATTTTTTCCTTTACACCAGGGACGACACCATTCACAAAAAAAAAAAAAATTTAAATAAGAAGTTAATTAAAGCATGCTTGAGTGGTAAAAATCTTAAAGAAAAGAAGTTATAAAAATAGCATAAATTTCAAAGATAAAGAAGTTATAAAGAAGAGTATAAATTGCAAATAAGATTTTTAGACTATGTTATATAATATCCTAAGGAAATTTAGAATTATTTTTTATTCAATTTTCCTTGTTTAAAAATTATTAGCACCTTCAAAACGATATCTAAATCTTAATGATATTAAAATAAATGTATATTGTAAAACAAAACATCATGAAAAGATTACCCTTAATTGAAAAACACTTATTATAGCAATAAGTTGATAATAATAACATAAAATTAATGTAAAGATTGAACTTTCGACACAAAGGTCACATTAGAAATTTGCAATAAAGACAAAGGAGTCGGTCAAGAAGTCAAGGTCAAATGCATAAGTCGACATAATACCAATAGATTCTCTATAATATAGGAATAAAAGAAGTACAACTACAAAAAATAACTGTCGAAATGATAAGGCATACCTATGTCCAAAAATATGCGAACATATCGACCATTTGTCAAACGTAGTAATGGAGTCACAATAAGAGATTTCCCATCAAGTACAAGCAAGTACACACTATCAATTCAGGATAACAACCCAAGAGATTTTTGACCAATTGTCAAATCACATTAGTAAAAGATAAAGATTAGATCAAAATAGGTACTTCCATATTGAAATGGAAAAAGTAAACAACAAAATTACTAAATACCACCATGTCAAATTCAAAGAGGCGTATAGTATTGTAAAGAAAAGTTCTTCCTAAAGGAAGCTTAAAAAACCTGTCCACAAAAGTCAGCAAGGGCGAGAATAATGTGGGAGTGTGTTTCCATCCTACCACGAAGGAGTAACACTTCCCCATAATCTTTCCTAACATGAAAGATACCCAGCCCAGCTAGAAGTAATCTAACAAAGTAAAACTAAGGAGTAATGGAATATGTGCTACTTGATGCATCCACATTTAGTTTCCCATATAAAACATGTCATGGACTTCCAAAAGAAAACCTTATAAATCTACTTCCATTTCATACATATGGAAAATATTGTGCAAAGATTCTCATTTAATGCATAGTGCGTCATGTTTCATGGTGCATTCAACATATAAAAAGGAACATAAAAAAAATCCTTCTCTTAACTATCAAAAACATGTCAAGCGAGCATAATATCCGCCAATATCTCTTTTAGTTGAAATGATACTTATAACTTGAATTATTCATAGTACAAGGCACCACTTGAATTCTAATTTAAATTCTAACAGCCTCCTGAATATAAAGAGCAAGGCACCACTGGTCTGTGAATTTGAAAAAAAAAAATTCAAATTTGCAAGAAAATGAAATAAAGTAGAACTTGTAGGAATTCCCTATGCAAATGGAAGCTATGGAATTTAGTGCAGAAAAAGTTATTTTTATTGAGTTTTGAGTTTGTAGATCGGCAAGAGATTCTTCTTGATGAAATCAAGGAGAATTAAATTAGGATTCATCAGTCCTCCACTGATTGAGTCCATGTTGCATATGGAAAATTTATAGGATAATTGTAAAAATAGAATTAAGAAAAAAACTTTAGTAGATACTGATTTGGTTTTGGGCTTGCTGAAAATTTTAGATCAGCAACTAATGATAAGCACTTGAATCGTTCTGGTGATGTTAGTTCACAATTTGAGTGCAAATGTTCTGATAAAAAAAAACATCTTGGTTTTGTAAAATAGGGTCAAGAACATATTGTTCATGGATAGAAAAAATATATTCTTTTTAGGCAGTTTGAAACAAGCAACTAGAGTATAGAAATCAGAAACTAAAAACATTCACTTGAAAGAAGATTTTGTAAGAAAATCCTCTGGCCCTCATTTGTATGAAAAGAAAACTGATGATGACTCTATATTTGTGGTTTTGTATGTTGATGCTTTGTTGATCACTTGAAGTTGTATTGACTTGATCACAAAACTCAAGGATAGTTCAAAGAAGTACTTGACGTTGCTGATTTTTGGTGGTTGTATAATTTTCTTGGCATAGATAAATAGAAGGAAAAAGGCACGAATCTAATTTCACAACCATAATAATATGTTAGATTTGATTAGACAATCTGAATTGGATGATTGAAAGACTTTCCCATTCCATACAAAGCTTGTAGAATACATAAATCTTATTTCAATTATTAAAAAGGTTAAAAGTTCTTTGTCACAAGTTGTAGGAAGCCTTCTTTAAATAGCTGCTACTAGACATGTTATCTCTCTTCTTGTTTGTAATAGCATTTCATTTTATGTTTGAATAACTCATAAAAATTATAAAATGCAAAGTCAAAATTGAGATAAGTTAAAAACACACATCAACTTGAACTTGAATATAGTTATTTGAGTACTGGTTTCTTTCAGGGTACATTTATTTGGATAGAGATTAAGATATAGAAGATTGAACATCTACATCTGGCTATGTGTGTCATCTTGACTCAAGTAGTATTTCATAGACCAGTTAGAAGAAAATGACATCTTCTTTATCATTTAAATTGTTTAAATATGAATGAACATGCCTTGCAGCACAAGTTGCATCAAGCTATGTAGAGTGCTTCGTAAACTCAGCTATTTACAAGGTCATCCGAGTATATATTATTTTGTTAAAGACTAAAAAAAAAACACTTATCTGACCAAAATAGATTTCATGCTGAAACTTTACGCATTGAAATACACAACCATAATCCATGTCAGCAGGTACATATCCCACAGATTTATCAAAATTTTGTGCTTCCAAAGATCGATGGGTGGATTATTTACTAAATAAAAGTCTATAAAATAAATTTGATATAATAAATTTTTTTTCTTCTCTCTACAGCTTTCTCTGGCCTAACATATTTCTTCTTATGTTATATGCCTTTGCATCAAATATGAGAATGCTATATGCCAATTCCATGCTTAGATATCTATCTAAATTAAAGACCCCAAGGAGGTTTGATAGAACAGAACAAGAATAATGGCAACACAAAATTGGAGAGATTTGAGATATGATGTGTTGCCTTCATGTTAAAATGTTCCTCTCCTCCAATATCAAACAATAATAATCTTTCAGTTCTATCTTAGAAAATCTTCAGTAAGAGAAATATCTACAACTTACCAAAACTATAGCCATTTGTTGGTGCTCTTTTGGCTGAATAATTTGATCTGCAACAACTGTAGCTACTTCTGGCTTGGCATTTGACTGTACAATTTTAGGTGACCTTCCAACACCCATGTCTACAAGTAATATTCGTTGACTGTTGTGTCTAACTACAATGGAATATGTGCCTACAGACTTGTATTCGGCCACTTCACTTAAATGCACATTGTGAGAGCATGAAAGTGGCCCATCTGTATCCTCCAAGCCAGTGACAGGGATAACACCAATACTAACATCAGGTATTCTGTGCATAGTTGATGGCTGCAATATTTTATGGTATGCTCTCCAACTAGCTGCAAGATCAAATGGAGACACTTTGTCTTCCTTGATTTACACATGATACTCTAATACCACATTATTTTTAGGCAATCTAAAAAAAATATGATTCAGAATCTCCATGGAGTGCCCCTCCAATAAGAAGATGATTTTATTCCATCTTCAATGATATAAGGTGAACTAATATGCTTTGGCTTAAGTAAAAACTTGAAATCCAGAGTTTCATGATTGGGAGGGACAACAAAATTGATCTCCCACCTAAAAGTTCATTCACACTCCATGGCCAAATCTTTGGAAGGATCTCATCAACCAATAAGGGGAAGAGATCCATAGACATGCAGGGTGAGGAAGGAATGGTCTCTGTCTCCTTTCCACTCCATGTTGAGGGAAACGTAGAGCTGCATATGCAAGGTAATAATGCCCATAGCATGGTGTGTTCTCTCTGTCCTCCCTTCATCATTACATACTTCCCTTAACACCTTTATTTTTTTCCGCTACCCTTCTTCTTCCTAGATTTTCTCTATTTATATTTTTTCATGGTGATGGGTCCTTCATGCTATCCTTATCAAATGCTAAGAGACCATTTATTTAAGTTTTTATGTTACTTTAATGCCACCTTTGAATTAAACAAATAGTCCTCCATTTCTTATCTTTGATCTACATGACAAGTGGAATTAACTATAATTTTATTTTACCTAACGATTCATGATCCACTAGCAGTTAATCGTAAATTATAGGAACTAACTTCACTTGCTAAAAAAGGTTGTGACATCCTTCCCCCCTTAAGAATACATCACCTCGATGCATAATTCAAAATTTGAAATCATATTCAAAGAAAATCAAGAAATTCATACTTGACATGATTAATAATCTTTCATTATTCAAAAGCTCAAGGTAATGCATGTATATACTTTTAGAGTATAAAATCAATAGTATTCAATTTCATTTGCTTACATAAAGTCAAATTTTCATTAGTTATACATTCTAGTAAGAACTCACACCATAAACAAATAGATTTGAAGCAAAACAAACACACTTGTATCATAATTATTTCAAAAACATTTTCTATGTGACTGTGTGAATTCCATTACTAAACTTCATTTTTACAAGGTTAGAGGTACCTCTCTCCGACAATATTCCCCCTCTATTATAATGTGTAGTTCCATCTATGAGACATAGGAACAACATCAAAGCATAAGTTCATGTCGCTAGATCATAATCAAAATTGAAGTTCTAACATTCTCATACTCAATGCTTTCTGAAATAACTTACATGATACTCTTAAGTAGCAACAAAGTACCTACATACCTATGCTTACTATACCTTACTGTTGTATCACAATAAATTGAGTACATTTCTAGTTTCCTTGGATCGACATTCTTGGCATACTTATATTTATATATTAACAATATTTTTAGCCCAATCATAGTGTCAATACTTCATAAAATAAAAATTTCAATATTCTATATTCAAGAGAAAAAAGAGTCATTTGAAGATTGTAAAATCTCAACTAAAATATGGTTTAAATCACAATTGATCACAAGTAAGTAAATCATTCATATGTACCTTCTAACATGTGGTAATTACTAAGTGAGAAAGTCATCCGTTCATTTCACAAATCACCTAAAAAGATTAGTGGACCATTTTTCCATTTATGTGACCTAGGCTATCATGCCCATCTTGTCACAATAATATTTCAATGAAATTTTTTAATTATCTTTAGAATAATATAAGTCCTACAAGTCTCACATCTTAATATGAATAAGTATTCACATTTTCATCAATGTAATGCAAGTCTGCTTCATCTAAGCATAAGCACCAAATAAATCATGATAATTCATCACCATATAAAATCAACACATCAATGTATGTTATAAATCTATAACAATGCATCCAAAAGAAAAACCATAAAGGTCAATCATAAAATGAGACACTTAATTGTAATTGGACATCTGTCCTTCTATAAGTCCTTGTCTCCTATGCCATCGGACAGTTAGTATTCCATCTGCAAATCTTGAGACAGAAGTATGGATCAAACGCTTGTCTGTTCTATCCACAAAGTCTTACACTTCCTTGGGATTCTACCTACTCGTAGAATTCCCAACCCTACAATGCCCAACAAATAAAAGGCAGGGGGTATCTGGTGCAACCAAGAAACATTCTATTGTTTATGAATGTGGCAGGGAGATGAAATATGGGCAACATATTTTCAAAAACATATGCAAACAAGCTTTGGACAAAGCATCTTTTTATCACCAGGAATGAAAACTAGCAGGTAGAGAAACATCCCTTTCTACCCTTCCCTATTTTCTTCTTCAACATAATCACCCTCATCGGAAGGTAAGATTTCTAATTTCTCATACAAATTAAGAAAAAAGATGCAATTCATGCATTTCATATATTTTCCTTTCATGCAATAATACATTAAAAAAATTACGCAAGTCATACAAAAATCAACTAATCCAAAAGAATTATGCCCTTCATCATGAAAAATCTCATTCATCATAAGCAATCACATAATTTGAACCATCTAGTCAAATAAACATACCCATACAAAGAAGGAGGTGTTGACCATTCTGTCAAAAAAACCAATAGTGCTTCACAACAAAAGAACTATATTCCATTTCCATAAAAAGATGGCGACCTACTTGTCGATCATCAAATGCATTAAATAGTACATCTATTTCAATCATCTCATAATAATTTCATGCAAGGTCTCAAATATAATCACCCATGTACTAGTAATATCATATTAATGTAAAAAAGATGCATTTTCCATGGGTTCCATCATTCTGTGAATATCCATGCAATGCTCCTCATAGCATCAAACCTCACATCAAAGAATATCAACCAATGTTACTTATTTCATCAAATGCATTTCTAATATACACAACCCTTTGCATGTCAATTCAGTTTGATCATTTCATAATAGTTGAAACATATTTCCAGTAAGATATGAATGCAATATTAGGAATGGTGTGTTCTTCGCAATCTACTCCCTTTCACAATCTATCAATGTTATATGTTGAACATGACAGGTGACATTACTTCACATCATAGGACTAGAAACATAAAATACATATTCTAGACACCCTAAGATCATAATATTTCAAGTTGCAAATATCAATTCAGACCCTCAACGGTCATAAGAAAAATCAAGATTTAAGCGTGAACCAAAATCTCATAGATTACATCATCATGTAGTAACACATTCAATTGGTCAATACATCATAGAATTGCTAATTTTCTCTTTCCTTTTTGAAATCTCATGCCATGTAAGGTAAGACATAAATATATTTTCACAAATTTTCTATGAATATCTATTTCATATAAAACATGTTGAAGTCTTCTTCCCCAATAATTTCATAAGGTTCTATTATTAAAATCCTTTCATAGCACTTGCAAATATAAATAACAATAATACATGTTCCCATCATTTATCACAAGCCAAGTCCTAAATTCTGGAAAGCTTTCTTACCTTTATTTCATAACCATCATTATTTAACTACACAATATCTCATAGAATTTTATCTTCTTTCTTTGCTAAACCAATGTAGGGAAATAGACATTAACTTTTTAAGTGTATCCCACACACAAGGTACCCCATAAGTTTTTAACATATTCTAACATTTTGCAATATGAAATAGAAAGAAACCACACCACTCAAAGGTAGATAGTTTTTAAGCTCACATAACCATTTCAAACTTTCGTAGTTTCAAGAGAAACTGGGGACATTCAAAAAAATTCACACATGTAAGAAGTATTGTCCATAAAGTGTCTATTTCCCACTTTTAGAACACAAAACAAGGAACATCCTATCCTTTCTTATCAAGATTAATAGTAACTGGAAGACACTCTAGTCACCCCAGGGAGCTACTCTTATGTTCCTAAACTAAGTATTAGTCATCTCACAGTTTGTGCAACTAACGATCACAACTACGCATAGTGAACTCAAGGCCCTAGCGTGGAACCCAGAGATCTGATACTATATGTAAAGACTAAACTTTTGACACAAAGGCCACATCAACAATTTGCAATAAAGACAAAGGAGTCGGTCAACAAGTCAAGGTTGAATACATAAGTCAACATAATACCATTGATAGATTATCTATAATATAGGAATAAAAGAAGTACAATTACGACCATAACTGTCAAAATGATAAGGCATGTACCTATGTCCAAAAATATGCAAACATGTCAACCATCTGTCGAACATAGTAATGGAGTCACAATAAGAGATTTACCATCAAGTACAAGAAAGTACAAACTATCAATTTAGGATAACAACCCAAGAGATTTTTGACCAACTGTCGAATCACATCAATAAAAGATAAATATTAGATCAAAATAGGTACTTCAATATCAATGGAAAAAGTAAACAAAAAAATTACTAAATACCGCCATGTCGAATTCAAAGAAGCGTATAGCACTGTAAAGGAAAGTTCTTCTTGAAGGAAGCTTCAAAAACCTGTTCACAAAAGTCAGCAAGGGAGAGAATATTGTGGGAGTGCATTTACACCCTACCATGAAGTAGTAACACCTCCCTAGAATCTTTCCTGACATGAAAGATACCCAGCCCAGCTAGAAATAATCTAACAAAGTAAAACTAAGGATTAATGGAATATGTGCTACTTGATACATCCCCATTTAGTTTCCCATATAAAACATGTCATGGACTTCCAAAAGAAAACCTTATAAATCTACTTCCATTCAGGGATAACTTTAAGAAACCCCCTTTTAGGAAAAAGTGTAAACTCCTGGCGAATTGTACATTATTTTAGGGGGGAATTTGTTTTAATGTAGGCAATTTTTTTTTTCAAATCCATGATTTTTCATAGTTTTTATTGGCGATTTTTTCCTCGCTGAATGAAAATTTCATAAATTGCTAGTGAATAATTTTCTTTTGAATTAAAAATTTATAATATATGAGGCAAATAATTTTCTTTTCAAGTAAAAAATAATAATATATGAGGTGAATAATTTTCTTTTCAAGTAAAAAATAATAATAAATGAGGCGAATGAATTTCTTTTGAAGGGTAAAAAAATATTTCTATTGGCGAATTTTATGTACCGTTTGAAAATTTATTTATTTTATTGGCTAATCGTTCGTTAATTATGGCAAAAAAAATATTTTGTTGGCGATTTTCAAAAGATGGGAAATATTTTGTTATAATGCCATAGACTAACATACTTAACATAAATACATTATTTTATAATGTTAAATATATTATTTGATACCATTTGATGATCCAAGATCAATGGCTGAAGTTTAATTTTGGCCCCAATTTCTTGAAGGAAACAAAGTTGTGGAGGAAGTCACCATAATGTTGACATGTATCAAATAAGGGTTACTTGTCTACAGACTACAGTGTACACGTGTTGGTATTGATATTCACAGTTCTATTACTATAGTGCAACTTGTAACCTCTTAAATCGGTAAGCAATAAATGCCTTGTCAGTGAGAAGCGACATTCTTTAACTTGTCATGCAGAGTAGACACACACCACTTCCAAATTCGTACAGATGCTATAACCAATATCTGACATTTTTTGCTTTTATGGGAAAGATTTACTGCCAGATATGAAAGATTAAGGACAACATATTAATTTCTCACATGCATGCATTTAGGGGAAAGATTTACATGAAAGATTTAGAGGCATGGTAAGGACAATGGATTTAATACCATGAAAGATGGAATAATTTATTGCTAAGTAACGATCTTGAATTCAAGGGCTATTTATAGATGATCTATCTTCATTATTCATCGATTCATCTTTGACATTTGCTAGATAATTTGTTTGTTTAGGGTCTGCAGTCTGCAAATAATTTGTTTTTAAGTTTTCTGTAGTTTTACTATTTTAGATGGACACTCCAATTAGGCTTATATGCACATCTGAGGAGGTCCAAAAGGCCATTTTGGGTTCCTTTACTGATGAAGCCTTATAATTTATTTGTAAGGAGGGTGGGCCTTTCGTTATAGAGGCTGTGAGAATGGTGCTGGGCCGAGAGTTTCAGAACAATGAAGATAGGCACCGGGTCAACACAGACATTACGTCCCATTTTTTGGCATCTCTTCTTGACCTCGGAGGAGAGAAGGTGGAGATGTTAATGCTGCTGAGGAGGGTTTTTAAAGAAGAGTACCTGGGGGATGACATTAGTGTTTTCGTGTTTGCAAAAATAGGGGTGGGGATCCCTTGGGCAAGTGAAATACCCAAGCTTCTCCTCCTAGGCCAGAATGTGGCCATGCAACCTTTTCTTTTGGGCCTCAATGCTGGGCAGTATAAGTGCCATAGGAAATGGGCCCTGCTTGCTAGGGATTTCCTCTGAAAGTGGTTTTCCCTTGACGAAGAGGAGGCTGAGGAGGGGGAATTCGAGTGGCTAGATGAATTCATGCAGATAATCATCCCTCATGAATTCTAGTTAGATGGAGTCGAAGGCCAAAATCAGTAGAGGACTACTACTAGTTTTTTTGATAAAACGTTTATAATTTTTTCTTGTTTATAGTATGTTTCTTTTTGTAGTATTTACTATTGTACTGGAAGTAGACACTGGACTACTAGTCTTCTAGTGGTTTTTGTTTTATAAAAACATACCTCATTTTTTTGTTTATAGTAGGTTCCTCTTTGTTCTGGAAGTGGAACTGGACAATCTTTATGTAATTATAATTTTATGAAAAGAAAACAATGAAAATTTCACTCATTTCAATCTGTACAAAAAATGGTTCTTAGACTTCTCTGTCACTGTGATTGCAATATTTTAATTAGTTGCTTTATGATTTATTTGCATATTAGATATGTATGATGTTACATCTATCACAGTTGTACAATGTAGACAGTTATAGTTAATAAAAGAAATGTCTTATCAGTTATCACTGAGTACTGACATTAAGTTTGGGTAATGTTACCTGTCAAAATTCACACACTCGTACATTTAATATGAAAGATTTATAGAATTTTGAAGGACAAATGAATTAATAAGGTTAGATTTATAGAATTTTGAAGGACAAATGAATTAATAAGGTTAGAGAAAGAATTTATGGTATTCTAATTATAATGTATGAGAAATATATGTGAATCTATGAATCTGTGATTATAATTATCAACGTTAAAGTTATAATCTAAATCAATAAAAAATATCATTTTAACTTTAAGAATACTATATAATCAATTTGATAGACAAATGAATTAATAAGGTTAGAGAAAGAATTTATTGTTTTCTAATTATAAGGTATGATAATTATATGTGATTATAATTATCAATGTTAAAGTTATAATCAATAAAAAATATCATTTTAACATTAAGTATACTATTTAATAAATAAAAAATTTCGCAAGCTTTAGCTCATTTCAATTTGTACAAAAAATGGTTCTTAGACTTCTCTGTCACTGTGATTGCAATATTTTAATTAGTTGCTTTATGATTTATCTGCGTATTAATAAAAGAAATATCTTATTAGTTATCACTGAGTACTGACATTAAGTTTGGGTAATGTTACCTGTCAAAATTCACACACTCATACATTTAATATGAAATATTTATAGAATTTTGAAGGACAAATGAATTAATAAGGTTAGAGAAAGAATTTATGGTATTCTAATTATAATGTATGAGAATTATATGTGAATCTATGATTATAATTACCAACGTTAAAGTTATAATCTAAATCAATAAAAAATATCATTTTAACTTTAAGAATACTATATAATCAATTTGACAGACAAATGAATTAATAAGGTTAGAGAAAGAATTTATTGTTTTCTAATTTTAAGGTATGATAATTATATGTGATTATAATTATCAATGTTAAAGTTATAATCAATAAAAAATATCATTTTAACATTAAGTATACTATTTAATCAATAAATAATATTACTTTAACTCATGTTTGGGAGACCTAGCGAGTCAATGACTCAAGGACCACAGAAATCTCGTTATCTCTAAACACTAACCTTGGTCCTTAACTCCGGCGTCTGAAATTTATTAGAATTTAATATTATTAAAAAAATAGTGCGTTTTGAATTTGATTGGCTAAAATTGTTACTATTCAATTAAATAACTTTAAATGTTATTAACTTATTATCCATTATTAATTAATATTTATAAAGGAAAAAATAACATTATAACATTTAACAATGTTCGTTGCAAATAACTACCGTTGGATGAGCACAGATTGACGATGTACGATGGACTTCGGGATGAAAGGGAAAAGCAACCCCATCTTTTGAAACCCGTTCCGAAATCATGACATGTGTTAGCCATCAGGTGAGGGGTGACTAGGTGAGTTAATGGGACCCACGGGGGCTCGGGGCCACCAGTACCATAGGCACACAACACCATTATGACCGTTGGATTATTGTAGATCAACGACCAAAGTTGTATTTTGGGATGAAAGGGAAAAAGCAACCCCATCTTTTGAAACCCGTTCTAGAATCATGACACGTGTCATTAAACATGTAAGAGTCTTACATTCCACTCGCAGTCTCACATGGTCCTACCAAAAATGCCATTTGATGATGATGTGACACATCTGACTGGACCGTCAGGTGAGTGGTGACTAGGTGAGTTAATGGGACCCACGGCCACGGGGGCCTGGGGCCACCAGTACCACAGGAAAACAACACCATTATGATCGTTGGATTATTGTAGATCAACGATTGAAGTTGTATTTCAGGATGAAAGGGAAAAGCAATGCTATCTTTTCAAACCCCATTATGGAATCATGACACGTGTCACTAAACATGTAAGACATTCCACTCACAGTCTCACATGGTCCTACCAACAATGCCATTTGATGATGACGTGACATGTTTGACTTGTAGTCGTCAGGTGAGTCAGCCGTCAGATCATAGATGAGTGGTGACGACTCTAGATTGTCATTGTACAATTTTGGCGCTTTAAGTTTCACTTTCCAGTAGTGTGTGGATTTAGAAAGGGTTTACAGATTCTAAATTTCTATGTTGAGGAAAGCAAGTGCAACACAGTCTCTCAGTTGAAGCTCTGTAACCTGTTCCTGTAATACCCCAAAATTGGCACCTATTTAATTTCATCAATTTTGGTGCATTATCTCGATTTTACATCACCAAAGCCCTAGTTCCCTAGGCAATTTTCTCTTTCCTACCTAACTTAATTTGACTTGATGTCAATTGCAAAGACCATAAATTGCAATAATCAAACGCTAAATTAATTCCTAAAGTCTTAGACTTAATTGGCTAAATTACCCCTATGATAAATTAATTTAATTATAAAGTCCTAAGTGCTTTCTAATTAAATTAAAATCTACCCTCTTTAGCTAATTACCCATAAAAAGGAATTAATAATTACTTGATATTCGAATGGACACACTTTTTTGAATTGATAATTCAAGATATTCGAAAGGTCACCTGTGTGGCATTTTCCATTCTTTTTATTAAGTAATTCTTGCATTTTTGTCTCAATATGGGAATGAAGAGTCATGAGTTACAAATCAAGAAACTCTTCATTCCTCTCCCGAGCTTTTCTATTTAATGAGCCTCTTCTTCTCATTCAAAAAAAGGCAATTTGGAGAGTAATTAAACTATAGCGAATTTGTGTCTCATTTGATTCAAAGCTTTTTATTACATATTTAGTCTATTATCTCATCTTAGTTTAATATTGCATTTCATATTAGAGTTATTGCTTATGGGTTTCTTAGTATAATAACATCTTTATTTCAAAATCAAATAAAAATCTGCATTTCATCTTTACTTTCAAGCATCCTTTTTAGATTAATTGCATCTCATTTTAGTTTAATTTCAATTAGATTGCTCATTTTCATGCTTTTGAAAATCCTCCATTGTTAGGTTGGTCTTATGGTTGTTGGCTCTTCAATCTGAGAGCGATTAAACACCCCGCCTGCATAGGAGGCAACAAGTCGCTTCCTCACGAGTTTCGGATTGAATAATTCATATTCTCTTCGTAATTCAATCATAGGAGTAAGGACTATGTTGCGTATGTGGTTGATTTAGAGGTCACATTCAAGCACACACATTTTGGCGCCCACCGTGGGGCAAAAAATCTGATTTCTGGCCTCATTATCATTTTTTTTTGACAGGAATTTAAGCTCTGTCGCGTGTCCATACTGTCTGTGTACGGATCTTCGCGCGAGAATCCAGAGCATCCCGCGTGAAGTTTTGCTCCTGTAGCACTCTTTCACGCGAGATTTCACTGTCTCGCCCCAGGCTTTGCACTTTCTCGCGTGCACTGGAGTACTTCCTCGCACGAGATTTTAGTTATCTCGCATTGGACACTGCACTTTCTTGCGCGAAGTTTTATTACAATTTTTTCCAGTTTCCAGTTTTCTTGTTCTTTCTGCTCTTAATTTCTGATAATTTCTGATAATTGTTGATTTTTATCTCTGATATTTTACAGCATTAACAGTTTCTGCAGGATGCTTGTCAAAGAATTTGAAAACATACTAATGGTTTGATTGTAGGACGAATAGTTGAAGATTGCTAAAACGTTGTGTTTTTTTTCCTACTTTTATTCACATAGTATAAATAGGGCTCCGTTAAAATTTCTTGAGAATTTTGATAGTGAGTAGGAATTTTGGCTCTTCATTACATGGAGGTGATGACCATGAATGAATCCGGAATTCTAATGATCTTACTAATATGATGAATTCTTGGGGAAGCGGAGAAAGTTAGCGAATCTTTAACATTTCTATTCATCAGGGAATTATGCTCTTCTCTCCTTGAGAGAGAATCAGAAACCCAAAAGCGTATAGATTTGGTGAGGTGAAACTAACTCGGTGATGAACTTTCTTGATGTGTTTGGGTGAGGAAATGGGATAGAGAAGTATGCTCTTCTCCCTTTGGGAGAATCAGAAAATTAGACCCCCGAATCTAAACCAAGTCTAGTGTCACCTTTAGAGGGCCTGCCGGTATTGAACCTCCGGGAACGACCCAAGTGAGTACACACCTATTGCCGGTGATTCCACCTCACTATAATAAAGAAATTTTTATTGAGTCTAAAGACTCCAAAACCATGGTAACTTCCTTTTCATGACTTTGACGATCATCATGGAAAGGCCCTGTCTATTACACTGAGCGGCGCCACTCCAAGCCCTACTTGCGGAGGTGTGTGATTTTCAGGTGTTGGTGTGGCTGTGAGGCCTCAACCCTGTATCAGGGGCACCGAAGGTTATTGTGAATGGAAGCCTAGTAAAAAACCTTCTTAACTAGTGGCCTACCCGGTTCATCTCCGAAAGGAGTCATTATCTTTGCGCAAGGAGGGGGAAGAATCTCTCCGTATGTTTATCATACATAGATTCCCATCATAGGCATACACTTGGACGTTTGGAGGCGGTTGCGACACTGGCCCCTGCTACAAGGGTAACCTTTGAACGTACACTGTTGAGTCCTTGGAAACACCAAAAACACAGGCGCCCTCTAGGGGGTGACACGGCTGTGTGAGGTGCACGTATGCATTCAAGTAATGGGGCAAAGGTTTTGGCTTCTCACCATTTTTTTTGTAAGACTAGGCTATGTGCTTGTTATTGAGTCTTAAACATTGTCCATACATTATCAAACAAAGACTCCCCTGATGCTATCAAGTTGCTTTGTCCTTGATAGGTCTATTAATGACTACTTCTCGCTTCACAAGTGCTTGATCTAAACCATTGTGTCTTTAAATGAATGCTTGGAATCCTAAAATGAGTGTGTTGATTAAACAATTCTGTCAACCTGTTAGGAAATTAGATTTTCTGTCAGACATCAGTTCAGACTGTACCTCAAAATTCAACTTAAACTTTGAAAATTGCATCAAAACTGTCAGATTTTGCCTGTTTCCCGTCTGAGCTTTTAACTTCAGAGCACTTCATCGCGCGAGATTGTATTTTCTCATGCAAAGTTCTGTGTTCTCTCGCGTGAGCTTTCATTTTCTCATGCGGTCAGGCATTTTCTCGCGCGAACCTGTAGCGCAGTTTTCCAAAAATAGAGACCTATTTGCAGTTCACTGTTTGACTTTTTATCTGGTCTGCTTTTTGTCTGGGGTCTATTTTTCTGCTCCCCTGTTGTTTACCGTCAGAAACTGGTTGTGTTGAGTTAGGAATCGATCGACCTTTGCTTTGGCTCATGTTGTCTCTCATCTATTCATCTTATCTCTTTATGCCTTTTGTACCTCACATTGCGATTGTCTTATCTCGGCTGTTCTAGCCATCTCTTTTTGACAATTCGTACCAGGTTCATCTTGCATCTTGGCTGTTCTAGCCATTTATCTCTTTTTCATTATCTTAGAGATAGATTCTAGCTTTATCCCAAATCTTTGCTCATTACATCTTCGTCTATGACTGTCACGACACGAAGTGGTAAGACTTATCCTAGCCAGAATGCTAATCAAGATCAAAGTAAATCTCATAATCAAGATGTAGGTCATTTCCAATTTGTTGAGAAGTCTGAACTTTGTAAGAGTTCTTCAAATTCATCATCAAGCACTCCACAAGATAATTTGTCTCAGACATCTCCTCCAGTTTTCCAAGAGTGCTTTAATCCTTTATTTTTGCAATCTAGTTCATCTCTCCAAGAACAAGACAACTCCTATTTTCAACACAATTCATTGTTTTGTGGCTTTGGGAGATCATTTCCTCGGACGGAACCTATTATTGAAACTATTGATCCCACTGAAGATAGTGATTCATCTGAAGCTATTCACACACCAAAAGTTACATTGGCTGCACCTTTTCGACATCATTCTCATCACTTTACTGAAGCTTCAATTGCAGCACAAATTCATCTTGACAAGATGGGAACCAAGAACCCATTTGACTTTCAATCAGGCCAATACGACCAAACTTATAATCAATACCATGGTCAATCTTCTCATGACCAAAATCAGACTCATCACAATCAGTCTCATAATGATGATCAATCTCACAACAAAACTCAAGCTGATCAACAAGCAGCACATAACTATCACCCTCCTCCTTATGATCAAAATCAAGATGATCAACAAGATCACACACAAAGCATATATGAGACTCTTGGTAACGAGGATGATGTAATTACTCAGAATGATATAAATGCTATGAAAGCTAACAAGAATATCATTAAAATGATGGAAATTATTCTTTTGGAAGATAAGGAAAAGTATTTTCTTGAGTTGGCTAAGCAAGGAGCCAAACTACCCCCGAATTTCCAAGTGGAAACTATTGTAGCTAAAGAAGAAGAAACTAAAACCGCTAAGCTACAAAAGATGATTCAAAGTATGCAAGATCAAATTACTCAACTAACAAAAGAAAAGGATAAGCCCACACAACAATTTACATTGGAGAATATATGTCCTTTTCCTTTTGATAAGAATGTTCACATGCCTCCTTTTCCAAGAGGAGTAGAGTTACCCAAATATGACAAGTACATGGGTACAACTGATCCTCAAGATCATCTAAGAGAGTTTGGTGCGCTGTCCATGGAATTCATGCATGATCAAACGTATCTTATGAGACTCTTCCCCCACAACTTGGGTGGGCCAGCTATGGAATGGTTTTGCTGATTACATCCTAGTATTCAAACTTTTGACGAGATTGCCAATCTTTTTCTTCAGCATTATTCTCACAACATCCAACACCCTGTCAATATTCATGACTTGTGTAATTTGAAACAACGACAGGGAGAACCTTTCTTGTCTTTTCTCCAAAGGTGGAGACAACTTTGTACAAAGTATCCTCGTAAATTGTCTGAATCTGAAAAACTTGATATCTTTTTAGACAACCTTCTTCCAGACTTTGGATATCAAGTACAATTACAAGGTCCTTTGACATTTGACAGCATGATCAAACAAGCTGTGAGGATAGAAGCCTTTATGGTCAAAAAGGGAGAATTAACTCTGAATAAAGACAATAAACAAGGATTCTCAATGAACAAGGATAAAGGGAAGTCTATAAACAAGAATAGAGAAGTGGTAAATGATGGAGTGGTCGATAATGTCACCGCAAAGCCTTCAAAGCCTGTCTTTAATCTTACTTCTAGCATACAAGTGGCTAAGGCTGTCGAAAAGAATACAACAGATAATCAGAAAAGTTCAAGATTTTCTAGAAACAAACCGTGGGCTCCTTGACCTAAGCATGATTTCACTTCTTTGGGAGAGCCTCTTGATGTAGTCTTTAAAACTCTCATACAAAATCAGATTCTCACTCCTTTGGAAAAGCAAACTTATGACCCACAACCAAGACCTCACTGGTGGAATGACAATGATTATTGTGACTATCATCAAAATATTGGTCATAAGACATCCACTTGTCTTCAGTTGAGACATAAAGTTCAAGATTTGATTGACAGCGGTGATATTGTTGTGGATGGTCATAATAAGAATTTTGATCATCAGGCGTTTAAGGATCCTTTTCCTCCTCATGAGAAAGGAGAGTCTTCCACAACTAAGAACAACAATGCTAAGGTGAATTACACTTACCCTTCTACCGATAATGTTATTAACATGATTGAACCTATGGGAGTTGAATATTGTGATGTGATCACTTTTAAGGGGAGTGGTGATGCTCCCAAGCCTAGAGTTCCTTTCATCTTATGAAATTCCACACCTTGTTCATCTGAATCTAAACAAACTCAAGATTGTGCAACTGTTGTCACTTCATCACGTGGAAGAGTTGTTTTGAAAGGTCCTGATCCTCCGAAGCAAACTGTAGACAAGGATACTTCGAGACAAAGCACAGACAAGGTTGCTCCGAAACAAATGATGGATAAGATTACCACTAGCCCTACCAAAAAAGCTTCTAAATCAACTCCCACATCTAGCGTTACTAGTTATAGTATCTTAGATCAACTCCAGCGAACCAATGCTCAGATTACTATTTTTGAGTTGTTAAAAATATCACTTGCTCATAGGCAAATTTTGGATAAAGCCCTCGCTGAAGCAAATGTCCCCAAGGATCTTGATCTAAACTGGTTCCAATCTATGGTGGGTCATTTGACTTCACCGCATTATTTATCCTTCTCAGAGGAAGATGATCATTCTTTGAACCACCCGCATAATGCTCCCTTACACATAGAGGTTATGATAGGTCCCAAACATGTCCGTTGTGTGCTTATTGATAATGGCGCTGGTCTTAACATTTGTTCCGCTAAATTGCTCACTCAGCTAGGTTATGATGAGGACTGCATAGACTCCCATAAGAAGATTGCCATAAAAGCTTATGATGAAGAAGAACGCAAGTCCCAGGGTTTAGTTGTGCTACCTATCCATGTAGGTCCTGTTGAGAGAGATGTTACTTTCCAAGTGCTCGACATTCCTTTAGCATACAACATTTTGTTGGGTAGGCCTTGGATTCATGAGATGCAGGCTGTTCCATCCACATATCATCAATGCATCAAGTTCCCATTTCATGGGGCGGAAGTCACTGTACCTGCAAACACCAACCTCTCTTTTAATACTCTCATGCAAACTACAGATAGTTTTGTTCTAGCAAATAGGGACTCCATTGAGTTCTATGACACTAAGCTTAGAGAAATGGAGCAAACTTTGAAAATTAAAGATACAAGCATGGGAGAATATCAAATGGAACCTGTGCTATCTCTAGCAGCTTTACCTCCCTCTCCACACTTTTATGGGAGACCTTCGGAAACTCATGGACTTTCTGATAATCCTCCTCAAACAATCTATGATGGTGATTTTGTGTGAGCCTCCATACCTTTAGAAGATGAAGATGAGTAAAGAGCTATCAAAGCTTGGATCTATAAAGGAAAGGAGATATCTGAAACAACTACTCCTCCAGAGTTAGAACAAGAACCTTATAGTGAAGGTTTCAAAATCATGAAGCACTTTGGATACAAGGGAAGTGGTCCTATAGGGGTAAATGATAATGGATTGTTGAAGCCTATTGAAGCTGTAGGTCATCACCCAAAGGACACTACTGGCTTAGGCTTTAAAAATACTCCCTTTCATTTGGGGACCAAGAAATTTATGTCAGCTCCTACATCTAATTCCAAGCTTGAACCTAAGCATGAACAAGAAATTGAAGATACCACTCCAAAGATGAATCCAGAAAATAACTCTGATGAAGATACATTTCCATATCCTATCCCTTTGGATATTGCGGCACTCCTTGCTGAAGCTGATGAGCCTATCATACCTTTTCATATGGTAGAGACTGATACTGACATGTGCTCTGAGGCTGATTTTGATAAAACTTCTTCAGTACATCAAGTTACATATGAGGAATGGAAAGCAGCATTAAATGATGATCCCAATTTTACAGGTGAGCGATATAGGCCACCATATTTTCAAAAATACTATGAACAAGAACAACTTCAGCAAGCCATCAATGACACAAGGAATAATAATGAGACTAATGATGTTGCTAATGAAATTCCTACATCAAGTACAGACTCACATGAATATGAGTTCGACTCTACATCCGATGCCACTTATGATGTAGACATAGATATTGTTCATGAGTATGAAAGACTCCTCGAAGTAGGTGAAGGGTCTGACGCTAGAACACAAGAATTTGATGTTGTAGATGTCGACTTGTCTTCCACTTCCGACGTAGGATCTCATAGGGATTCGAACACTCCTTTGGACAAGACTGCTCTAGGTCTTGACTTGCTTGTTAACGCTTTTGAGGGTTATACCGTGAACGCAGTTGAACTAGCCACTACTTCCCTTTCACTCCACTGTCCCGATCTAATAAACTGGAACTCCCCTCTCACATCCAATGAAGTCCTTACATTCCAGAATGATTATGAACTAGCCTGTTACCTCCATGCTCTCGAACCTGTAATGTCTTCCACCAGCGAATACAACATCAGCATGACAGAAGGGGATATCAAGTATCTTAGTCAAAAAATAAAAAATAGAAAAAATAAGAGCTCTGATGGTGAAAACCACATTGTGGTAGTATCAGAGCCAAAAATAGTAAAAATAAAAGACGTATCTGAGGGTGAAAACCTCTCTGAGGCACCCGAGGATGAGATACTTGACACTCTACCAAGCCATTTTCAAGAAAGATCATCAGTTCTGATTGAACTGACACAGCCAGTGAATTTGGGCACTGAGGCTACTCCACAGATTATACATTTAGCATAGTCATTATCTGCTAAAGAAAAAGAAGAGTTCACTAGATTCTTCCAACGCAAGAAAATAAACTTTGCATGGGGTTATTCTGATATGCCTGGATTGGATCCTAATCTAATCATGCATCATTTGTCCATTGCACCAGATGTCAAACTTGTTAAGCAGAAGCTTCGAAAGATGCACCCTCATGTGGCACTGTTGGTTAAAACTGAACTAGAAAAGCTCCTTAAAGCTGGTTTCATAAGAGCAATTGATTATGCCGAATGGATTTCAAACATTGTTCCAGTTACTAAACATGATAAATCCATTCGTGTGTGTACGGATTTCAGAGATCTCAATAAGGCATGTCCAAAAGATGATTTCCCACTGCCTAATATTGATATACTAGTAGACATGACATCAGGATATGAGATGTACTCCTTGATGGATGGCTTCTCTGGCTATAATCAAATTAAAATTGTGCCAGAAGACCAAGAAAAAACTGCCTTCACATGTGCTTGGGGCACTTTCTGCTGGAATGTTATGCCTTTTGGGCTTAAGAATGTTGGAGCAACATATCAGAGAGCTGTTACTACTATCTTCCATGATATGATGCACAAAACTATGGAGGACTATGTGGATGATACTTTAGCCAAGAGTATGCAGCGAAGAACTCACCTTGAAGATTTGGGTCCCATCCTTGACCACATGGAGCAGTTTAGCCTTAGACTTAATCCCAAGAAATGTGCAATTGGAGTCACTTCTGGAAAACTCTTGGGTTACATTATCTTAGCCAAAGGCATAGAAGTTGATCCAGAAAAGTTTCAAGCTATTATGGACATGCCTCCTCCTAAGAACATAAGTCAGATGAGAGGTCTACAAGGAAGGTTGCAATCCATTCGGCGGTTCATCTCACAGCTAGCTGATAAGTCACAGCCATTCACTAAAACTCTGCATAAAGGTGTCACCTATGAATGGAACGAGGAATGTGACAAGGGACTCAATCAAATAAAATAATATCTTGCCAATCCACCCATTTTGATGCCTCCTATCCATGGGAAGCCACTTATACTATATATTTCAGCCACAAGTACATCTTTGGGTGCTCTCTTAGCTCAAGAAGATCAGAACAATAAAGAAAGAGCTATTTATTACATCAACAAAACATTGGTGTCCTATGAAATGAACTACTCTGCTATTGAAAAAGCTTGTCTAGTTGTAGTGTTTGCCTCACAGAAACTGCGACATTATATGTTGGCTCACACTACAAAGCTTATTGCAAAAATTAACCCACTAAAATACTTATTAAGCAAGGCTGCTCTCACGGGTAGGTTGGCTAAATGGGTCATGATCCTTAGTGAGTTGATATTGAATATGTGGAAAGGAAAGCTATCAAGGGACAAGCAATTGCTGATCAGTTGGCAGAGGCTCCTCTACATGATCACCAACCTTTGAACATTGAATTTCCAGATGACTCCATTCTGCATCTCACACATCAGTCTTGGAGTATGTTTTTTGATGGCTCATTCACTCAACAAGGATCAAGTGTGGGTATTCTGTTTATAACACCTCAACACTATTCTTTGCCTAAGGCCTACAAAATGATGTTTCCTTGCACCAACAACATAGCTGAATATGAGGCTCTTATCAATGGTATGAAATTAGCCCTTGAATGGCGTATAGATGAGCTCAAAGTCTTTGGCGATTCTCAGTTGATCATTAATCAAGTTAATAATGTATATCAAACAAAGGATGACAAGCTAATACCCTACAAAAGAATGGTGGATGATCTTAAGTTATACTTTGCACATATTTCCTTCTAGCAGATTCCAAGAATAGATAATAAGGCGGCTGATGCTATGGCTACTTTGGCCTCAATATTACAAATGCCAGAAAATGACTTTAGGCATGAATTCCTGGTGGAAACATTATGCTACCCTGCCTATGACAATCCTGAATCCAAGATGATCTGTTCAGTCATTGGACATGACTCATCCCGCTACCACCATAACTAATCTTATCTTCAGGACCAAATTATCACCGATACCTATACCTGAAATGAGAAACGTCACCTCATTCGTACTGCTTCACAGTATGTTCTTATAGAAAATGAATTGTATAGATGGGGCCTAGACGGTACTCTACTTAGGTGTCTAGAACCTGATGAGTCCAAACATGCGTTAGCTGAGGTACACGAAGGTATTTGCGGCTCTCATTCGAGTGGTCTGACGTTAGTTCGTAAACTTATTAGAGCTGGATACTACTGGCTGGATATGGAAAAAGAAGCTGTCCAATATGTCAAGACTTGCAAGCAGTGTCAATATCATGGGAATCTGATCCACACTCCTGCTAAGGAGCTCAGTCCTCTCATTAGTTTTTGGCCATTTCAACAATGGGCTTTTGACTTGGTTGGTCAGATACACCCTTCTTCTTCAAGAGGACATAAATTCATAATCACTGCTACAGATTACTTTACCAAATGGGTCGAGGTAGTCCCTCTGACTGTAGCTGATGGAAGGACTATTGCTAAGTTTATTTTGAACTATATTATTTGCAGATATGGCGTACCTTCATCTATTATCACTGACAATGGAGGACAGTTTAAGAACAAGGATTTGACAGACTTATGCACTAAATTTAGGATCATTCAGCATTGGTCATCTATTTATTATCCTTAGGGTAATGGACAAGCAAAAGCTTCTAATAAGACAATCCTAAAAATTTTGCACAGAACAGTTCATAAATCTGGTAGAGATTGGCATCTCCAGCTTAATCCGGCTTTGTGGGCTTACAGAACAAGTATCTGAACACCAACGGGAGCCACTCCTTTTTCCTTAGTCTATGGGGCAGAAGTAGTATTGCCAATTGAGGTCAAGATTCTGACATTGCGAATCTCTTTGAAGGGCCTTATCACTGATGAAGGTACTAGAATATCTAGGTTGCAAGAGCTTGAACTATTAGATGAATGTCGGAGGGTGGCGTTCGATCATCTTTGAGCATATCAAAAGAGAATGTCAAAAACATATAACAAGAAAGTCAGACAAAGGGAATTCCAAGTGGGTGACCTCGTCTTGAGGGAGAACCCCAAGAATCAGCAGCAAAGAGCCCAGAAAGGAAAATTTGAACCAAATTGGCTTGGTCCATACATTATTACTGCAGCATTTGGATCTGGTGCTTACCGCCTCTCCACCACTGAAGGAGAGCAACTCAAAGAGCCTATCAACGCTCTTCATTTGAAAAAGTTCTACAACTGACATTCTTAGTATGCTCATATACATATTTATTAATCTTGAAAAAATCCTAAAAATTGATATATTGCACAAAATCCTAAAAATTGCAAAATGTCCTGAAAAAATGATCATCTTGGTGAAAACCTGGCAAACAGGCACTTTGATGTATCTATTATCCTGGTGAAAACCTGATAAATAGGCACCTTGATAATACAAAAAAAAATAGAAAATGTGAAAAATACAAAAAAATCAAAAAATACAAAAATACAAAAAAATGAGATATTAAAAAAATACAAAAAAAGCAAAAAAAAAGAAAAGTACAAAAAAATTGAAAAAGAGAAAAATGTGCCATTGATGAAAACCTAGTAAACAGGCGTCATGGTAGCAAAAATAGAATCTCTGCCAAGATGGTGAAAACCTGGTAAATAGGCACCTCTTGTTTTCCTGAAGTAACATCTCATCTCAGCGTCGCTTGGCTCTTAGTTTCCTGCTTTAGTTTCTTTCCTTTCCTGCTTTAGTTTGTTTTCCCGCTTTCCTGCTTTAGTTTGTTTCCTGCTTTGGTTTATTAGCTCATGTGCTTGTCTTTGAGTTTTCCTCAACTCTTCATAGATTGGAATTGGTTCACACTTGGGGGCACCTGCCTGGTCTAGGGGGCATTGTCCTATCGCTTTCGAAAACTCTTTTGAGCATTGGTCGCCAGTGGTTCCCACTATGCCTGCCTATGGATACCTAGCTTTTGTTTGATCTCTCTTCTTCGGGATTTCTCCCTTCTATCAATCACCAGTGATTCTCATTACATCTGCCTACTATCATTATCTCATTGAGACTTCAAACGTTATCTTTCCGAATTATCTTCAATTCACTTGAACATGAACTTGAACTGAAACTCAAACTAAATGTGTGTTCCTTTGAGACATGTTGAGCTTTGTTTTCTTTGAGTGCTTGTTTGTTTGCTTTGCTTTTTTGCTTTCTATTTGTTGGTTTAGTTCCAATGATCCAAAGAATTCATTTAAGAGGGGTGTCCGTTTGTAAGAGCCTCTATCTCATATTGGATGGCCATGCGTACCTCGACTCCTTTTATATGGATGCTTTGGTGAGGTTGGTTCTTGTCCTTGTCTTTTGAGTGACTTCTTTTTGCTACTGGTGAAATTGTAAACGCTTGTCCTGTTAAGTGAATGTAAGGGTCACTACGAGCAATCTTTGGCAAAAGAAGGAACTCCTGCGTGCTTGGTGTGTTTGTTCGCAAGAGACATTTAGGTCATTCTAGCATTTATGCTCTAATGCTTATGTTAACTTGCTAGATTAAAAGGAATAGGTGTTCAGATCATTCTGGCTCCTTGTGCCTTAATACTTACATCTTATTCCGACAAACCTAAGACTCATGTCATATTCATATTCTCATGATAGCGATATTAGTGAGGACTGTATGACATCTTGCGATTGTCTGAACTTGAAAAGCTCTATGATGATAAATACAGTGAGTCCAACAACCAAGTCCTAGGGTTTGCATTTTCATTTTAAGCTTGCATCTTTAGCTTAGGCTTGCATTTGCATTCTCAGCTTTGAACTTAAGACGATGTCTTATTTGCTCTCTTAATTGTCTTCATCAAAGGCTCTCATCTATTGCCTTGGGTTCTTCTTGGTTGCACAAGTATCCAGTCTTCATTGTCGATCCTCGAACATATCTATCCTTTGATTAGTACCTGTTAAATATTGCTACAATCCTGCATGAGATGATTAGTACCATATACATTATATCCATTACATTTTATTTCCATTTACATCCATAAACTCATTGCATCTGCATGTGCATAAATCATCTATTTCACATTTATCTATCACTACATTGCATACATTTCTATTCATACATCTAAAGCATATAAGAGCACATCTCATAAACATCATACATTCAAGCAATTTACAACAAGTACAATGATATCAAAAGAATCATCAATCTCATATATATATATCTCTCAATCCAAATGTCATATACAAAGAGGTGCTACTCGAGCATAGTACCAAAAAAAAAAAGAGCTATGATACAATCAAGATCCACTCCCACTGGGAGGGGGTGGAGGTGGAGGAGCCTGCTGTCCTAATGTCTGCGGTGGTGGCATCGGTCTCTGTGGAGGGGCCTGTGGAGGGGTTTGTGGAGGAGCCTATGGAGGGGCCTGTGGAGGAGCCTGTGGAGGAACTTGTGGAGGTACTAGAGGAGGAGCCTGTGGCGCCCCAGCATACTCAGAAAATGGTGGCACCTACTCTAATATATCTGGGACAGCCCTGCAGTATGCTGCATAGTAATAAGCTACTTGGGCGGCCTCATATCTCATCTCTAATCTCGAGTGCACTAACTCCACCCGTAGCTGTCTAATCTCTACATCCCTATTTGCTACTCGAGTCTCCTCTCGGATAAGACGCGTGTGAAAATCATCACGCTCATGCTGCACCTGTTGTACTCTCTCCTGGCTCTTCTTGAGAGCCTCCTGTACCTATCCTACACCTGCTCCAACTGTCACGTCTGGCATGTCAGTATCCTCCCCCTGTGGTACCTGCTGGGATGTGTCAGCTGTACATGGTCTCGTGGACCTCTGCTATGTACCGCTACTCCCTGCTCCAGGATCTGAGCCCATGGTCCTAGCAAGGATGCTCACCTGTCTTGATCGGGGCCTCAAAACTCTCTGCCCAGGTCTCTGCTGTGGTGCCTACTGCTGTGCAGCTTGCTGTTGTATAGGCTACTCTACCTGCACCTGCTGATCCTGTGCCTACTGCTGCTGTGCTGGCTGCTGCTGCGCTCCTACGCCAACTAGATCTGTGAACCTCAGATGAGGCTGTGCAATCAACTCGTCCCTGTATGCAGGTGTCACCCCTGCATTGGTGACATCCACCATGTAGTCCCATCATGCTGGTGGGATGTGTGACTCTATCGCGCATCACCCCAGATCCAATCATGCATGCCACCCCTTCTTCTCCTCATCAAAGAAGCGAGCGTAGGGGCAGTACTCCTATGAAATATCCTGCTGTCTTCCAAACTAGCGCAGGACACGTGTAACCAAGAATCTCTTAATCATCTGAATAGTTCATCCAATTAGTGGACGTGACATGAACATGGTAGCAAGCTCTCTCCGAGCATCATCCCAGGGCTCAGTGTCTATCCAAGGTCTCCAGACTACAGCGACCATGTCATCCAACTATGCTCTCCACTGCTCTGTCTTACCCAGCAGGGGCTGGGTCATCACACCTAAATATCTATAAATATAAGGCTCGAGTGCCTGTCGCGTATCATGGAAAAGGGGTCTACAAATGGGGAGGTGCTCCCAGGCCCAGACCTATAAGATGAAGATTCCTGCCGCCATCGATCTCGCACCTCTGTACACAATCTCATGCATCTCATGATACATGTGTGCCAGCATACATTCCCCCATCCAAATCTCACAGCTGGTCTGTCCAGCATCCTCTACAGCATGGTACCCCAACCGCACTCTAGTCCATACTGACCTCGATCAGGTACAAGGTAACAATTTAGAAATATAGCCAACACAACCTGGAATGGATGAGCTCCGCCATATCTGTGCACCAGATCCTCCCAAGAGATGGCCCGACCCATCACAAGATCATCCCTGAAGATAGTCCTCAAGGCCACTATACCCTATCGCGGCTGTGTATTGTACTCAACACGAGTACCATGAATGGGTATCCACAGGATCCTATATATGTCCTCGGTGGTCACTGTCATCTCCCCCATCAAAAAATGAAATGTGTTCATCTCCAAATGGAAACGCTCTACCAGTGCAGTAAGAAGGTCGTGATTCACCCGAATGTCGGGTAACTCACGCAAATATCCCAAGCCCAGAGCATCAATGTGAGCACTCTCGACATCTGTCAGTCTCTGAACTAATGTAGTAATAACAAGGTGGTGTGCCTGGAATGTGACATCTGGAAAGTCGACCTGCAAAGAAAACGATGACACTGGGTCAGTACCTCAATCATGTTGGTTTTCACTACTACAACAACAACTACAACCAAGCGTCTATCCTACGACAAGACTCTACAAGACTTTATTTGGCTGATTTCATGCAAATCTAATAAAAATTTGGACACTTGCAACAGTCTTTCACGCAAAAAAAGTGTTCTTTCGCGTGAGAAAACTACCATTTCACGCGAGAAAATAGAATGTTCGCGTGAGATGACCTTCCAGCTCGCGCGAAGTTCTAGCATTCAAGATTGCTAGTTCGCGCGAGGAAACCAAAATCTCGTGCGAAATGAAATCTAGGCCCATGCGAGAGAACTACTTTCTCGCGCGAGATTTCACACTTTTTTTCCTAATTACGCTAGATTCTCTTAAATCTAACCTATCACGCTATACGAATTGAAATGCAAGGAGGTTTATCGACTACTTACAGGTGCGTCATACTCCGGTGGCCAGACATGTCATCGAGAATGCTCAAATCGGTGTGTATGTAGTGGCAGACCCTCCATTTCTCTATCTTAGAGCTCAGAATCACTCAAAGACAATGATGAATAATGATTTGAAAATGACTCCTCCGGGCCTTATATAGCTTTTGACCTAATTTTTTGAAAGTGCTCCATTTTGCGTGAAAATTACACCCTTTTCTAAATCGATTGTTTTGAATCCATTTTCGGGATCGAAATCAAAATCTGACATCTCTAAGTGGCTCAAAATTATGTTTTACATATTGGACTCCTTCTGGATCGGATGCTTGTGTAGTCAGCCTTCTGGTGTCATCTTCCTGCCAGATCCTCATCTTTGCATCATGTTCTCAAATCTTTGCTTCTTTTCATCAAGTCAACCCTAGTCAAAATTTGGTCAACCATGGTCAACTATGGTCAAACTTGGTCAACAGGACCTCTGCTTTGCTCCGATTCACTTTTGTAGCTTCGCGAATCTAGTCTAATTGCTTTTGCTCTGCAATCTCTTATTGTTTATCATCCTTCTGACATGTCATCTTTCAATTTCACTCCCGAGGGGGCAGGATGATTACATCATTTGAATGTTGTTGAATCTATTCTTGAATCAGTCTGATTTGAATCATCAGTTCTCATCACTAGGGGCATCTTGGTGCCTCGCATCTTGTTATCTTATCATCTATCTTTTAGGTATCTGAGCAATCTAACTCGAATCCTCAAGGGCCAAGCTTCATTCTGGAGATGGTTCTTGAAATCTTTTTAGGTATTGGGGAAATCTAACCCTAATTCTTGGGAGTCAAGCTTCATTCTGGAGATAGCTCTCAAAATCTCTTTTAGACCGTTATCTGGGCAATCTAACCCAGGTCTCGGAGGACTAAGCTTCGTATTGGAGCAATCTAACCCTGATTCAGAGATAGTCCTAAATCTACATCTTCATCAATTGGTATTGGGGCAATCTAACCCCGATTCCAGTTCTCTTCTAAGACCGTTGTCTTCGCAATCTAACTTAGACTTAAAAAATTCTCATCATCTGTCACTTCAGACTATTCTTTGAATCAACGCGCTATTCGCACATCAATTCAAAGAGGGGAAAATGTAATACCCCAAAATTGGCACCTATTTAATTTCATCAATTTTGGTGCATTGTCTCAATTTTACATCACCAAAGCCCTAGTTCCCTAGGCAATTTTCTCTCTCCTACCTAACTTAATTTGACTTGATGTCAATTGCAAAGACCATAAATTGCAATAATCAAACGCTAAATTAATTCCTAAAGTCTTAGACTTAATTGGCTAAATTACCCCTATGATAAATTAATTTAATTATAAAGTCCTAAGTGCTTTCTAATTAAATTAAAATCTACCCTCTTTAGCTAATTACCCATAAAAAGGAATTAATAATTACTTGATATTCGAATGGACACACTTTTTTGAATTGATAATTCAAGATATTCGAAAGGTCACTTGTGTGGCATTTTCCATTCTTTTTATTAAGTAATTCTTGCATTTTTGTCTCAATATGGGAATGAAGAGTCACGAGTTACAAATCAAGAAACTCTTCATTCCTCTCCCGAGCTTTTCTATTTAATGAGCCTCTTCTTCTCATTCAAAAAAAGGCAATTTGGAGAGTAATTAAACTATAGCGAATTTGTGTCTCATTTGATTCAAAGATTTTTATTGCATATTTAGTCTATTATCTCATCTTAGTTTAATATTGCATTTCATATTAGAGTTAATTTGCTTATGGGTTTCTTAGTATAATAACATCTTTATTTCAAAATCAAATAAAAATCTGCATTTCATCTTTACTTTCAAGCATCCTTTTTAGATTAATTGCATCTCATTTTAGTTTAATTTCAATTAGATTGCTCATTTTCATGCTTTTGAAAATCCTCCATTGTTAGGTTGGTCTTATGGTTGTTGGCTCTTCAATCTTAGAGCGATTAAACACCCCGCCTGCATAGGAGGCAACAGGTCACTTCCTCACGAATTTCGGATTGAATAATTCATATTCTCTTCGTAATTCAATCATAGGAGTAAGGACTATGTTGCGTATGTGGTTGATTTAGAGGTCACATTCAAGCACACACAGTTCCCAGTCAAAGTCTGCAAAAATCGAAGCTAAGGGTAATGGGTAACTACTAAAATCCTGAACACGTAGGTCCCGCATTTTAAATTTTTCAAATCTCTTGATTTACAACTTTACTATTTATATTATAGAAAAAAATTATCCTGTTACTTGTTAGGGTTTAATTTTGATTCTTGAATCACCGCTGTAAATTGTAGGCTTGTAGGCTGTAGCTGTGTATAAATATTTGAATTTTCCTATGAGTAAATAGTGATACCAGTTTAGGTTACCACTTACCAGCTTACCACGATGGGAAAAACAATTATCAAGAATAAGACTATGAGTAAAAAGACAAGTCAGATAATAGAATTCCACAATCTGCTTAAAACACCAGGTTTCACGGATGTATTCCATGATGTTTATGATCATGTTATTCATGGAAATAAGGGAATAATGGAAATTAGATTTGCAATTGAAAACAAGTGGAACGATCCAAATAAGGGTTCCAAATTTTCTAAATTTAACCCAAAGGTAAATGCAACGGAAAATAAAATTGCATCGTGGACTGCTGGGTTGGCAAGCATGGTGTTACCTCAAGTATTCCCTTGCCCAGAAATTGTCATGGTTTGCACTGAAAATTATGATGAAAATAAAAAAGCTATTGTGAATAAAAATACTCAGGAGGAAATTTTGTCCATAACCGAGAGTGAATTTGCTAGTCTGTTGAGCCTAGGGTTTGAACAACAAAACTCAAACATGCAAATTGACCTGAGAAAGTTGGCAGAGGATTATGAAAAAATAGATGCAACACAGAGAGATTCTTATATCAGAGGAATAACAATTACAAACGGTTCAAGCCTCAGTCTAGATCATAGGCCTCCTTATGATTATGAAATTTTTGTGCCATGGGTTCAGGACAATATTTCCTTGCTAGCATTTTGTTTGGGATTGGATAGTAACAAAGAAGTGGGTGCCAACATTCTTGAAATGCTTTTTCATATTCATTTTGAAAAAGAACCAGTAAAATATTATTTTATTGAGCACATTGTTCGTTGCATGCAAGAACAATTACTAATGATTAAAATAGGTTCACAGAAGACATTTAGATTCACAACCTACTTGTGCTATCTTCTCTTAGCAAAGCATCATGCAATATTTTAGACAAACAAGCTTTGCAGTCAGGGCCAAAATCCAATATATGAGTTGACACCTCAGATAAGGATGATTGATAACATAAGGAACTACAACAATTTTGTAGACTTCTTTTTGGCACCAATGTACAATAAAATTACAGGCACTCCAATGCCTAGATTACCTGCTACTTGTAGAGATTTAATTCAACTTGGAAGTAAAATACAATTGGCTGACTGGTACTTCATGGAAGAGTACACAGTGTTAGGGTTTTACGGTTAAGTAGTAGAACCCTACAAACTTCCAATACATGTCATAGAGAGGGTATTTGCATTGGAATATGTATGACAGATGGAGAGCATAGATGTACTCTTTAGTGGACAACAAAAGAAAATGATATTTCCTTCCTTGCCTTTCTCATTTGGAGGGTTCACATTTGAGAGAAGAGGATTCAAAGTGGCAGAAGCCTTTTTTACAATTTTTTCACTTTGATGTTGATAGTCACTGACAGTATGATCCACTCAACATAATTGGAACAAAGCTTAGAGAGAATGGGAACTCTACAAGCAAATGTCAACATGAAAGTATGCCATTGATTGAAAAATTTAAAAACATGGATTCCTAGGAGGAGGTCAAAAAAGAGATGGAGAAATATGCTGCTGAAAATAATATGTCAATACAGGAATTGTCATAAAAAATTATGGCATTGCACAAACAGAAAGGAAAAGTGCAGGCCATGAGTATGACATTGTCCAATTTCTACCAGAAAGTTGCTCAACCATCTACAAATTCTAATCCAAAAAAGCTAATGAATGAATGTATTGATGATAATTGGACTCGAACCAAAATTTCTAATTTTTGGGAAATGAGGAAGAATCTCAGTGAGCCAAAGACCTCTGCAGATCTTTATGATGTGGAAGAAGGATACAAAGTTTAACGAATTGTGGAATAAGGAGCATCTAGCTGAAGCATATGATGATGATGATGATGATGATGATGACGATGACGATGATGACCAGGATTCTATGAATCCCACATCCAGTAGAGTATATTCAATTAGTAGAGGAGTTGATGCCTCCAAAAAAGATCAATATACCAAAGGGGCAGATATTATACAAAAAATGGGCTACCAAGGTTTTGGTGGTTTGGGTCCTATTGGACAAGGGGTTTGGTCTTTACCTGACCCAGCAGCTCAACCAAAACATGGTGTGAAACCAGGGCTTGGGCTTGGAGTTCAATCATCATATTCATCAACTCAGTCAATTCCACTTGTTCTAGCTTCAAATACAGTTCCATTTGTTCCAAGCACTCAGATTCAATCTAAATCAAGCACTACAACTACAACTAGTGGTCGAAAAGGACATTACAGACAGACACGGAAATAATTGTTCCCACAGATCAAGGTAGTGTAAAGAAGAAAAAGGTTTTGACAAGTATTGGTACAATAATGCCAATGGTGACTGAGACTCCAACAATTGCCCAACCTTTAGGACAAAACCCTCAGGTTCAGAACAGTCCAAATACTCCACTTGTAATGGGTCAGGGTGTTGCTAATCCTCATGGTGTAATTAGCAGCACCATAGGCAACATAGGTGGAAGCTCCTACATCAGTGCAAGTGCTATTTCACCATTCAAATATTCAATTGTGTCACAAAACCTTGATTTTCATTACAATAATTTTGTAACTAACTATGAACAATCAAAAAATAGGAATAGACAACATAGTAAGACAATGAAGATGGAAGCAGTTGCTGCTGCTCATGAGGCAGAACCTGCAACAAATAGGCTATTTCCCACATATGATCCAAATAAAGATATGATGGAATTCATGGTTGTTATGCCCCCAACTAGAGATAACAATCCACCAGAGAGTTAGTTAGATCCATCTCAATTTCAAGTTAGCACCCTCCAAATGGATTTATCTAAAATTAAAAATGTGGACAAGATAAATGTGTCGAAAATGACCAACCAAGTGGTCTACAGTTCACTGATGAAGTTGGAGAGAGAGAAAGGAAAGCTTCAAGGCACAATAGATAAGTTAAAGGAAGACCTGGAAAATGTAAAGGCAACTGAGAAAGCAGCAGAAAACAGGTTCAAAGAATTAGAGAGAAGGATAAAAAATTCATCCTCTAAAGAAGCAATTGGAGTTGGACAGCAAGAACATATTGACACAAAACTGAAATCTCTGAGGGAAAAATTGGAAGAGAGCGAACAAAAAATTCAGAATGAAAAAGCCTCTTCATTAAGTTTTTACAAAAACTTGGAGAGTGCGGGAAAGGCAGCCAATAACTTAAAGAAAGAATTGGAGAATGAGAGGGTAAAAACAAAACAGTGGGAATAGAAAGAAAACAAGTGGGAAGATAAAGTAGAGGAAATAAGAAAAGATAGTGAACACAAGTTTTCAGAAATGAGAGAAGACCTAAAGAAGGCAAATGATACAATTAATAATTATGAAAATAGCTTGAATGATCATGTAAATAATACAGTCAAGCAAATAAAAAAATTCTTTTGGGGCCAAATAAAGATGTCTTCTGATAGGTTGTGTGATTGGTTTGAACTGAATGAAACTCTTACAGATGTTTTTGGGAAGCTGAGAGAGCACATTGAGAAGAACAAAAGTTTTTGTCAGAGAAAGAAAATTGCAAAGAAGATTATGCAAGAAATCAATAGAAGCAGTGACAGGTATTTGGCAAGCAAGGGAATTCAGGACCACGTTGCTGCAACAATAAAGGCGAACTCTATCTTTCAAAAATGTCTAAAACTAACAGAAGCAGAAGAAAATGTTTCCTTATTTGGGCCAAAGCTCACCAAGATGAATAGTAAAACAAGCAAATTGATATCTCTTGGTTTTCTGAGTCCTGGTCTTAATTTCTCATCAACGAGTTTCATTGGAAAAGAAGCTTACCAAAAAAATTTGGAGGACACAGTGACGTCTGATTTAGGTAACCTTCCTCAGGAAAAAACTTATGAAGGCATTGCAAAGTGCATCAAAAAATTCACAAATTTGAATGCAGTAATGAAAGGAACATTGCTTACAACTCACTCTTCCAAGTATGGATGGCTGATGAGGTTGCAGGTCATGTACTATAACATGACAAATTTTGCCCTTCCAACCAATGAAGAATGGAGCATACTAAAGAAACTGACAGAATCATCTTGATCTCATCAATCATAGTATGTGAAAGTACTTTCAGTTTCAATCATCTCTATATCTTTAGTATATATCTTTGATATTATCCTAAATACTAGAGTCTAGAATTGAGTTTAAAGTAACAAGTTTGAACTTTGTTTTTTGAACAGGATGAATGCTGCAGTCTTGCAGATGCTATTGCCAATGCTAATTTACTAAACCGGCCTGTCAAATGCAGAATTGTACAACTAAAGTTGTAGAGATGTTGTAGACTTGTAGTTGTCTTACTGATTTAGATTTTGAGACTTCTCACTTCACATTAGGCAAATCGACTTGAAGCTGTTGTTGCTCCCTTGTTTCTATAAAAGGGAATTCAGGGTCATTACTCATTGGCTTAGGGTAATGAAATTGAAATTGGGCAATGTGCCAAATTGCCAATGGGTATTGAGTCATTGAGTTTTCTAAACAAAATCACAGAGTTGTGTTCTTACTAGTATTAATGAATGAATTATTACATTGTATCATATTTGTAATTAAATTAATGAGAATCGGTATTTCTAACTCTAAGAATTCTAACATATGAATTGCTATGTTATCAAAACAAATAATGAAAAATCTACAAGAATTGTACCATATGAGCTGAATAATGCAAATGAAAACCATTATTAATTGTGGAATTGAATCTTGATGACATTATCAACCACATTCATGTTTTTGACATTGGAATATGCTATTATGCATGATTGATGATGAGATACAGAAACTGACAGTAGACTTTAGGGAAAAGATTAATAAATACCTAGGAGGCTAGGAACTGCTACTTCTACAACAGCTCAACTTCAAGCTGCCACATCATATCATCATTGAGATCATCGGATTCAGCACCATCAACTTCATAGATTCCTTGGTTCTTCGATATGTTTTCTTCACTCTACATACCACCGCTTAATTGATGTTCACCGCTAGCAGTACCAGTACCAGTAGTACATGAGTCAATGACATCATTATCTCTGGCATTCCCACTCCCAGTCCCACTTTAGTTTAAAATGTTTCCCATCCCTCTTCTCTGACATTTCTTCCTCCATAATTTCAGTGCCCTTTTGTAAGGAAAAGTATTGACTTCATACCTGGATGTATAGACCCTCAAGCAATTTTCTAGATTCTTGTCTAGTTTGTTTCTTAGCTTTGACTTTAGGAATCCCAAAGCACTGAAAACTCTCTCATCCTCCACCGACCCCAATATCATGGTCAGACATAAATCAGCAAGCTTGAAATATTCTGATATTGAATCAGTCAACAATTCGCTCTCAGCTAAATTTTTCCAAAGCCTTGATACTGATCCATCTTCACGAGGGTTCTGCATAATATTATATTGTTCCCTCATTGTTATTGAAAAATGACCTGATTGCTCTCTCAAACGATTTCCATCTCAAATTCCATTTAGAGTTACTCCATTTAACTCTTTAGTTTTGCAAAAATGATCTATCAAAGTTAGTAGCCTAGTTTTAAAATCTTTTAGATTGTTCATACTCCAATATCGAGGAAACACAATAGCCATGGATTCAAGTAGTTTGACTGGAGGGAATCTTGCTCTAATCTATGAGGAAAGATCATAGGCAATGTGCTTCACAGAAGCTGTTACAGACTCAATGATCTTGGTAAAGTCTTCCCTTTTAATACTTGATACTCACTGAGTGCTGGTGTTCTTTCTTGGTTCCTCGGACTCGATCCTGGCAAAGTAGTGCATTGGTATCTCAACTCCGTGAACTTCTACACATAACTCCCTGTTTGAACCTATTTTTAAAAAGTTATCAGGATTGTCCAAATCTGTGACTTTCAGCTAGCTGGCAAATTTTACATCATCTTCACATAATTGATAGAGACTATCAAGCGCCATGCATGTCAATTTACGCAGCGAAGCATATTCTGTAATATACATAGCTCTTTGCTGGGCCTTTTTCATTAAATTTCTCATTTCCTCAAGCATGGGGAGAATACCTGCTAATGTTAACAGTGTCTCTACATTAGTTAACATTGCCAGCAGCGTAGGAAATTTCAGTTGCCCGACTTCATCACGACTTGAGTTCATTAGACCAAGCAACGATTGATATTCTGAAAAAACTTGATGTGCTGGTGCATCCAAAGAGATCCATCTGGTATCATTATCCTTAAGAAGCTTGTTCCCATCGGTTAGTCCATCGGCAAAGTTTTGAAATTCTCTAAATCATTTCAGACTTCGACAGAAGTATTGGTAGAGCTCTTTGATTAAAGCTTCAATTTTTTGTACTGGAGCATGCTTGTTGACAACTCCAAAAGCTAGATTCATTCTATGGGCCATGCAGTGAATGGGAGTAATGTAGGGTGCACAAGAAGATTGTATCTTTATGCAAAGACCTCCCCTATGGCCTTGCATTACTGAAGCTCCATCCACTCCAACACACACCAAATTTTTGGCAAAGGTCATGTAATTTATACCTCCATATTCAATTAGAGAACTCTTTACTAGTTCAAATAAATTTTTCGCTGTCACATTATCCCTCATTTTAGCAACAGTTAGTAGATGAGGTTGGCGAACAAAATTCTGTATAGTATAAACATGCATGCATACCTAGGAAGTATTTTCTACTACTGTAACCTCGTCTAAAGACAATGCAATAAAATTTGACTCTTTAATTTTTGCCTTTAGATCCTCTTTTTCAATCTCGACAAGACAACTTGCCCATTCCCATCCACTGTTTATTGACTAGTGACTGTTAGGATAGTTACGAACTTTCAGAAAGTGTAATAAAGCACTCAATGATGGGTAGTCTATCATAGGACGCCCTCTACTCAAAATATTAAACACAACACTTAACTGAATAGATTTTCCCATTAGTTCTACTTCCAATGCTTTTCCAAAACAAGCTTCAATAGAGCCTTTAACTTCACCAGGCTTCATCTTTATATTATGCTGAAATTCATATAATTCTGCATTCCTAACATGCTGAGATTCCTCCTTTGTTTTCCATCTTATCATTGATTTTTGAACTCCATCTATCATTTTCTTTTCATAAGCTTTACCCATATGCTTCTCTATGGTGTCAATTTTTAGCTGCAACCTCTTTTCCTTCTTATTTATCTCGTTGCAAATCTTACATCTGCATTCTATTAGAGGCTCCCCTTCAATTGGATTATCCACTGGTTCAATGAATGGATACTTTGACACCCATTCTATTTGAAAATTCCTCGATAGATCCCACATTCTATCATTCTTTGATTTGTATTTTCTTTTCTTCCCTGCACCATCATCTTCTCTGACATTCTCAGTCTCATCCAAGTTGATTATATCTGATGGAATATGGATGAAGTGACTGAGAGGGGGGGTGAATCAGTCAACCATAAAACACTTCACAATTAATTCTTTGCAGATCCGTTAGGATATCTTAACAAAGTTAACTGTTTTAGCACTCGGTAAATAGATTGCAGTAACTTTGAAGATGCAGAAAGTATTAGCAATATTATCTTTATATATTCATCAGCACATGTATATGATTGAGAAAGCAATTAAGAACACAAGAGACACAAGATTTAACGTGGAAACCCAATATGGGAAAAACCACCAATGTATCTAGATACTGATTTTCACTTTTCTGAAGTGATGCTCGGTTAGAAGCCAACCCGGTAAAAGGTTACAAAACACACTGTTAGGTGTGACCTTGTTAGAGGATTTAAAACACCCTGCAAGGAGTGGCCTGGTAAGAGGTCTTGAAAACAATTCAATGGAATTGTCACCTTGTTAGAGGATTTACATTATGGTTGTTAAACCAACTCGGTTAAGAGATTTAGAATTCACTGTTACAATGATAAGAAGGTAACAATGAAAAAGTGATGTGTATAGTAATGCAACTGTCTTGCTGATTAAAGATCTCTGTTCTACATAATTCTGATCCTTTCTGATCGAATAAATCTCTGCTGCTCCTCAAGGATATCTGAACATCCTTCACCAATTCGCATATACCTTTCCTTCTTTTCTTCTGTAAATTTTCTGCTATGTATATTTATTTTTCACATTTGACCTTTTATTTATATGATTTTGGATTTGTCAAATCAACATTATTTAGTATAACAGTTGGCTGAAATAAGCAAACTCTATTTGCAAAAATCCTTCAAGGGCTGACAGTACTCGGTGACCATAACTTTCTATAATCTTTCAGTGACCGAGGGAACTCGGTAAACACTGACAATCCTTTACCTTTGATAACCGACTGAACTCGGTAAACAGTAACTTTTCTTCAATAACCGACTGAACTCGGTAAACACTATCTTTTCTTCGATAACCGACTGAACTCGGTAAACACTATCTTTTCTTTGATAACCGACTGAACTCGGTAAACACTATCTTTTCTTCGATAACTGACTGAACTCGGTAAACACTATCTTTTCTTTTGGTAACCGAGTGAACTCGGTAGACACTGATTTTCTTTGATAACCGAGTGGACTCAGTACACACTAATATTCCTGTCTGGCAGACTGACTGAGCTCGGTAGAAACTGATTGCTGTGGACTATGACATTGTGTGACATCAAAGACAATACATAATTGAGTAGCAATTTCTTTCAGACAATTGTTTCCAACAATCTCCCTCTTTGGCATTGATGGCAACACAATATGTCATATCATAAGAAATTTGAAAGAGTTAGCTCGGTTTAGATTCAAATCTCCCTCTGTCAGCAAACTTCCTGAATCCTGAAAATTCTTCCTTCTGACTATTGAAAATTTCTTGAAAAATAATAGCAAAGACATAGCAAACACTCCCTCTTTGACAACACATGCCAAAGACAATTCTCATATTACCGGTGAAAATTAATGTACCTCAAGTACTGATTCATATGCAATGATTCCTTTAATATGCTGCATCAACAAGTTGATTTTCAATCATGTTCTGGTTGATGCATCACTAAAATTGTATTTAGTGAGCCTCAGATAGGGGAATGACCCCTAACTTACCTCTTAGATACATAAATGCATCCTTAGGTAATGGTTTGGTAAAAATGTCTGCAATCTATTCTTTTGTATGAATATATTCTAATCTGATTTCCTTGTCCTGCACTAATTCTCTGACAAAGTGATATTTAATAGCAATGTGCTTGGTTTTGGAATGCATCACTGGATTCTTAGAAATGTTTATTGCACTCGTATTGTCACAAAATATAACAACTGGTTCTTTGATTTCAACCTTCATACCTTCTAATAGCTGTTTAAACCAAACAATATTTGAACAGTTTACTACAGCAGCAACATATTCTGCTTCAGCTGTGGATTGAGATGTGCAATTCTGCTTTTTACTAGTCCAGGATACCAGTCTTTTTCCAAGAAAAAATGCTCCACCACTTGTACTTTTTCTGTCATCAATGTTTCCTGCCCAATCAGCATCAGTCAACACTTTCAAGTCTAGATTGCCTCCAAATTTATACCACAAACCATATTCTTCAGTTCCTTTTAAGTATCTTAAGATTCTTTTGATTGCCATCATGTGATTTTCCTTAGGTTTTGCTGAGAATCTAGCTACTATACCGACTGCTAAGGCAATATCAGGTCTTGTATGTACTACATACTACAATTTTCCAATCATAGATCGGTATAGGGTCTGATCAACTTCTTTTGAATCATCATTTTTGGTAAGTTTCAGTCCAGTACACATGGGTGTACCAACTGGTTTTGAATCTTCCATACCAAACTTCTTAAGTATCTCCTTAATGTATTTGGATTGAGTAATGTATATACCATTCTTGGTTTGCTGAATTTGAAGACCAACAAAGAATTTTATTAAACCAAACATAGACATTTCAAATTCTCTGTTCATTTTCTCTGAAAATTCTTTGCACTGATCCTCATTCCCTGTAAATATAGTATCATCCACAAATATTTCTGCCAATACAATTTTGTCATCCGGTCCTTCTTTAATATACAGATTACTGTTATCATTAGCTCTTTTGAAATTAATCTGAATCAAATAGTTATGGAGTCTTTCATACCATGCTCTAGGAGCTTGTTTTAAACCATACAATGCTTTGTGTAACCTGCAGACCATGTCCCTTTTATCTGGATCAACAAAACCTTCAGGTTGTTCAATGTAGACTTCTTCATCAAGAATTCCATTGAGAAATGCAGATTTTATATCCATCTGATATACCTTAAATCCTTTGTGTGCTGCATAAGCAAGTAGAGTTCTTACACCTTCTAATCTTGCAACAGGAGCGAAAGTTTCTCCATAATCTATACCTTCTTCTTGAGAGTAACCCTTACATACCAGTCTAGCTTTGTTTCTAGATACTTGACCATCTTCATTCAACTTATTTCTGAATACCTATTTTGTTCCAATTACATTCTTATCTTTAGGTCTGGGTACAAGAGTCCAAGTTTTGTTCTTTTGTATTTGTTCTAATTCTTCATTCATTGCTTCAATCCAACTTTCATTTTCCAATGCATCTTTGATATTTCTAGGTTCAAAATCAGTAAGCAGACATGTACCTTTTAGTTTGCTTCTTGTCATAGTACCATCTGATTTGTTTCCAATGATTTGGTCTGGTGTATGATATCTTCTGACATATTTGGCTAGTATAGGTTCCTTGCCTTTTGAATGATTCATGCTGTTGTCTTCTAGGATCTCTTCTTCAGGTTGCTCGGGCTTGGTAGATATTTGCTCGGTAACTTCAGGCTGAGACTCGGTCTAAATTTCTTCCTGTGACTTGGTTTGAACTTCTTCCTGTGACTCGGTTTGAACTTCTTCCTGTGACTCGGTAACTGTGCTCGGCTCGGTAGATATAGTATCCTTACTGATAGTTGTGTCTGTCAATGTTTCAGGTTCAATGTAAACGAATCTTCTGTAGTTCTCAGGTTCCCTTTTGCTTTCTTCCTCAGTCTTTTCTGCAAACTCATCAAATTTTACATGTATACTTTCTATGACTTTGTGAGTAGATAAGTTCAGACATTTGTATGCCTTGCTTTTGCTAGAATATCCTAGGAATATTCCTTCATCACTTTTCACATCAAATTTATTTCTTCTGGATTCTTTTAAGATATAACACTTGCTACCAAATATTTTCATGTAACTTACATTAGGTTTATAGCCATACCATAATTCATAAGGAGTTTTGAATGTGTCTTTCTTCAGTTGTACTCGGTTCAAGGTATGAACTACAGTGCTGATAGCTTCCTTCCAGTACTTTATAGCAATGTTCTTTTCTATCATTAGAGTCCTTGCACAATCCATAATAGATCTGTTTCTTCTTTCTGCTATTCCATTCTGCTCAGGAGTTCTAGGAGCTGATACCTGTCTTTTGATTCCTCTTTCAATGCAGAAGTTGTTAAAATCATGGGAGATGAATTCACCACCTCTGTCTGATCTTAAGCATTTCAATCTTTTCCCTGTTTCTTTTTCTACTCTTGCTAAGTACCATTTGAACTTTTCAAATGCTTTTGATTTTTCTCTTAAATACATAACAGTCATCATTCTAGAATAATCATCAACGAAAAGAATAAAGAATTTATCTCCAGTATAGCTTTGTATTCCAATAGGTCCACATAAATCAGTATGCACAATTTCCAAAATTTCTTTAGACTGATAGTTCTTACTCTTGAAACTAGTTTTACTCATTTTGCCAATCTGACAATTCTTACATAGACCAGTGTCAGGTTTCTTCAAAGTAGGAATGCCTCTAACCTTCTTGAATTTGCTTATTTTTATCATGTTATCAAAATTCACATGACATAACCTTTTGTGCCATAGCCAACTTTCTTCTATTTGAGCAATAAAGCATGAATATTCACTGAGATCAAGATAAAATAAGTTACCTTTTGTTTGTTTGCCTGATCCAATGAGTTTTCCTTTTCCATCCAGCAGTCTTGCTTGACCATTCATGAATTCAACCTTGAAACCAGTGTTGATTAGCTGTGCTACACTTAAAAGATTATGTTTTAGTCCTTCAACCCAATAAGCATTATCACATATGAGTTCTTTGGTTAAAGAGATTCTTCCTTTTCCTTTTATACAACAAGGTTCATTGTTTCCAAATCTTACATTACCACTATCACAGTCTTCTAGATATTCAAATTTTGTCTTGTCACCAGTCATGTGGTGTGAACATCCGCTGTCTATTATCCATATATCATCTTTGCTTATATGAGAAATAAGTGCCATCTTATCTTCATCATCATCAGATTCATCTTTTATAGCAATAAAGACAATTTCTTCTTCACTATCATCAGAATCTTTAGCCATAAAACATGATTTCTTACCTTTATCCTTGTATGATTTGAAATTCTTTTTGCCATAGTACTTGTGACTTCTCTTTTCTTCTTTGACTTGCTTGTTTGGGCACCTAGCTGCAATATGTCCAATTTCTTCACATGAAAAATAGATTAAAGGAGTTTTACCTTTATATTTACCTTTCCCTCTAGAGTACTTCTTTGCAAGTAATGCTTCTACAATTTCAAGATCACTATCAGAACTTTCTTCTGATTCTTCTTCACTTTCTGACTGAACTTCTTTAATTTTCTTGTTCTTCTTTAGTGAAACCTTGGCCTCAAATGCTGATTCAATATTTTTGGAACTAGGAACATAGTTATCATAGTTGTCTAATTCAAAAGCTGTCAATCTTCCAACTAAAGCATCCAAAGTTATATTGTGGTTTGTTTCACATCTTCTTTCTTGAATAGCTGATACTCTTATTGCATAGATAGGGAGTAGTGTTCTAAGTACCTTACTTATAACAGTCTCATCTGAGATTGTTCCTCTAGAAGCTCTAATTGCACTTACACTTGCTTTGATTCTTTCAACATATTTTGCAATGTTTTCATCTTCCTTCATATTCATCTTGTCAAACTGTCCTCTTAGGCTTTCTGCTTTGGCTCTTTTCACATTTGCATCACCACCATATATTTTCTTCAGTGCCACCCACATTTCATATGCAGTAGTGTAGTCTTTAATATCATCAAATTATTCATAGCTGAGAGCAGATGCAATGTCTATCATCATGGTGTTGTGAGTCTTTTTATCTGCAATGTCTTCAACAGTTAATGTGCCATTAGGAATTGTGTATTCTTCATCAATGTATTTGCATCCTGAATCACCAATGGAAGCCAGATGAAGTCGCATGAGACCTTGCCATGCTGAAAAGTTATCTCTGTTGAGCTTTGGAATTTCCCTCTTGTAAGACATCCTGATCTTTAGCTTAGGTCCTTCAAACCCTTCCTGCAAGCACCAAATGCTCTGATACCAATTGATGGAATATGGATGAAGTGACTGAGAGGGGGGGTGAATCAGTCAACCATAAAACACTTCACAATTAATTCTTTGCAGATCCGTTAGGATATCTTAACAAAGTTAACTGTTTTAGCACTCGGTAAAGAGATTGCAGTAACTTTGAAGATGCAGAAAGTATTAGCAATATTATCTTTATATATTCATCAGCACATGTATATGATTGAGAAAGCAATTAAGAACACAAGAGACACAAGATTTAACATGGAAACCCAATATGGGAAAAACCACCAATGTATCTAGATACTGATTTTCACTTTTCTGAAGTGATGCCCTGTTAGAAGCCAACCCGGTAAAAGGTTACAAAACACACTGTTAGGTGTGACCTTGTTAAAGGATTTAAAACACCCTGCAAGGAGTGGCCTGGTAAGAGGTCTTGAAAACAATTCAATGGAATTGTCACCTTGTTAGAGGATTTACATTATGGTTGTTAAACCAACTCGGTTAAGAGATTTAGAATTCACTGTTACAATGATAAGAAGGTAACAATGAAAAAGTGACCTGTATAATAATGCAACTGTCTTGCTGATTACAGATCTCTATTCTGCATAATTCTGATCCTTTCTGATCAAATAAATCTCTGCTGCTCCTCAAGGATATCTGAACATCCTTCACCAATTCGCATATACCTTTCCTTCTTTTCTTCTGTAAATTTTCTACTATATATATTTATTTTTCACATTTGACCTTTTATTTATATGATTTTGGATTTGTCAAATCGACATTATTTAGTATAACAATCGGCTGAAATAAGCAAACTCTATTTGCAAAAATCCTTCAAGGGCCGACAGTACTCGGTGACCATAACTTTCTATAATCTTTCGGTGACCGAGGGAACTCGGTAAACACCGACAATCCTTTACCTTTGATAACCGACTGAACTCGGTAAATAGTAACTTTTCTTCGATAACCGACTGAACTCGGTAAACACTATCTTTTCTTTGATAACCGACTGAACTCAGTAAACACTATCTTTTCTTTGATAACCGACTGAACTCGGTAAACACTATCTTTTCTTCGATAACCGACTGAACTCGGTAAACACTATCTTTTCTTTTGGTAACCGAGTGAACTCGGTAGACACTGATTTTCTTTGATAACCGAGTGGACTCGGTACGCACTAATATTCCTGTCTGGTAGACTGACTGAGCTTGGTAGAAACTGATTGCTGCGGACTATGACATTGTGTGACATCAAAGACAATACATAATTGAGTAGCAATTTCCTTCAGACAATTGTTTCCAACAATATCATTATGGCTACTCTGGGTATTTAACTGAAAATCTTCTTCAAGTTCATTGTGATCTGAGATATCAGGTTTGCTGACTTCTTCAATATGTCGCATAGGTTCAGCCTCAGGTTGTGAATCTTGCAAATCTTCTTGTGATGAAGTAGCTTCCCGATTTTGGCTAGAAACATTTCCAACACCATGACCAAAGTACGATGATAAGGTTCTACATTTTGTTGGCCTCTCTTGGCTTTCCCCATATGTGGGAGCCTTACCCTTATTCTTGTTTGACATCTTGATTCTTCAACAAAATATAGGCTACCAACCTACTAGTGAAAAAAAAATGTTAAAAAAATGTTTACTTGTTGAAGAAGTGACAAATGACAATAGAACTATAATATACAATGTTTACATAGTCGTAGAATAATAATCACTTACCTTTGCCTCATTCAATCGTAGTCGCGACTTGCCAAAGCAATCAAGACTCAATAGTCTGAACTTCTTTATCGATCAAATTGAAGTTGAACTGATCCAAATTGTGTACAATAACATTGATGTATGAATGTATTTATACTAATCTTTATTGGCGAATTGGGTGAGAGGTATTAGGTCGGTGTCCAAATATTTGGTGAAGACCACCTAATTATAACACATCTTGTGTTATATCCTAGGCGATTATGAGTTGTCCAATACCATGGTAATATTAATAAAGTTGGTGAAAATCAATCGGTTTGAGACACGCATCCGTAAAAAGGGTGGCGAAGTTGGGTCCGCCTAAAAAAATATATATATAACTATTGGTGAATATAGGCCATCCATTTGGGGCCTCTTTGAAATTATAGGCGAATGTTAAAAAAATATTTTGCCCAAAAATTATATGCCATTGGTGATGATCCCGACCATTGGACCCAATTTTCATAAACCAATTGGCGATGAGCCCGGGCATTGGACCCAATTTTCATAAATGCGGGGCGATATGATCATTCCTAGGTGGCCAATATATTCACCAAAACGGGGGTCGATGGAAAACGACATTCGCCAATTGGTGAATAATCGCCACTAAAGTTTTCACTGCTTCCATTTCATACATATGAAAAAAATTGTGCAAAGATTCTCATTTAATGCATAGTGCATCATGTTTCATGGTGCATTCAACATATAAAAGGGAGCATAACAAAAATCCTTCTCTTAACTATCAAAAACATGTCAAGCTCATAATATCCACCAATATCTCTTTTAGTTGAAATGATAATTATAACTTGAATTCTTCATAGTATAATGCACCACTTGAATTCTAACTTAAATTCTAACAGCCTCCTAAATATAAAGAGAAAGGCACCACTAGTCTGTGAATCTGAAAAAAAAAAAAAAAATTCAAATTTGTAAGAAAATGAAACAAAGCATAACTTGTAGGAATTCCCTATGCAAATGGAAGCTATGGAATTTAGTGCAGAAAAAATTATTTTTATTGAGTTTTGAGTTTGCAGATCGGCAAGAGATTCTTCTTCATGAATCAAGGAGAATTCAGTTAGGATTCATCAATCCTCCACTCATTGAGTCCATGCTACATATGGACAATTTATAGGATAATTGTAAAAATAGAATTAAATTTTATTTTTTTTAGCAGATACTTATTTGGTTTTGGGCTTGCTAAAAATTTCAGATCAACACTAATGATAAGCACTCAAATCATTCTGGTGATGTTAGTTCACAATTTGAGTGCAAAGGTTATGATAAAAAAAACATCTTGGTTATGTAAAATAGGGTCAAGAACATATTTTTCATGGATAGAAAACAATATTCTTTTTAGGCAGTTTGAAACAAGAAACTAGAGTATAGAAATCAAAAACTAAAAACATTCTCTTGAAATAAGATTTTGTAAGAAAATCCTCTGGCCCTCATTTGTATCAAAAGGAAACTCATGATGACTCGATATTTATGGTTTTGTATGTTGATGCTTTTTTGATCACTTGAAGTTGTATTGACTTGATCACAAAACTCAAGGATAGTTCAAAGAAGTACTTGACGTTTATGATTTTTGGTGGTTGTATAATTTTCTTGAAATAGATAAATAGAAGGAAAAAGGTACGAATCTAATTTCACAACCATAATAATATGTTAGATTTGATTAGACAATCTGAATTAGATGATTGAAAGAGTTTCCCATTCCATACGAAGCTCGTAGAATACAAAAATCTTATTTCAATTATTGAAAAGGTTAATAGTTCTTTGTCACAAGTTGTAGGAAGCCTTCTTTAAATAGCTGCTACTAGACGTGTTATCTCTCTTCTTGTTTGTAATAGCGTTCCATTTTATATTTGAATAAATCATAAAAATCATTAAATACAAATTCAAAATTAAGATAAGTTAAAAACACACATCAACTTGAACTTGAATATAATTATTTGAGTGCTAGTTTCTTTCAAGGTACATTTATTTGGATTGAGATAAATATATAGAAGATTGAACATCTACATCTGGCTATGTGTCTCACCTTGACTCAAGTAGTATTTCATAGACTTGTCAGAAGAAAATGACATCTTCTTTATCATCTAAATTGATTAAATATAAAGGAAGATGCCTTGCAGCACAAGTTGTAGTAAGCTATGTAGAGTGCTTCGTAAATCATCTATTTTCAAGGTCATCCTAGTATATTGTTTGTTAAAGACTCTAAGAAAAAGACTTATATGACCAAAAACACATTTCATGCTGAAACTTTACGCATTGAAATACACAACCATAATCCATGTCAGAAGGTACATATCCCACAGATTTATCAAAATTTTGTGCTTCCAAAGATCGATGGGTGGATTATTTACTAAATACAAGTCTATAAAATAAATTTGATATAATAAAATGTTTTTCTTCTCTGTACAACTTTCTCTAGCCTAACATGTTTCTTCTTATGTTATATGCCTTTGCATCAAATATGAGAGTGCTAGATGCCAATTCTATGCTCAGATATCTATCTAAATTAAATACCCCAAGGAGGTTTCATAGAACAAAACAAGAATAATGGCAACACAAAATTGGAGAGATTTGTTATATGATGTGCTGCATTCATGTTAAAATGTTCCGCTCCTCCAATATCAAAGAATAATATAATCTTTCAGTTCTATCTTAGACAAGCTTCAGTAAGAGAAATATCTACAACTTACCAAATCAATAGCCATTTGTTGGTCCTCTTTTGGCCCAAGCATCCGATCTGCAATAGCTGCAACTGCTTCTGGCTTGACATTTGATTGTATAGTTTTGGGTGAGCTTCCAACACCCCTATCTACAAGTAATCTTCATTGATTGTTGTGTCTAACTGCGCTGGAATTTGTGCCTATAGACTTGTACTCAACCACTTGACTTAAATGCACATTGTGAGAGCATGAAAGTGGCCCATTTGTATCCTCCAAGCCAGTGACAGGGATAGCATCAATACTAACATCAAGTATTATTCGCATAGTTGATGGCTACAATATTTTTTGGTATGCTCTCCAATTGGTTGTCAGATCAAATGGAGACACTTTTTCTTCCTTTATATACACACGATACTCTAACACTACATTATTTTCAAGAAATCTAAAAAAAATTTGATTCAGCATCTCCATGGAGTTCCCCTCTAGTAAGAAGCTGATTTTATGCCCTCTTCAATGATACAAGGTGAAAACTATGCTTTGGCTTAAGTAAAAACTTGAAATCCAAAGTTTCATGATTAGGAGGGACAATGAAATTGATCTCCTACCTAAAAGTTCAGTCGCGCTCCATGGCGAAAGCTTTGGAAGGATCCCGTGAACCAATAAGGGGAAGAGATCCATAAACATGCGGGGTGAGGAAAGACTAGTCTTTGTCTCCTTTCCACTCCATGTTGAGGGAAATGTAGAGCTGCATATGCAAGGTACTAATGCCCATAGCAGGGCCTATTCTCTCTCTCCTCCCTTCATCCTTACATGCTTCCCTTAGTACCTTTAATTTTTTTCCGCTGTCCTTCTTCCTACATTTTCTCTATTTATGTTTTTTCATGGTTATGGGTGCTTCATGTCATCCTTATCGAATGCTAAGAGACCATTTATTTAGGTTTTTATGTTTTTGATTAAGTAAAATAGGTTTTATAGGGTTCCCAAAACCCAGAACAGCTTAAAATGTAGCGATAAAAAGTTCAGAACATAAAAAAAACTAAGCTAATGAAGAAATGGGCCACTAGAAGGCCAAGAGTCCAACTACCATTCATAAGGAATAGTCAAGATAGAACAAAAAAGGGATAGGAAAAAAGGCAGTAGGGAGCAGGATGAGGTGAGGTTCCTGAGCATTACAACAACGTTTCTTTTGAGAAGCTCCATCTTCCCTGTTGCCTCTTTGATCTTCTAAATGTCATTGGAGCCATCATCGACCATGTTTCTCTTTGATTTGGCTCTGGTTCTCTTACCCAGACCTTCATTGGGCTTCTCCTTTTTTTCCTCTACAGTCTTCTGCTCATTCGTGCTATCCATCTTATCTTCCATTTTGTCTATGAGCAATTTGATATGCTTGTTGGAGGCTTTGAGAATATTGAAATTTTTCTTTGCTATTCCTTTTAGGGTTTCCTCAAGGCTTTTCATTTTACCTTCCAGAAGATCGATCCTAGATTCCAGGCATCGCTTATCCTCTATGGCTTTGTGTTCCTTGTTTGCAATACATTGGATTTTTTCCTTGAGATCTTCAAGTTCATTGAAGATCCATTTAAAAGACCTGAATTGGTCCAGCATGCTATTCTCAGCATTGTTTAGGAGATTCATCTCTATTTTCCTGGCCTTTTTGCTAAGGATGACCAGTGTAGGGTCAATCAGGTCCTCCTAGATTTTTCCATCGATATCCTGAAGGATTTTGGGGTTCACGGCTTCCCTAATTATCCCCATATGCACTTTGTTCATGTTGAAGTTCCTCCACACTTTTTTCCCTTTGCCAGAGTCTTCACTTTGATACTCCCCTCTAGACTGGTTCTTTTCTTCAGAGAGGTCTAGAGAAATAGGGGAATGGGTAGAAGGGTTACCTTGGTCATCGTTGGGATCATCAGTGTTAGGGTCCTGAGCATTTTCATTGGCTCCTAAAGGGGGAGGGGGGGTATTGTCTTTGTTGATGGTGAGGTCAATAGAAAGACGGTCTAAGCTTTCCCCTTGGTGATGAATTTTTCCCCTGTAGTTTGTTGTGTTTTCTTCCTGGCCTCACCTTTAGAGTTACCCTCCTCATCATCTATATTCACATCTTCCACGTTGTCATTATATTCCTCTTCTAAGGAGATATCCTTTCTGGCCTTCTTTTTGGGGGGTTTTTCTTTTTTGACCGAGCTCGTGGGTCTCTTCTTTGAGGAGGACCCATGCTTTGGCTTTTTGACCTCTTCTTCCTCGTTGTCCTCAGAGTGCATTCCCACACTGTAATCTTGGTCCAAGGGGATGTATTCCGACCTAGAAGCATCACTTCTTTCATTTTTCTCCACTATCTCCTTTCCCAGGGTTTGGGCTTTGAAGAATTCATATATTAACAGTAATAGAACCTCATGCAAAGCAGGGTTGGCTATATTCTTCTCCCTAAAACCATTAATATTTGTATTAATTGAAGAATATAGGTAGAAGAGGATTAGAACCTTCATACTATACCTGAGATGGTTCAACAACACAAAGTGGTAGGTCCTGATTCTGTCGAACCTAGTGTCTAGAGTGACATAGGAGATCAGGGCCTTAAGAAAAAACTTCCATAGCATTTTGATTCCCTCACACTGGTATTAAGTTTCCATTTTGACAATAGATTTCTTCTCTTCATCATCTCTCATGAAGTCATTGATGACATTGTCAGAGATTTTACGGTCCCTGTAATTTTTTTTTCCAACTATGGAGATGCCGGTGACTTTCGATATAACCTCCTTAGTGACAGTTAGGTCTTTCTCTCTATCTCCACGCTTCCTTCATTCTAGCTTTTCATGAAGATGTTTGTGACTGCTTGCTTACTACCATGTAACCTTTCGATGAAGGTTGTAATTTCCCCTTTCTGCAGAGTGTTCTAGACCTTTGTGTGTCTCTTCCATTTCGCATTGTCATTCATAGGATCCCTTCTGTGTCTTTCCCCAACCATCGCGCTGATTCAAATTTGGATGATTCTCTGGTGAGACTGAAAACTATTGTTGTGTTTCTTTCTAGCAGTAGTCATTCTTAGCTTTCTTCTTTTTTGCCTTTGGGCATGTATGCATTTCTTGGGAATGAATACCCAGAAAGAGTGCGGAAGGGACGCATAGTAATTAGCCTTTCTGTCCCTCCTGTACATACCATTAATGGAATAGCACTTCTGAAAATCCCCATTACTTTTCATAATTATCATTTATGATTCCCTCTGTTCCTTGGAGTATGTCCCTATCAACTAAGTCCTTCACATCATGAGGGAAATCTCCACAGTGATGCCACCTCATCATTGCTTCCTTTTTAACTGCCAAGTTGGCAAACCAATCAATGACATAGTTGGCTTCCTTGTACAAATGAGATATGTGAACCACTTCAAATGAGTTAAGGAGGGCCCGCATTTCTTCGATCATGTTGGATATAGTCCATGAAGGGGAATGATTGAATTTTAAGAAGTTAATGATATTCATGGAGTCTTCTTTGAGCCAAAGCTATTTGATCCCTATATCATGAGCTAGTTTGGTGACTTGGAGGGTTGCGCTCGCTTTAGAAAAGTGGTTAGTTTGAGAGCCAAGAGGTAAGATGACAACAACAGATCCAAAACCAAAACAGTTCTTGATTACACCTCCACTACCCGCCAGGCCAGGGTTCCCTTTGGCCGCACCATCAAAGTTTACTTTGAACCAACCTTCTGGGGGAAAGCTCTAGGTACAGTTCTATCTTTTCTCCTGGGCAGAGTCCTGGACCTTTCCTGTAAAATGGTTAGAGCCACCACAATAATTAAAGTTTTCTATTACAACAAAGTGGATCTTTTCAAAGATTATTTTGGGAGGAGAAGAGCTATCACAGAATATGTGATTATTGCTTTCTTTCCAAACTCCCCTGCAGAAGTGTGGAAGAATCCAGGAGAAAAATAAGCATAAATTAGAATTAAACAAGGAGAAAGCCCATTGAGAAAAGAAATCAAGGAAAGGTAGGGGAAAGCACCAGGAAAGATCTAGAGCAGAAAGGAGGAGATTCCAAATGTTACTTACAAAAGGGCAGTGAATAAATAGGTGATCCACTGATTCTGCTTGGCATCTACAAAGCACACACCTATTGGGGATTTGGAAGCCTCTCTTGATGAGATTATCAACTATCAGAATGGGATTCTAAAGAAAAAGCCAGAAGAAGACATTGATTTTGGGGGTAAGGCCAGGGATCCAAGCTTTAGCCCAAATCGGTTTAGCCTCCCGAGTCTGAGACAATTGAGAGGAGTAGGTAGAGGCCACTGTGTAGTTTCCATCTGGAGAGCCTTCCCAAATGAGCTCATCTTGGGCAAAGGATAAAGAGACCACACTGAGGGCTATCATTAGGGGAATCAAGTCCTGAGACACCTGGGAGAGGTCAGCCCATTTATCATCCATTTTGTAGTTTTTGACTTGGGAGCCATAGATGTGGGTGCATTCTTCCCTCCAGATATTGAGAGACACACAATCTCTTAGGTGACCCATTTGAAGCCAGTTATCATTCCAGAAGTTTATGGACTAGACATTCCCAATCTTCCATTTTTCCTTGGATTTAGCCAAATCCTTGGCATTGAGAAAGCCATTCCAAATAGCAGAGCCTTTTGGTGAGTCAGTCTCTTCAAAGAAGAGCTTTATTGAGTTGTTTGTGAGGTATTTCTCTTCAAGAGTATCACACCATTCCCCTATGGTCTTAAATATTTGCCACATTTTTTTGGCTTGAAGAGCTTTATTAAATGGTCTAATTCTCCTTATCCTGAGACTGCCAGCTTTCTTTGGGCAAAAAACTTTCTCCTAGGCTATTAGGGGGAGTCTCTTTTGGTCTTTGGTACCTAACCATAGGAATCTTCTTGGAATACTTTCCATGGCCTCTGCAACTTTTGCAGGAATAGAAAAGAGGCTTAAAGCATAGGTTGGGAGGTTTTACAGAGTAGATTTGACTGATTGAATCTTTCCTGCCTGGTTGAGGGAAACCCCTTTCCAACCTCCAAGCTTCCTATTGAATCTATCAATGAGTTTGTTCCATAAGGCTTCTAGAGGTTTAACACCTAAAGGAAGGCCTAGATAATTGGAGGGAAGAGAATTGATACTACAACCCAAGATGTCTGCTATTCTCCTCTATCTCCCCTTGGGAGTGTTGATGAAGAAGATTGAGCTTTTATTCCAATTTATGGATTGGCCTGTCGCATTGGTGTAGGAGTTGAGAAGATTCTTCACCACTTTGGCTTCTCCCATCGAGGCCTCACCTCCAAGAATGGTGTCATCCACAAGTTGCTAGTGAGAGAAGACATAGGTCCCAGAGGAAGGTTTAATGCCTTCAGAGCCCCAAAACTCCTAGAGGTAGAGATGAGCCTACCAAGGCAATCTGCAAGGATGATGAAAAAAATTAGGGATAGGGAATCCCCTTGTCTCAGACCCCTGGTGGGTTTGAAAAAAGCCAACGGGGAGCCATTGATCAAAATCTTCAGAGAGGGAGTAGATATGATCTGCTGAAGGATCTTACAAGTATGAGAATTGAAACCAAAGGCATCTAAAACTCTGAGAAGGAACTACCAATCGACTCGGTCATAAGCCTTGGAGAGGTCAATTTTGAGGAGAAAAATTTCCCCTTTTCCTGCTTCTAAAGAGTGAATCACTTCGTGCACCATCATGATGGAGTCCAAAATCTGTCTTCCGGGCACAAAGCTAGATTGTTGTTGCACAATGAAGGAGGGGAGGGCTTTAAGAATCCTTGAGGTGATAACCTTGGAGATGATCTTGAAGAAAGAGTTGCAAAGGCTAATCGGTCTAAAGAGCTCCATTGAATCCACCCCAGTGGACTTAGGGATACGCACCAAGAAGGTGGCATTAAGCTCTTTGACGAGGTTTTTTGAGCCAAAGAATTCCCACACTGCTTTGACAACATCTTATTTCACCACATCCCAGAAAATATGAAAAAAGAACATAGGGATGCCATCAGGACTAGGGGCATTGTCTCTTGGAAGAGAGTCCAGTTCTTTCTTGACTTCAGCCATGTCCATGACAGAGAAAAAAGATTTGTTTTGGCCTTCAATGATAATTTTTGGAATGTTCTTAAGGAGCTTATCCTGATCCTCCTTGGACATTTCTTGGGATTTTGAGACGAGGGATGAGAAGTAGGAAATGGCTTCTTCTACCATGTCCTTTTCCTCCTACAAGATCTGGTCTCACTTCTTAATTCTTCTTATTCTGTTAGCCGCTCTATGTCTCATAGTGGAAATATGGAAGAACCGAGTGTTTTGGTCTCCTTCCCTTAGCCAAATGGACCTCGATCTCTGCTTCCAAAAAGTTTACTCCTGCCCTATTATATCATGGTATTTTGTCAGGATTGATTTCTCCTTCTTCAACCTATTCTCATCATAGCCCTCTTTTTGGATTTCTTCTTTATTGTGGTTTAGGTCTGTGAGCGTCTTGTCTTGGGCAGTGAATATATGGCCAAATTATTTCTTGTTCCACTATTTGATGTTGAATTTGATATTCCTAAGCTTTTTCACCACCATGAACATAGTGATGTCTTGAATATCTTTATTCCACCATTATTTTATTTTGTTTTTCAAGTTAGGGTGGGAGACCCACATCTTTTCGAATCTAAAAGGAAAACTCCTTTTCTTGGCTATTTGGTCGAGAGAAAGGGAGATGGGGGAGTGATCAGAATTGACTCTGACCAAGGCAAAGAGGTTTATAGAATAGTGATGCATCCAGTCCATTGTGATCAAAGCATGATCTAGCTGGATTTGGATACATTCCCTACCTAATCTCTTGTTAGACCAGGTGAAATCAGCTCCTTGGAGATCAAGATCGAGGTGAGCCTAATCATTGATGAAATCCATTAAGCCTTGCTTGCTTTCTAGGTCCAAGGAGATCCCGCCCTATTTTTCCCCTTCTTTGAGGGGTGTGTTGAAGTCCCCCATGATAATTCCCTTTGATAGGTTAGAGGAAGCCATAGTAGATTTGACCTTGGCCCAGTAGGACCTTCTACCTTTTATGGAATTAGGAGCATAAATATTCAAGATGAACCAGCTATCATTTTCTTTAATATTAGTAAAGTGCATAAGGAGGAGGTTAACTTCTTTGTAGATGACTTCAACCTTGAGATGAAAAGAGTTCCACATAATCATTAGGCCTCCAGAGGCTCCTTTAGAACTGGTGGCTTTGTTTTCAATGACTTTACTAAATCTGATTCCTTCTAACTTGTCCTTATTCATCTTGGTTTCTTGGATTAACATAATGTTAGGTCTATGGTCCATTATCATATTTATTATTACATCCTACTTGTGTGAGCTATTTATCCCACGAATGTTCCAGGATATGAATTTCATTTCTTATTGAAGGTACAGACTACCTGGATGATTTTTTGGGTCCCATCCACTATGTTCTTGCTAGCTTGTTCTTGCCTGATCTGACTTTCTCTCTTTCTCCCTGGAGTTTTTGATTTGGCCTCGATGTGTGCTTTATCTCTGCTTTTGGTTGCTATAGGGGAGACCAGAGAGGGATCTTTTCTATTATATTTCTTCTTCTTTTGAGTTGTAGTCTAGTTTCCCTCCTGTTCTTCTTTGTATTTCGTAAAGAGCTCTTCCATTTTGGTGAGCTGCCTTGGGGAAGCTGAATCCATGAGTTCTTCAATTTGTGAGACCTATCTTGTGGCCAGTTTCTCAGGACAAGGAATGGATTCTTGAGAGGGGATGCCTCTCTGCATGTTCTGCTTCAGACTGGAGAAGCCTTCTTCCAGAGGAGGTTCAAGAGAGTCTGGGACAAAGGATATGAGGGTCGTTCCAGGGCATGAGTCACCTCCTTCAACCAAGTCATCTTCCTTGGACTCTTCCAAGATTTCTTGCTGGATGTTGACTTCCAAACCTATCCCTTCCAAAGGAAGAGACTCCTCTCTATTTTCTATGTTTTCTTTTTGTTGGCTTATCATCTCCCCTTCATCTATTTTTTCCTTTTAAACCCTATCTTCTTCAATTTTGGGGATGACCTATGCTTGGTCCTTTTTCTTCCATACTCTATGGGTGTTGGCCTCAGAGACCTCTTGGGGTTTAGTGTTCTTCTCCCTTGTTGGGTCTTCCTATTCCTAGCTCGTGTTTTTGCCAGAGTTAATCTTTCTTTGGGCGTTTCTAGCTTTCCTTTCTTTCTCCAAACTCTAGATCATGGGACATGATTTTGCAATGTGCACTGCTTTCTTACAATGAAAGTAGGTGAAGGGGACGCTTTCATAGTCTAGTTTTTGCACACGTCTTCCCAGTTTGGAATGAAACTCTATGGTTTCTAGCATGTCTTGAACTTCTTCCACCCCTATGCAGATCCTAGCATAGGTGAGACGTCTCCTTGCCACTATCACCGGGTCTATTGAGAGAAGGGTGCCAAAGGATTTGGCTATTCCATCGAAAACATCTTCGTACCAGAACTCTAGGAGGAGTTCTGGTAGTCTAACCCATACAGGGGCTTGTAAAAAGAAGGAATCATTGAGGTCAAGCTTTGGTGACCATTTTTGCAATGCCAAAGTAGCCTTTCCTATTGCTCAGGTTCCAGCACAAAGGACTTTGTCGAGGTCCTCTTTGCAGGAGAACTCAAATGACAGAAAGCCCTTTTCCATGGTAGTGATTTGGACTTGACCCTTTAAGTCCCATTTATTTTTTGCAAAGATCCCGACTATGTCAATATAGGGTCTTGACCCAAAAAAATTTCTGACTAGAGTATGAGACATGGTTGTGATATTGTGATCAACCAGCTCGTCAGGAATCTCAATGGTGTATTTGCCTTTTTCCTTGTCTGATAAATCCTTAATAGTGGGGAAAGAGAACTTGCATGTGGGTTTAACCCCAAAGAGAGTTGACCATCGACGACTGAGGGAATTCCCATCCTAATCATGTGCCTGGGTCTTCGTGACTGTAGATGGTCTTGGAGGATTACCCAGAATCTCTTCCCCCACCCCTTCACCCTTTCCAAGGTCTTTGTTCTTGCCACATGGGACCCCTTCCTTTTTCTCTGGATCTGCAGAGTCATATTCTGCAAGGGATCCATCGATGTGGGCATTTCCTGAGGATCCCAAAGCATGCGGTCCAAGATTCCTGCCTACCTTCAATTTCAAAAAACATCCTGCTCCCGCTCCCACTCCTTCCGCTCCTACGTTCGCCATTATTTAAGTTTTTATGTTACTTTAATGCCACCTTTGAATTAAAAAAATAGTCCTCTATTTCTTATCTTTGATCCGCATGACAAGTGGAATTAACTATAATTTATTTTACCTAACGATTCATGATCCAATAGTAGTTAATCCTAAATTATAGCTCAACTAACTTCACTTGCTAAAAATGGTTGTGACAATTAAACACAACTATTATAATAATAATAATAATAATAATAATAATAATGTATGATTAAGGTTAATAAATGATTGTAAAAATATTTTGAGTCTTTTAGGAGAGTACAAACTAAAATATAGCTAGTGGTGTCATTAGGCCGGGAGAAATGAGAAAAATGACCCAAATAGGACTATTGTCTAATAAATAATAGGGTTATAATTAGTTTAGAAATAGAGGCTTTGGCATTAGATCATCGAATTCATGTAATTTTAGATCATTGAAATATAGAGATATTTGAGTAGGTAATTATCATCAAACAAATGTATGGGATGTGGAAAAGATTTTTTGTAAGTCAATGATGATATGAAACTCTAAGATGTTTTATTTTCCATGGGAATTTAAGTGAATACTTTGAGTTATCATGCTCTAAATATATTGTAAAGGAGGGAGGGAGAGCTATGATGTTGTCACATTATTATTTATTGGCATTATTATTACATTATTGAGAACCAAATAACAATAATACAAAATTAAAAACCCTTATAAATGTAATAATGTAAAAGAAAACTGCTATTAAATTAAATAAATCATCACAAATGATACAAAACTGTTAGAAGTTGGTTTTTGTTTACCTTATGGTCTCTATCATCCTGAAGATAGATCATGGAAATGTGATCTGAAATGTTGATGCTAAAAACACTAACACGGTTGAATCCAAAAACTACATTCTAATTACTCGCTAGATTGTAGAAATCTACCTACTTTGAATTATAAACCTAATCTATCATCTCATCTATCATTTATATTTTCAAAATAAATATTATTTCTATATCAAAGATTAAAAAATGTCTTTGAATGGGCATGATAGACCGTCAAACTTATGCAAAACAATGACAAATAATCGACTCATAAATAGTTGATATCAGTGACAAAATCGAGAGGTTGCTTAAAAATGAAGCATCAATAGATTCTGCGCATGGTAGTGTTTGCAGTCTCAAAGCCACCCAGAGTCCCTTGTATTAATTACTTGCAATTGCACCTCAACAAGATGTAGTGGTTATGCTGATAGGAAAATATAACCCTAAAATTGAGGACATAAAAGAGGAAAGGAAATGTTGTCATAGAATTCAAATTGGTTTATTTTTACAAATTTGAATTTGAAAGTTCAAAATTGAAAATTGAAAATGGACCCTAAGACATCTCTTTTCCTCTACCAAATTATTATCAAACCATGAATTTTCAATTCCTTTCCCAAGATCCAATGTGTGCCTATAGATTAAATCTACTCCATTTAGACAACCATAACTTCAACACTTTTAGTTTCAAATTCAAAATCTTAAATGAACGCAAAGCCATCCCCTTTCTATCAAAATATAATTTACCAATGTTTCCATCAAAACTTTTCAAATCAACTCCTCCTTGGAAATGTTCAAATAAAATATCAAAACAATAAAAAATTTGGAACCAATTTATTAATTATTTTATTTAATTTAGTTATGTTTTCAATTTTAAGTAGGGTTTCAATTAGAATATTCTTAATATAAATTATTATTATTATTAATAAATAAATATAATATTGCATTTTGATAGACATACATTTAAAAAAAAATAGTATAGATTATTTTGATCATTAATTCTATAAACAAAATAAATATATAATCAAATAGGAAATACATTATATTATTTTATAAGCATATTACTCTATCATATAAAAGTAATTTATCATATAAACTATTATCGATGCTATACAACCTACTTTCTAATAAGTATATAATATGTTTAGCTTCAATATATTAATTTATAATTTAATATTATAATGAAAGTTTTTTTTTATATTAAAAATCAAGAGAGTTCAGTACAAGGAGGCCAGGCCTCAACAAAAAATAGCTGTCATTACCATAGGACAACAAAAACTAGAGTTAAAAGAGGGTGCGTAACTGCACAAAAGACATGATATCCTCATGGGTATCAACCCATGTCATCCATCCCTGGGGTCCTTTCATCCAAACTATGGTCTTCTGGCTCTGAATCAGTGTCAGCGTTTCAACTTGGGCGAAGGAGGGATCCATGTTGTCTTTAATTTCACTGTTCATCTTCTTGAGAGACTTCTCAAAGGATGATAAGTTTTCCATGTTGCACCTCTACTCATAACCATCTTTCATCTCATAGACGAACATGGTGGCATGTCCATCCTTAAGGAATCTTAGGAGCTTGTTCCTCTCACCATTCATAGTAAAGGAAACCTGCACAACAATTTTGAAAAAAGTGTGTTAGAATCATAAAGTAAAAAGAAAAATATGAGGAAAGAATCCAAGAGAGCATGCAATGGAAGAGATTTACCAAACACTAAGAGAGAGAGATAGAGAGATTTCCCTTCAAGAGATCAAATACAAGCTCAAAAAAGTGCTCCAAGAACCAAGGCAAGAACACAAGGATTTGAAAGAGGAAAATCAAAGAAAACCCCTTTGTGAATTATGAATGAGGCTCAAAGCCAAAAGAAGAAGAAAGAATGGAGCACAAAGCTCATTACAATATGGAGAGAAAGAATGAGAAAAATAGAGAAGATTATTGAGAAAGTGTGTGAGAGGCATCTCTTTAAGTAGAGATGAGTGGAGGAGTTTGCATGTAACTTCCATCTTAGAGGAATGTCACATTCACATTGTGTGTGTGAAAAATGTGAGATTCCTCTTAAGGAGGAATATCTAATTTCCTTATTAAAGGAATTACAAAAATGTGACATGTCCTCCTCCTTGGACTAGAGGACAAATACAATATAGGATACCTTGGTTTATCCTTTAATTACATATTTTACCAAGGAAAGATTAATTTATAACACCCCCCTTTAATCTTTACTTGGGGTATTTACATCAAGGGGTATCAAACCTAAATTGTTACAATAAAATTCAAATTTCTCTCTAGAAAGAGGTTTTGTCAAAATATCTGCAACTTGATCTTCACCTTTGCAATAGATGATGGAAACTTTCTTTTCTTCAATTTTGTCTCTGATGAAGTGGTGGTGGAGTGAAATGTGCTTTGACTTTTCATGGTAAACTAGATTCTTTGCCAAGGCTATTTCACTTTGATTGTCACAATACAATGGTGTAGGCTCTTGTTGAGGTAGACCCAAATCTTCAAGTATTCTTCTAAGCCATAAAGCTTCTTTAGAGGCATGAATAAAACTTTTATATTCAGCTTCATTAGAACATAGAGAAACAGATTGATCTTTTTTACTTTTCCAAGATATAGCACCTGAACCAAGAGAAAAACAATACCCAAAAGCAGATTTCCCATCATTGGGGTCTCCACCTAAATCTGAATTAGTAAAACCTTTTAAAGAAAAATCAGAATTTGCATCATAAAATAATCCTAAGTTAATAGTACCTTTAATGTATCGTAATATTCTTTTAGCAATTTTGAAGTGTGTTTGTTGAGGTTTGGACATGAATCTTGAAACTAAACCAACACTAAAAGATAGACTAGGTCTAGTGAGAGTTAGATAATTTAAACTACCTACAAGTTCTCTATAAGGAGTAGCATCTATGAATGGAGATTGCATATCTATCATTAACTTAGTTCCTAATTCACATGGAATTGAAACATGATTAGCATCATTCATATGAAATCTATCTAGAAGATCTTTAGCATATTTACTTTGAGAAATAAAAATACTCTTAGGGGTTTGCCAAATTTGCATTCCTAGAAAATAATGTAGAAGTCCTAAATCAGTCATTTGAAATTTTTGGTTAAGTTAGAACTTAATATCAGAAATTAAATGGTTAGAACTAGAAGTAATAATCAAATCATCAACATAAAGAATGATAATAATAATCTCATCTTCACTATGCTTGATATACAAGTTAGGATCATTTTTAATTCTAGAAAAACCTTGAGGAATAAAGAAAGCATTGATTTTAGAGTACCACTCTCTAGGAGATTTTTTTAAATCATAAATAGATTTATTTAGTTTTCATACTAGATGCTCATGACCTTCTTTAATAAAATCGGGAGGTTGAGACATATATATTTCTTCATGCAAGTCACCATTTAGAAAAGCACTTTTAACATCCATTTGGTGAATAGGCCCATTCATTTTTGTAGCTAAAGCAAGAACAACTTTAATGGTAGGCATTTTTGCAATAAGAGAAAAGGTCTCATTATAGTCTATTCCTTAAACTTGAGAAAAACCTCTTGCTACTAGTCTAGCTTTAAACTTACTAATATCATTATTTGCATTCAACTTAGTTTTGTATAACCATTTACATGAAACTAGATTTTTGCCATGAGGTAAAGTAACTAAATCCCAAGTATTATTAGAAATTAAACTATCATATTCTTCTTGCATAGCAATTTTCCAATGAGGTTGATTTTTAGCTTGAGAAAAAGTTTGAGGATCATTATAATACATAAGAGAAGACATTAAAGCATAGTTATAATAATTAAGTCTCCTAGGTCTAAGATCACCCATTCTAGAAATATAATTATCACCTTCATTAATTAAATATTTAAACCATTTGGGATTTCTCTTAGAAGTAATGGAAATATCACTATGAGGAGTAAATTCATCATTTTCATCATCACTATGAGGATTAAATCCATCATCATCATTATGAACATAATTATCATCATTGTGAGAAAAATTATCACTATGAGGAGTAGAAACATCGTTACTATCATCATCATCTTTTTTAATACTAGTAGGAATAGAAATAGGTGCATTAGGAGTAGGGTTTAGAATAGGAGGTTGGTCCTCCATGAGGTCAAGAATACCCCCTTTAGATTCATCATCTTTGGCCTCAGAACAATCATGTACTTCATTTTCCGCAATAACAACATCTCTTGCAATATGCACCTTGTTAGTAGTAGGATCATTAACTCTATAACCTTTAGTAAATTCATCATACCTAACAAAAATAAATGGAGAAGATTTAGAATCTAATTTGTGCCTTTTTTTATTGGGTGTTTGAACATATGCAATAGATCCAAAAATTCTCAAATGTTGTAAATTTGGTTTTCTACCGGACCACGCTTCCTCGGGAGTAATATCTTTCAAAGCTTTAGTAGGTGTTCTATTAAGAAGATAAGTGGCACAAGCCATTGCTTCAGCCCATAACTTGTAATGAATATTTTTTGCATGCAACATACATCTAACCATTTCTACAATAGTTCTATGCTTCCTTTCTGCCACACCATTTTGTTGTGGTGTATAAGGAAAAATAAGCTCATGTTTTATACCAAAAGATCTCAAATAAGAACGAAATGCATTGTTAACATATTCAGTACCATTATCTGTTCTAAGAATTTTAGGTTTAGAACCAGATTGCCTTTCCACAAACATATGAAATTCAGAAAATGTGTCAAGAAATTGATCTTTAGTATGCAAGAAATAATCCAAATTCTTCTAGTGAAATCATCCACAAAGGTAAGAGCATACTTTGAACCTTGTATTGAGTTGTTCTCCATTGGACCCAAAAGATCACTATGAATAAGATGTAACTTATGAGACGGCCTCTATGAAGTACTATGAGGAAAGGGCTCCCTTTTCATTTTTTCACTCATGCACCCTATGCATGTAATTTTAGATGGAACAAGAGGAGGTAATCCTTCAACCATGTTAGATTTTAGCAATCTAGAAATATAATCAGAATTCAAATGGCCAAGTCTTTCATGCCATCTATTGAAATCAATATTCACTTTCAAAGAGTACCTAGAAGAGGCAAACTCATAGAATTTAAACAAGTTATCATGATCCAACTTAGCATTAGAAACAACAAGATCAGTGTTAGGATCAATATTAGAGCACATATCCTTATGAACTTCAACTTTGTAATCTTGACATAATTGAGCAACTAAAAGAAGATTGGATTTCAATTCAGGAACATAAATAATATTGTGTAATTTTTCATTTGGAACATTAACATCACCAACTCCATCAACTTTAAAACTACTACCATCAACTAATTGAATAGGAATATTAGTAGCATTAGGTTGCAAAGAATAAAAAACTTCTCTATGAGATGTAACATGATGAGAAGCGCCACTATCTTGATAATCCATTCTAATGTATGAGAAACTTTATAACAAGTAGTAAAAGCATGACAAGATTGATTACCTCAAGATTTGAAGTTATTGTTATTCATAGGCTTCTTATCATTTTGCTTTTTAAAACAATCATTAGTTAGGTGACCATCTTTACCACAATAAGTACAATGTGGTTTTCGATTTTGTTGATTATTGTAATTATTGTTATTATTATTGTATGATGGCCTAGAATTAGAATTTTTGTTCGAATAATTATTATTATGCTTATTATTATTTGAATAAGGGTAAAAGCACAATAAGCTCACCCTTTTACAAAGGAAGAGGCTAACAACACCAAAACTGAAAAATTCAAGGGTATAAAAGTCACATTTCTGTTGAGAATTTGAAGATGATGTAAACTGATGAAATGTGTAAAATATGATGAATTTTATGCCTATAATTTTTAAAAATTAATTTGAGCAAAAAATAATATGTTTTTTTAATTTTTTAGATGTAATTTTCATATCCTGAAAAATACTACAAATCAGGGAGTTTACTTCCCGTCAAATCATTATAAGTAAAACATTATTTTTCCCTCCAATTTCAGAATATGTTTTAGATGGCATGTATATCTAGTGTAAGAAAAAAGAAAGAAGTGTTTTCGATCTATAGTTTACCTTTTATAAGTATTCAAAGTCGAACTTACCTGAAATCAACAGTTTTTTTCTCCCATCACTTTTGCCCTATCAAAACTATGCCAATTGCCAAAAATCAAATAAATTATATATTCTTGAAGAGGACTCTCTCCTCTAGTGTCGTATATGATTTTAAAATTTTTTTGAATTGATTTAGCATTTTTCTATATTTTCTGAATCAATGTCTTCTCAAAGTTTAATATACCTACATGTAATTTTTAGCAAATTTGTTTAATGTTTTGTAGTTGAAACAATATAAAATTTATATGTCCAGAATCATACTTCCGAGATCTACAAAAGGGTACTTTTAGTTTTTTAACATTTTCTATTTTGATAAGAGAAAGTTACAACAGAAGTGCAAAATAATAGTTTTTTTTGTATTTTTGGAAGTTTGGCTGCCAACATGGTCTGCCACCTAGGTAGATTGGGCTGAGTCCAACTGGGCCGAGTCCCCCTAGGGGTCGGCCCCACACAAATAGCCAAATAGTGTGCAAATGAGTTGCTTGAGATGGTTTTTGATATTAAAAATATCATTTAGACTCGGCCCAATCCTACTTGGCTGAGTACCACTCGGCCCAGTTTACTAGGCCACGTAGATGCCATTTGGTGCCACGTGGCATCTACGTATACTCGGCCCAGTTAGACTCGGCCGAGTCATTTGAGTTAGCCAAAAAGGTGACACTCAATTGTGCTTTTACCCATAACCATGATGATTATTGCTACAATAATTATTGTTGTTATTATTGTTATGATGATTATTATTATGATGATTAGTATGAGACTTATTATTGTGATTTGAGTTTTAGATACAAAAGCATGTTCAAAAGATTTAATAGTACCAAATTGTAATAATTTTTCCTCCTCTTGGCGCAACAAATTTTGAAAAATAGGATAAGTTAAAAGAGGAGCTAAACTAGAAATAGCAAGCTGAGAGTGGATGTTAGTGATAAATTGCTGAAACTCCTTAGGGAGACATTTCTTAAGAATTATAGTAATCAATCTAATATCTATAAGAATAACATTTAAACTATTTAACTAAGTTCTAATATCATCAAACTTGAGTAAAAAATCATTCATCGATTTAAAATTTGTATACCTTAGGTCTTCCAAGTTGTCTTGGAGCTGAATCTTACGTGATTCAAAGGAGGTGTCGTAGGTTTGCTTCAAGATGTCCCACACTACGTGAGATTTGGTGAAATGTCCAATCATGACATAGAGATCAAAACTTATGGAAAGTCCAATTAGACTGAGTGCTTCATCATTCTTACCTTGCCATGCATGTCTTTGGCAGTTTGAGCAGCTTAGCCAACTGGTTCAAGAGTCGCATCTGTGGCAACTTCAAACAAATGTTTAAAACGGAAGAGGAAAAAAACATGTGTCTTCCATTGATGATAGTTAGAGCTATTAAGTTTAATTTATGGAATTAGAATAGACATGATGATAAGATAAAGATAACAAAATTACAATTATGAAATTTGAATAGAGAGAGATTTTAAGAAAATTTTAAAATTTTATTAAATGCTTAAAAATAAGGAGCTAGAAGTGAAAAAGGAATATGATAAGAGTGAAATATCTAATAAATTTTTAAATTGAACAATGTTAAATAGTTAAATTGGATTTGTCTACTCAAATAGTTAGAAACAAAAAAAAAATTAAGCTTAAATACTATGATAAAATTGCTAAACTTGAATAAAGGAATTGAATGAATTATTTTTAAAACTAAGATTTAAAAAAAAATTGACGCTAGAATAAAGATTTTAAATGAATTAAGTAATGAACTGAGATAATAATAATGAGGAATAACAAAATGAATAGAGTAACGTTATTAAATATTGGACCAAAATAATAAATGAGTCAAAGATTGAGATAAACGTTCAAACTATATCTATAATTAGATAAACCTACAGAAAATAAGTAAGATATCAGAGTATATGCTAGGTTAAACAAAGATAAAAGGAATCTAATACATACTGCCAAAAAAGAACTAAAGAAGGAATAATACAGAGATTGCAGAGAAAACGTATAGCTACAGACTAAATTAAGATTGATGTCTGGATAATTTTAGATATCTGTGCCGGCAACCTTCAATAAGATACACACCAACATCGAGTAGCTGTGTTTAATCAGCACAAAGTTGATGACTCTATCAATAATTAAATTGTTAGTTTCTACTGCTTGTTTGTTTGAGTATCTGCAACTTTTCTTTTAATTGTGGATATAACTTAGACACCAAAAGCGTACCAATACTGATGAAAAAAAGAGTATGAGTGGTAACCCTACCAAAGAAAAACTTTGATTGAGATGAACCAATACCAAACTTCCTGTAGCAGCTGCTTCAGTATATTTATAATCCACAAAAAATAGATTTAAAAAAAAAATTGGATTCTTAAGTTGGACATAAGATTTTCTGCATTTAAAATTTGATTTTATTGTATTGGGAGAGCCAATTTGATTGATAAAATCTAATCTGAATTTACTGCAAAGGTCTATGTTGATTGTATACTGGGGAAGTATACCATATATAACTGGCTAAAGAAAACCATAAATCACTGTGAGACAGGTTTGGGTGAAAAGCCCCAACAATATAGCCTATTGGCTACATATAATTCAAAATATATGATCAAGAACTTTAGAGAAAGAATATGAAAGAGGATACAATGGGTAAGAGCTTTAGCTCGATTCCTCTCCCAACTGGCCCGTCTTTGTAGCACAATTTGAACCAGAAGCAGATCAAACAATACAAAATGGATCAGGAAAAGCTTATGAAGATGGTTAGTGTGGTTCGAACTGGTGGAAAGGGTACAATGTGAAGAAAGAAGAAGGTTAAAGTTTCTAAAAGATGCTCATTAGCAGAAAATAAATCATTGAGGGTTGCAGAGTTAGAGAAATGAAATGATGTTGTAAGACCAATCTCACGATTTCTATTTCTATTGTGTTTAAGCTGAAAGGGGGGATTTCAACCACCTTGAAATGTGACCCAAATATGCTGATATATCGATGTGTCCCAACTAAGTTCTGTTCTCTCACGCAAAGCAACTGGGTTGAATGGAATGGTGAGCAGCAATAACAATACCATCGTTAATAACAATTAAAGATTAAAACCAGTGTTAATAACAATACCAAGAAAGAAAACATTAGAAACTGAAATCCTTATTTCTATGCGCAAAAAAAAGCCTTGGAATTCGATATTAACTACCAATCTTGCTAATCAGATAGAAGGAACTATTTTTTGTAGAATGATTTTCATTAGATATACGAGAATTGCAGAATTACACAACTTAAATCAATGTGGAGAAAAACTGAGGTTAAATCTAAAATAAAACCTACAGAGATTAAAAGAACTATTAGATTTAATAAAACTTGAAAAGAAAAAAAAGCCTTAGATTTGGTGGCAAGCCATCCAAATCTAAGATCAAGATGTTAGAATGCAAGAAAATAAAGAAAAAAAAACCTGCAAAACAATGGTTAGAATCCAAAAACTCTCCTTCACAGCTGAAATATCCTTCAGCTACCTTTGCATGGACACTCAAAAGCAAGGATTAAACATGCTCTGATACCATGTGAGAATTATAAAGTAAAATGAAAAAGGTAAGGACAAAATCTAGGAGAGTATGCAATGGAAGAGATTTACCAAACACTAAGAGAGAGAGATAGATAGATTTCCCTTCAAGAGATAAAAAATAAGCTCACAAAAATGCTCCAAGAACCAAGCCAAGAACACAAGGATTTGAAAGGGGAAAAGCAAAGAAAAACCCCTTGTGAATTATGAATGAGGCTCAAAGCCAAAAGAAGAAGAAAGAATGGAGCACAAAGCTCATTACAATATGGAGAGCAAGAATGAGAGAAATAGAGAAGATTATTGAGAAAGCGTGTGAGAGGCATCTCTTTAAGTAGAGATGAGTGGAGGAGTTTGCATGTAACTCCCATCTTAGATGAATGCCACATTCATATTGTGTTTGTGACAAATGTGAGATTCCTCTTAAGGAGGAATATCTAATTTCCTTATTAAATGAATTACAAAAATGTGACATGTCCTCCTACTTGGATTAGAGGACAAATACAATATAGGATACCTTGGTTTATCGTTTAATTACATATTTTACCAAGGAAAGATTAATTTCTAACAAAGTGAGTCTTCAAAAAGACTCAGTAAGGGCCTTGGCTTGGCCTTCAAACCTATCAACATTCTTAATTTTCCATATATAACAAAGAATATTAGCAGATAAAGTAAACCAAAAGCTATTAGCATCCTTTTTTAATCCTTGAATGTGCCCAAAAATAATTTCCATAATGTTCACAAGATCAGGGATAGAGAAGCCAAACATTAACCAGATCTCCTTGGCAATGGAGCAATCAAAGAAAATATGCATGCCAGTCTCAGGTAATTTAAAAATAGAGCATAAAACATCATTATCATAATTCCTCCTAAGAGGAAGTCTATTAAGGATCATTAGCCATTTAAAGCATTTGATTTTTGGAGTGATCGAACTTTTCCAGAGCCTACTGAAAGTTTTTTTCCACTGTATAGCAGACATATTAGAATACCATAGCATGTTAACATGATTAAGAATGGAAACCTCATAAGTCAAAACAAAGTAAATTTTTAGAGTCTTAATTTTAGCCAAAAGAGTACCATGAGCCCATTTAAAAGATAGGAATCTATGAGAATCAACATCACAGTCTTTAGGAAGACCAAAATCAACACAAGCTCGCTTAATCATGAGGTTATTTTTTGAGTGGGGGGGAGGTTTTATTTTGAGCTAAGATCTTCCCAAGTGATGAGAATATCATGTTCCAAAATGTCGATAAGATAATTGATCCCTTTACTAGCCCAGGCTCTAGCCGAGCATCCTTGGGTAAGGGCTAGGGGTTTGCCAACATGGAAGAGGTTCCACCAAAAGGATCTTTTTCCATGAATTAGGTCACCATTGTTGACACTAGTGTTGACCAAATACCCCCTAACATGTTCCTAGGCTTTCCAAATAGATCTGAACACATAAGTGCCTTGGGCAAAAATAGGAAACCACCGGCCACAAGGTTGGTGAATGGTAAACCCTTCCAAGAATTAGCATTCTTAGGGAAAACCCTCTCAATGTTGTTTCTAATTAAAAACTTCCAAGGTTCCCGTCCTTCTAAAGCATGGAAGATCCATTTAGCTACAAGGGCAATACCTTGGGTCCTAAGATCTTTTAATCCAAGGCCACCAAGATATTTCTCAATATGGAACCACTTCCAGTTAACAATGTGTAACTTATTATTACCTTTTCCATCATACCAAAGGAACCGTCTAACAACCTTTTGAATTTCAAGGATTTGATAGTTGCTAAACATCCAAGCAGAGGAGTAGTAGATATTATAGGAGGAGAGGATTTTTTGGCAAACTTGAACCCTTCCAGCTAGGGAGAGGAATCTATTGTTCCATTTATTAAGTTTCTTATCAATCTTCTCCTTAATCCCGAGCCACATATCTTCGAGGGAGGGGGACACAGAGAAGGGAACTCCAAGATATCTAACGATATATAAAAGTTTGCATATATGTACCCATAATACATAAAGTTTTCTAAAGTGACCACCACCAATATAATAAATAGAAAATGATGCAATAACAACATTAAATCAAAATTGAAAATAAATTTTGCAATAATAGAAATCGATTAATAAGGAAAAAAAAAGAAGTAAATCTACGTATCTTAAGAAAGAAATATATATATATTTTTAAAGTAAATCTCTTCAAACTTATATTGAGAAAGATTAATAATCTAAATTGATATTGTAAGAAGATAATAAAATAATTAATATTATATTATTATATATTGCAATTAATTACTACTTATAATTTGAGCTAGCTTTCATAGCTTTATTGTTTAAAAATTTAATTTTTTCAATGTATATTAAAGTTAATAATCTAAATTAATATTGTAAAGAAATTCATAAAGTAACCATTTTTTAACACAAGATCTTAATATTATGTCTCTTCAACATGTTAAAAACATTAAGTTTGATTAATAATTTTATAGTATATTTTAATATTAAGATTATATCATCTTCTCCTTATTATATTGTAATATTGAACTTTTCTGATTAAGTAAAAATGGGTTTTACAAGGACCTGAAACCTAAAACAAAGAGTTAAAAATATAGGAGTAAAGTTTTACAGAAACTGTGCCGCAGGACTGAGGAACAAAAGCCAAACACTAAAGTAAACAACCATAACAGTAGGCTACAACCAAAAAATAGACGAGGACAACAAAAAGATAGGACAACAGGAAAAAAAAATAGCTAAATGCATTTCATTAGGTCTTCAGCCTGGATCATCATAAGCTACATTTGCCTAGCTAAGTTATTGAGCTCTTCCATCTCATTGTAATATTGAACTGTTATTATTATCTATTGATGGAATTATCACATTATTGAACACCAATTAACAACATTACAAAATTAAAAACCCTTATAAAATGCAATAATGTTAAAAAATACTATTAATTTAGAAAAACATAATTACAAACCCTTATAAAATGCAATAATTTAAAAAAAATACTATTAATTTAGAAAAACATAATAAACTATATAAAATCGTTACATTTTTCTTTATGCTTTCTATCATTTTGATGATAGATACAGAAGAATGTGATCCAAAAGATTGATGCTAAAAATACTAACACAATTCCAACTGCTCTTAGATTATAGAAATCTATGTTAGTAAGCTAAATTAATTATCCATGTGTAGTATGTCGGCACATACCAACCATTGGTCCACCTCCAAAAGCTTAGTCTTATCTCCAACTAACTGTTGTTAATGTTGCACCTAACTTGATGACCAATATTCATGATGTATTGATTATAAATTGAAGGTAAGAATAATACAAGCTCAAAATTCATGTTTGAGTCTCTCCTCCGATCCATGTTTTTAACATGGTATTAGAGCCGATGGTGGATTGTTGAGAGCCCAATGTTTTATCAACTGTCTAGAGAGCCAAAATAGGCCGTGAGAGGGCTTTGCAAGAATAAAGAGAAGACTGTACATCTATAGAGAAGAATCGTTACTAGGAAAAGGCGATTTAAATGGTTACTGTAAAAGATCATTTTAAAGCTAATGTCGGGCAAAGGGACAGTGCAAATCAATATGAAGGCAGAACGCTAAAGAGTTCTGTACCACTGACAAAACAAAAAGGAGATTGCTAAATTGTCAAGTTTGATTGCATGAAGGATATCGCAATAGTGAAGAGAAAATAGAAGTAGAGTGTTGTTGATGAATTCTCCTACAGAGGTGAAAGGAGATTAAGTTGCAAGAGAAGAAGTTGCCAGTTTTAAAAAAAATTTAAAAAAAGAGTTGCCCCAGGTCTGTTCGCATAACCCGCCTTGAAGAAATCATTGTTGGAATATTATTGAGAATGAACTGCTCATGAGGAGCTGTTCTGAAATATGAGCTATCTAAGTGTAGAATTGTGAGTCGTGAGCTAGATACAAAAAGTTAGAAGTAGATTGCTGCCAGAAGCAAATCATAGTTAATATGCAAAATTGTGGTTCTTTAGCTGCAGTCTGAAGGAAGAAAATATGAAGATGTCGAGTTAGCAAATGAGATTAATTATGTTTGATGAAAGCATGTTGAAGTCAACGAAGAGTTAATGTTGAAGGTCCAACTGCATCTATAGCTATTCACGGAAGCTCATTTATTGGATAATTTAATGCTTGTAGTGTTTGGATTGGAGATGAGAAGATCTGCAAATGTTTGAGTAGTTCCAAAAAATTCAACTGTTGCTGGAGAAAGTAATTTAAGGAAAAGAGGTAAAAACAAAAATCCCCTATAGTATTGAGATGTAAATGGGCTTAAGTAATAGAATTGTATTTTTATGCAAACAAACAATAAGAGATATTTTTGAATGTTGTAGCATTTTGTTCTATTTCTGAATTTGTACTGCAAGCAATGTATGAGGCCGATGGAGCCCACAAAAGCTAAGATCCTTGAGCACTAGTAGTGTGTCTCAATGGGAGAATGTTTATTGTACTTGAGTTATTGTAGGGGGTGCATAATCGGTTGTACCCGACACCCCAAAGTGTTTTGTCTTATCATATTGATGAACCATGTAGGTGAAAAAGATTCTTATAAAACTAGCGAGTACAACGGTTGGGTACCCATGTATCTTGGTAGATGGATCACTTTTTATATGGACTCAATGATTGATGCAGGTACATAAGAAGAAGCACATAAATCAATGAAGAAAGCCCAGAGTGATGATCAAGAAGTGTGCACATTATAACTTAGTTTCCCCATCATGTGAGGTTTGTGGTAATCCGAAACCATTTGTGAAGTTTTGTGGTCAGCAGTAACCACTAGTATGTGCGGTTCGTGGTTAGCTGAAACCACTCAAGTGCAAAGTTTATGGTCAGCTATAGACCATTTGTGTGAAGAGTTTGTGGTCAACAAGAAACCACTTGAGAAGCATATCGGTTAGAGATAAGCCGGAAAATCCCAAGGTGATTATGATGTGGGAAAGTCAGAAAAATGAACCAACACACTAAAGCCTAGTTAAGAAGAACTTGTATAGCTATTGTAAATGAGTACCTAATAAGGCTTTGAGCCTGGACTCATCTTTTCTAGATTATGGGGGACATCTTAAAACAATTAGCATAATTAATTTATGGGAGGATGTTAGAAAGCTAAATTAATTATCCATGTGCAGTCTATCGGCATAGACCAACCATAGGTCCACCTCCAAAAGCTTAGTCTTATCTCCAACTAACTGCTGTTAATGCTGCACCGAACCTAATGACCAGCATTCATGATGTACTGATTATAAATGGAAGGTAAGAATAATATAATCTCAGAACTCATGTTTGAGTTTCTCCTGAGATCCATGTTTTTAACAATCTACACACTTTGAATTATAAACCTGATCATGTATATTTTGATATAGAAATGAATTATAAACCTGATCATGTATATTTTCAAAATATATTTTATTTCTATATCAAAAGAAAAAAAATGGCTTTGCACCAGCAGGATCGACCGTCAAACTTATGGCGAACAACGACAAACAGTCAGCTCAGGAATAGTTGATATAAGCGACAAAATCAACAGATTGCTTAAAAATGAAGCATCAGCAGATTCCGTGCGCGGTGGCGTCTGGAGTCTGGAACCCACTGGAGTCCCCTGTATTAATTATTATTAATCTGATCTATCATGTATATTTTCACACTAAATTTTATTTCCACATTTCAGAAACAACTCTGAATAAATACCCCTCTCAACAGGCAGAATCGACCGTCAAACTTGTGGCAACCACGACAAACAGGAAGGTCAGAAAGAGTTGAAATAAGTGAGAAAATGCAGAGATTGCTTAGAAACGAAGCAACACCAGATTCTGGTCGCGGTGGCGTGTGCAGTGTGGAAGCTACGTGGACTCCACTGTATTAATTATTATTATAAAGTGCATGCATTGGTCAATAAATAAATCAGGTGGATTCCCACGTGAAGAGAATGCATGCAGCAACGATGTGCACGCAGCTGTGCTTCCTCCCCACGTGATACAAACGCCACATAAACTGCCATGCAAACACACTCTCTCTCTATAACCTATATATATATTCATATTCCCATTCCCTCTCTGCAACTGCACCGCCAAATATCCTTATAAGCTAATTTCAACAGTAGAAAGAAAGAGAAAATGGGGTTGAGTTGTACGTGGGGCATGTCGGAGGGAGTGTTACCCGTGTTGATGCTCAACATTGCACTCTACGTTGCTCTCATCAGAGGCGGCCTCAGACATTTCTTCAAAAAACTGGGCCTCAGTCTCACATGCAAAAAAGAGGTGCCGCCCAGGTCGTCGTTAGGGTTGCAGTGTGTGAAGAAATTTGGGGGCGAGTGTTGTGAAAAGTTGAGGTGCATATTTTGTTTGCGAAAAGCGAAGGAAGGAGAGGAGATGACAATCCTTCCATGTGGGCATGCTTTTCACAAGGCATGTCTGGAGCAGTGGCTTCAACAACACTCTCTTTGCCCTCTCTGCAAACTTTCTCTTTCTCTCCATCAGATCACCAAATCAGAAGAAGCACGCCTCTCCCACGAACTCCAAACATTGTGGTTCTAATCTGAATAAATATAATAGAGAATCACACTGTTTGGAGATCGTTGGAGAGACGTGCTTCTTCTGATTTGGGTTATATGCTTCTATACCCACTTTTAGAAGGTGTCGGAGAAAGATTCATGTAAATACTTTTTGTATTGACAATGTTATAAATATTGTCATGGGTGTAAACATTGTTTCCCAAATTTTCAGAGTTTTGTAGAAATTTTGACTCTTGCTTTGGAAGATTTCCTTCCCTTCCATTCAAGCGGTTTTCTAAAAGATTAATGTAATACTGTCTCCCAAATTTTTAGAATATATTGTGAAGATTTGCATACCAGTTTTCAAAAGGTGTTGTGGGAAGTTTCATGTACTAAATCACAAGTTTGCAGATTTGATCTATTTTCTAGTGTGGATGTTACAAAATATTGTCTTGGGAGACTTCCATATCATCATAAAGATTTATGTAATACCATCTCTCAACTTTTTAGGTTTAGACTATTTATATTATATAGGATGCTGTAGAAAGATTCATGTTACACTCGCTCCAACTCTTCGGTTTTGAGCTATTTTGTAGTGCGGGGACTATAATAGTTCCAAGACTGTTCATGAGAGAGCCATTAGAGTAGCAACCATTGACTCGGTGGAACATGATTGGATGCCAAGTATCAAAAGCTAAAGCCATAAAATGGTTATCTTTGAGGATTGACATGTGTAATAATATCTTTTTCTTTTGCAGAAAGTAGATATTTAAGTAAATGTAAAAAAAAAGTAAAAACAAAAAATCTAAAACTTTTTTTTTTTTTGTCTTTCAGAAAATACTATTTTTTTTCAATTAACTTATTTTTTCAGAAAATACAGTGTCTTTTTTCATTTTTTTGGGTTTTCGACTGTAAAATTTGCAGTCTTTTTTGGTTTTATAGTTTTTTTAATAAGCAGATCATGAAAAATCTGTTGGTTTTATAGTTTTTTTAATAAGCAGATCATGAAAAATCTGTGATCATCTGACTTGATTTTTATTTGTGGAAATGTCACTTCAAACCAAATTGAAGTACTAATTTTATTTTAATAGTCCAGCTCTTATTATTAATTAGTTGAGAGTTCTTTTGTGATAGAATTGATTACTGACAAGAAATTTGACAGTGTCACTGATCACCCAAACAATGATCAAACAAAGTTGGAATTTGATATTTATAGTAATGTTTAATATCAAATTTGGAATTGATATTTATAGTAATGTTTAATATTTTTGTATTCCTGAAATTTGACAGTGTTTGACAGTGTCACTGATCACCCAAACAAACTTGAAATTTGATCAGTGTCACTGATCACTCAAACTTGAAATTTGATCAGTGTCACTGATCACTCAAATAAACAAACTTGGAATTGATATTTATAGTAATCCCAAACAAACAAACTTGGAATTGATAATTTGATAATAAACAAACTTGGAATTGATATTTATAGTAATCCCAAACAAACAAACTTGGAATTGATAATTTGATATTTATAGTAATGTTTAATATCAAACTTGGAATTGATATTTATAGTAATGTTTAATATTTTTGTATTCCTGAAATTTGACATTGTCACTGATCACCCAAACAAACCTGAAATTTGATCAGTGTCACTGATCACCCAAACAAACAAACTTGGAATTGATATTTATAGTAATCCCAAACAAACAAACTTGGAATTGATAATTTGATATTTATAGTAATGTTTAATATCAAACTTGGAATTGATATTTATAGTAATGTTTAATATTTTTGTATTCCTGAAATTTGACATTGTCACTGATCACCCAAACAAACCTGAAATTTGATCAGTGTCACTGATCACCCAAACAAACAAATTTGGAATTGATATTTATAGTAATCCCAAACAAACAAACTTGGAATTGATAATTTGATATTTATAGTAATGTTTAATATCAAACTTGGAATTGATATTTGTAGTAATGTTTAATATTTTTGTATTCCTGAAATTTGATAGTGTCACTGATCACCCAAACAAACCTGAAATTTGATCAGTGTCACTGATCACCCAAACAAACAAACTTGGAATTGATATTTATAGTAATCCCAAACAAACAAACAAACTTAGAATTGATAATTATAGTAATGTTTAATATTTTTGTATTCCTGAAATTTGACAGTGTCACTGATCACCCAAACAAACCCAAACAAACCTGAAATTTGATCAATGTCACTGATCACCCAAACAAACAAACTTGGAATTGATATTTATAGTAATCCCAAACAAAAAAACTTGGAATTGATATTTATAGTAATGTTTAATATTTTTGTATTTTTTTGAGAAATTCAATTCAAATTTTTTTCCAACTATTGTTTCATAACAATGGTTTGTTCCTTATAGATCATTCAAAAATTAAACTGAAAATTATATATGTTTTTATATATACAACTTTTTCAAAATAGCTTTTATTAGAGTATTATATTTAATTTTTGAAAAAATTAAATTGAAAATTATATATGTTTTTATACATACAACTTTTTCAAAATAGCTTTTAGAGTATTATATTTAATTTTTGAAAAAATTATACTGAAAATTATATATGTTTTTATACATACAACTTTTTCAAAATAGTTATTCAATAATTTTTATACTTACAACTTTTTCAAAATAGTTACAGATTCAATAATTTATCAGAATAAAATAGTTAATGATGTAAAATATAATTTATATCAAAAGAAAATAGTTAATGATGTAAAATATGTCTTTGATATAAGTAGATATATCAAAATAGATAAATATAAGTAAATATATATATCTAATATAAAGTACGTTAGATATAAATTGTATATATGAAAATAGTTTTTCAAAATAGTTACAGATTCAATAATTTATATCAGAATAAAAGAGTTAATGATATAAAATATGTCTTTGATATAAGTAGATATATCAAAATAGATAAATATAAGTAAATATATATATCTAATATACATCTAAGTGATTGATTGGATATATGTATATGAACACATACTTTACATTTAACTATTTTCATATATACAATTTATATCTAATAATAATATATTATTATATATATGATGCCAAAATTTCTTTATTTCTTTTATAATTCCTTATAATGGAAAATATGTCTTTGATATAAATAGATATATCAAAATAGATAAATATAAGTAGATATATATATCTAATATAAAGTACGTTAGATATAAATTGTATATATGAAAATAGTTAAATGTAAAGTATGTGTTCATATGCATATATCCAATCAATCACTTAGATGTATGTTGTATGTGTCTATATAAAAAATATATATTTAAATAGTTATAAATTGTATATATGAAAATAGTTAAATGTAAAGTATGTCCTCATATATATATATATATATATATATATATATATATATATATATATATATCCAATCAATCACTTAGATGTATGTTGTATGTGTCTATATAAAAAATATAAAAAAATATATATCTAAATAGTTAGATGTAAAATATGTATCCATAAAAATAGATAAATATAAATACATGTATTATAACAAATAGATATATCTAATATAAAGTATGTCTAGATATAACTACATATATTATAATAGTTAGATATAAATTAGATATATCCTTGAACAAATACTTAGATGTATGTGTCTATATAAATATGTTCAAATAGTTAGATGCAAATAGTTAGATGTAAAGTATGTATCCATAAAGATATGTCAAAATAATTTTACACATAAATATAAATATTATTTAAGTCAAAGGAACATTAAATTCAAATAGTTTCCAAAAAGTTAATAATGTAAATATGTTTGGATATAAATAGATATAAAGCTATGTGTCTATAAAGATATATCAAAATAATTTATACATAAATATAAATATAAACTTATTATTAATTGTTCTCTTTAAGCATACTTTTATTAATATTTATGATGGTTAATAAAAAATAAGCAACAAAATTTGATATTAGTAACTCTACAAATTGCTACTAAAAAATTTGAGTACCAGTTGCTAAAATAAGCTAGGTAGAAAGATGGAGAGCTAAGTAGCAAGATGGGAACCTACCCTAATTCTATTTTATAAAGTTCATCTCTCATGCATCAAACAAAAAGATGTTACTTTTGTTAATTTCATTAACAGTAAAATGACACGAATTGTATTATGATAAAATAGTTTTTTATCACTCAAACCTCCGAAGTCAAATATGAAATTGATATTTTTTCATTTTATTTGTTTGAAAAAGTGAAAATTTAATAAATTTAATAAATTTTATAGAAAAAATGTAATATTTTATTTAAGAAACATGCAAAAAAAAAATCTACATATTTTTATTACATAAATTCAACTATTTCCAATATAATAGTTCTCTTTTCAAGGTGAGAAAGCATGTATCGTCATTAAACTGATCACCTCTTAATCGGTAGTAAAGTTAAGCTCCCACTCCCAACATACATACAGGCAGTTCTGGTTCATATAGGCCCCATTTGTTTGCTGGAATTGGGGCGGAATTGGTGGCGGGACTTTCCCTTTTTCAGCAAATCTATCGTTTGGGAGGCTAAAGTGCAATCCAAGTTTCAAGATCAAAATCCGGTTTAGGCCCTAAAATAGGCTGCATCATCTTTTTTTCTTGAAATATATGATGTAGGAGCCTTCCACTCACTAAGACTTGATTCTTGGTGAGCTTATCAAGAATCTTTATCTTGGCCATTTTTCATCTCTTTTTCCTCCCTGGAGGACCTCATCCCTTATGATGTAAGACTCTTGCACTCAGAAAGACTCGACTTTGGTGGGCTTATTAAGAAACTCTTCTGATGTTCTTGTTCTCTTTCTTTCATTCCGATGATGGATCACAGATCCGAAAGGTTGATGCAAAAAGCACACACAATGAAACAATTAGACAACAACCTTTACCTTAGTTATTTTTCACCTTTGTTTGTTCCTACGATTATTTGTTCCTACAATTATTTGTTCCTACTATTATAATGACGACCATAAAATATGATCTGAAAAGTAGATACAAAAAATCTCACACAATCTAATCTTAATCTAACAACAATTAGATTCCCATCACATATTTGATATTTGAATTTTTAATGCCTGTAAATTTAATTTTACAGTAAAAAAAATCAAATTCAATATTAGTGGAAGAACAACTGTACATTGCAATGTTGAGTTCACTTTGGGAAAGTAAAAAACTCCTAACTCCTCAAACAAGATAACCAATATGACTGATCTGCATCCGCCATTTTTCTTCTACAACCATCCACATCAAAGTCCAAATCAAAGACACTGGGCTTAGGCGAATCCTCTCCAATCCTCAAAGGATTGGAAGGAATCCCCAACTCCTCATCCGAAGCCCTCTGCAGATAATCAAGGCAGCTCTCAGCAATGGGCTCTCCCACTTCACCACACCAAAACACTTCTTCCCCCAAATCCTCTGTACTGCTCGTAGCAGATCCCTCATCATCTGCAATAAACAGTCGATCCAATTCATTAAACCCCACTGCAAAATGCGAATTGGAAAAGCCAGGTGTTCCATCTGAATCCATTACAGACTCTGAATCACAACTCTCCTCCATCACCGAGTTCTCAGGACTCTCCTCATGCATAAAACGCCCACATTTACAACTTTCTTCATGGATTCTGCAGAACTCATCAAGACTATCTTCATGCACAAAACACCCACATTTAGATCTTTCTTCTTCATGGATTCTGCAGAACGCTTCCTCTGTTGCTGATAAGAATTTCTCTGAACTTCTTCCTGTATATCCTTCCATGTTGATTCTTCCAAGTAAAACCTGAAATGGGTCTTCAAATTATATATAAAGTCTGAATCTTTGAGAGGGATTTGAATGGTGTCAATGAAGAGTGATGCATAAGGAATGTGGAAAGCGTGGGCGCCGACCAAAAGTGAAACAGCGGCATAGAGGGATGATGGGAGTGGATAAAGAAGAAACGAGGTTCCAGTGGGCGCGTGGAGGGCAGAATGGGGTTTCTAGAACAATCTAGTAAAAGCGTTACAGTTTTGCATGCGATCCACGTCATAAATTATGTGTGGGTAAGGATGAACCGTAAGGAAGACGTGTGCAACCATAAAACAAACTCTCCTTTTATTAGGAGTATTTGTCAAAAATGTGACCTACCTAGAAAAAAAATGAGTATTTTGTTAAAAATGTGACCCATCTAGAAAAAAACAAAACAAAACATGTGATGAGGTGGAAATCTTGTGATGATGATGCCAATTGAGTCATTTTATAACGAATGTCACTCCAAATTTATAAAAGGGAAAAAATTATGATTTGTTGATAGGCTTTTTTATGGGTTGAAAACTTTTTATAGTCATTGTAAAACATTTACAATGTATCACAAGTTCATTTTATATAAACGTCGTTAGTACTATTGTATGTGTCTATACGAAAATTTAATTTTGCATATTACAATAGATTTTTGCACAATATCTATGTCTCATCCTCAAAATCTGTCTCTACAATGATATAAAATGCATAAAATGTGATGAAAACACATTGAATTATGTCAATTTGTATTTTTGCAATCATGTCATTTTGTGTGGAGAATAGCCACTACTATTCCACATCACAATTATTTATCTTCTTATGGACAAATTTCAAGCACTATTCATGATGCAAGTGCTAGTGTGATTGTATTTCACACATTTCTCCTATTTCTCCTATTGTAAGATAGATAGAAGTTTATGTTCCATACATTATATTTTGTTGTAGTGGAAGACTCCTACGTCAAACAGTCAGCTCAGAAATAGACGTTGATATAAGCGACAAAATCAAGAGATTGCTTAAAAACGAAGCAACACAGGATTCTGTGCGCGGTGGCGTCTGCAGTCTGGAAGCCACTGGAATCCCCCCAGTATTAATTATTATTAATCTGATCTATCATGTATATTTTCACACTAAATTTTATTTCCACATTTCAGAAACAAGTCTGAATAAATACCCGTCTCAACAGGCAGAGTCGAACGTCAAACTTGTGGCAGCCACAAGAAACAGGAAGGTCAGAAACAGTTGAAATAAATGAGAAGAAATTTGGGGGCGAGTGTTGTGAAAAGTTGAGGTGCATATTCTGTTTGCGGAAAGCGAAGGAAGGAGAGGAGATGACAATCCTTCCATGTGGGCATGCTTTTCAGAAGGCATGTCTGGAGCAGTGGCTTCAACAACACTCTCTTTGCCCTCTCTACAAACTTTCTCTTTCTCTTTCTCTCCATCAGATTACAAAATCAGAAGAAGCACGCCTCTCCCACGAACTCCAAACATTGTGGTTCTAATCTGAATAAATATAACAGAGAATCACACTGTTTGGAGATCGTCGGAGAGACGTGCTTCTTCTGATTTGGGTTATATGCTTCTATACCCACTTTTAGAAGGTGTCGGAGAAAGATTCATGTAAATACTTTTTGTATTGACAATGTTATAAATATTGTCATGGGTGTAAACATTGTTTCCCAAATTTTCAGAGTTTTGTAGAAATCCTGACTCTTGCTTTCGAAGATTTCCTTCCCTTCCTTTCAAGCGGTTTTCTAAAAGGATTTATGTAATACTGTCTCCCAAATTTTTAGAATATATTGTGAAGATTTGCATACCAGTTTTCAAAAGGTATTGTGGGAACTTTCATGTACTAAATCACAGGTTTGCAGATTTGATCTATTTTCTAGTGTGGATGTTACAAAATATTGTCTTGGGAAACTTCCATACCACTCATATATGTATTACCATCTCTCAACTTTTTAGGTTTAAACTATTTATATTATATAGGATGCTGTAGAAAGATTCGTGTTATACTCCTCCAACTCTTCGGTTTTGAGCTATTTTGTAGTGCGGGCACTATAATATTTCCAAGATTGTTCATGAGAAAGCCATGCACTATAATATTTCCAAGATTGTTCATGAGAAAGCCATTAGAGTAGAACCATTGACTCGGTGGAAAAAACACTTTTAACTTGACAGGGTTTGTGAAGAAAGCATCGAAGTCAGAGAAAGAACATGATTGGATGCCAAGTATCAAAGCTAAATTGGATGCCAAGTATCAAAGCTAAAGCCATAAAATGGATATCTCTGTGTTTGAGGATCAAGACGTGTGTTTTCTATTGCAGAAAGTAGATACTTATTTAAATGAATGTATAGGCACAGGCTAGGCTTCCAACTTCAGATTAGCGATACAGAGTTTTTTAAATTTTTTTTTAATTTTCGATTATAAAATTTATTCAGATCATGATGCTGAAGAACAGATGTTAAAATTTATTCAATTTTTTTTGGTTTTCGATTATAAAATTTATTCAGATCATGATTGGTTAATGGTGTATTTTGTAGAGTTTAGCTGGTGATCATTTGACTTGATTTTTATTTGTGAAAATCTCACATGTACAAACTAAACTAAATTGAAGTAAAATAGTTCAGCTCTCATTTGTGAAAATCTCACATGTACAAACAAACTAAACTAAATTGAAGTAAAATAGTTCAGCTCTCATTATTAATTAGTAATAAAAAAGTGAGAATTTTATTGTGATAGAATGGATTACTGGCATGCCTGAAATTTGACGCTGTCACTGATCACACAAAGGTGAGAATTCTATTGTGATGGATTACTGACAGGCCTGAAATTTGGAATTGATATTTATAGTAATGTATAATATTTTTATTTGAGAAATTCAGTTCAATTTTTTTTCTAATTACCATTTCATAACAATTTTTAATTACCATTATCACTGTTCCTTATGTTTCATAACAATTTTTAATTACCATTTCATAACAATGATCTGTTCCTTATGGATCAAGATGTTTCTAATTACCATTGTTAAGATGTCTCTAATTACCAATAAGGAACAAGATGTTTCTAATTACCATTGTTAAGATGTCTTTAATTACCATTGTTAAGATGTTTCCAATTACCATTTGATAACAATGGTCTGTCCCTTATGTATTTAGATGGGGAAGCATTTATATTGTATTATATTTAATTTTAAGAAAAAATTAAACTGAAAATTATATATGTTTTTAATACATACAGTTTTATCAAAATAGTTATTTAATAATTTATATCAGAATAAAATAGTTAATAAATTAGTTAATTTTGAAAATAGTTAAACATGTCTTTGCTATCAAAACAAATAAATATCAAAATAGTTATTTAATAATTTATATCATAATAAAATAGTTAATAAATTAGTTAATTTTGAAAATAGTAAAACATGTCTTTGATATCAGAACAAATAAATATAAAGTATGTTAGATATAATTTGATATATGGAAGCAAATTAGTTAATTTATAAAGTATGTTAAATTAGTATGTTAGATATAATTTGATATATGGAAACAAATTAGTTAATTTATAAAGTATGTTAAATTAGTTAATTTATAAAGTATGTTAAATTAGTTAATTTATAAAATATGTTAAATTAGTTTTTTCTATTAATCATAATATATATTAACTTGAAAGAGAGTTTACATCATGAAACAGGAGTTTACATCAACTTAAGATTTTACCAAATATATACTGTCCCAAATATACGCAGGGAATACCAAGTATGAACCACCTTACATACAAAAAGAGACCTTTAAGGTATCAGCAGATCAAAGTACTAAATTAGAATAACAGCTCTATCTGGGGAACCAGGTTGTCCATGGCCACTAGTGATCTGTCCATTTGAGGCATAGGTCATCATGGAGGATGATGTTGTAGGGGTTGGAGAAGTATGCCTCCCACGGAAGTGGAGGAAGCACTGCTACAGGCGGAATGTAAATAGTCTTCCTTGGATGGCTGATTGGCTAGTGGCTGGTGGTCTAGGAACGACCCTGTTGAGTCACTGCTTGTGCTCTCCTGCTCTGCTACAACAGATGTCGCCTGCTCTACTATAGTGGTGGTGTCCTGATCGGATCCTCCCCCTATCTATTGAGCATGTACACCTTCATCTCCTGTATCACCTGTAGCCATCTGTAGTTTTGCTTCCTTCCTCTAGTTTTGGATCTGTTGAAGCAAATGCCCAATAGTGATGTCAAAATCAAACTCAGTATCAACTCTGGTAGTCATGTTGTACATGACCCACTCTTTCTCCAATACCTCTCTGATACCTCGCACCACTCTCAAGGCTTTGTGTTCTTTCACTTGCATAATCATAGAGACCTGCAAGGAAACATTAAGGGTGATGAGCCTCCATAGAGACTCAGTGAGAGATCTATTCCTACTATTGAATATATTATCATTCCTCAACTTCCAGATATGTCAGAGTACATGAAAAGAAAGAGAAGCCTAGAAATGATTATATCAATTGTTCAAACCCAACAAGGGACCATAAATAACATTAATAACTTGAAATTTGTGGTTCAGTTTCAAGCCAAAGAGATTCCAAAGGGCAGATGCAAATTGGAAATCAAAGAAAATGTGTAGGATGGTCTCAGGAGCAGTGCAAAAGGAACAGGGATATGGTTCACCGAAGGTTGTCTTAATGGGTAGCCTATGTAGAAGGAGAGGCCACATGAAATAGAGGACTTTGGGTTCCACCGGGGTGTGCCAGAACTTGTTCAGATATTTTCTCCAAGTGTTGGGGTCTAGACTCAAATGCCATTTGGTGTTAAGGTGGTCAAAGATGTCTTCTATGTTTGCAAGCATTCTGTATATAATCTTTACTTTGGTTTGCAACAGTGGGGTTCCATCCTTGTACTTGATGAGGTCCATCCTGTCTGAAACCATCGAAGTGTCTCTGAGGAGTTTAAGGGATGAGCATGCATCTCTGATAGTAGTGTAGGTTCTCCAATGAGATGAGGGCAGGTCATACCTAGAAGAAAGTTCTTACCATGGGATTAGGTTCTCATTCTCAATGATGTCAGACAAGTGGCTAATACCCATTTGATTCCATTTCTTAGCTAAGCATCCCTGCAATTGAGCTAATGGTTTATCTCCTTTATAAAGGTTCCACCAGATGGACCTTTCCCCGCATATATTTAGAAGTTGATCAAGAAGGTTGTTGTCTAATATATTGGGTCTAATTTCCTCCCATCCCTTCCAAATAGATTGAAAAACATCAGATCCTGCAACAATGACCCTAAATTTCCCTGCCATGAGGTCAATGAGTGGTAGATTCTTCCATTGTTTAGCCCAGGTAGGAGTGCCTCTGCTAATGTTGTGTCTCACCAGGATCTTCCAAGGTTCATTTCCTTGAGAGGCTTTGGCTATCCACTTAATAGCTAGAGCATTACCTTGACACCTGAGATCTTTTAGCCCTAGGCCCCCTTGCTCGGTGGATCTAGTGCACCAGTCCCATCTCATAGCATGAGCTTTTTTGTTTCCTTTGCCATCTAACCACATATAGTTCCTGATTGCTTTTTGTATGAAGTTAATCTGTCCTTGGTTAAACAGCTAGGCTGAGGAGTAGTATATGGGGTAAGCAAGTAGTATCTTTTGGCACACCTGAATCCTTCCTGCCAATGACAGGTATCTATTATTCCATTTCTTCAGCTTCACTTCTATCTTATTCTTCACCTAATTCCACATATTTTTAAGATATGGTTTGATAGAGAATGGAATGCCAAAGTATCTAACTTGATGGAGAGAGCCTCCCCAAGTAAACCCAAATTGGTTACATAATCTTGGAGGAGATTCCTCCCAGCCCAGTAGGGTTGACTTAGGTATGGACACCTTGCTGCTTGAGGCTAGGCAAAATATGTCCAATTTGTCCATGAGACACTTGAAGTTGGCTTCACTCATCTCTACCATGAGGGAGGTGTCATTAGCAACTTGGATGTTTATGAGTTCCTCATCATTAGGCAAGTTAATCCCCCTAACTTTTGGAGATATGGAATTATCCCTTAAAATGTGAAATAAGGAATTTGTTGTGATTACAAATAGGGTTGGGGCCAGAGGGCAGCCTTGTCTTATGGATCTAGTTAATTCGAATGGTTTAGACTTATCTCCATTCACTTCAACTACTGTGGTGGCCCCATTCATTAAGGTCAAAACCATCCTGTTAAATTCTTTAGGGAAGCCCAGAGGTTCCAACATTGTGATCTAATAAACTACCATTCTATTATGTCTTAGGCCTTCTCATAGTCTATTAATAGCATACTAACCTATTGACTAGAACATCTTGCCCATTCCATAGTCTCCCAGCAAGTAATGAGGTTCTCCAAGATATATCTACCTTTTATAAATCCAGTTTGGGTGGGGATGATAACTTTGGGAAGGATATCTACCAACCTCCTAGCCAGCACTTTGGCCAAAATTTTGTATGAAACATTCAACAGGGTGATGGGTCTCCGTTTCTTTATCAGGGTTTTATATTTCTCCTTAGGGATAAGCTTAATGCATCCAGTGTTGATTTTTTGTCCCCAGGGAGCCAGTATCAATAGTTTCATTGTAGACCATCAGTAGATCCTAAGCGATCTAGTGTATGTTACTCTTGTAGAATTCAATAGGTAGCCCATCAGGGCCCGGGGCTTTGTCATTACTCATCTGCCCAATGGCTTCAATAATCTCTTCAATAGAGAGGGGTCTACTCAGGGTTACTGCATCCTCTATCTTGAGAGAGGGAGGGATAATGCCTTTAATTCTGTCCCCCATTTCACTCATCTCTATTCCTGAGTCCTCTGAGGTGAATAGTTTGGAATAGTAATCTACAAAGGCCTGTAGAATGTCTTCTTGAGTTGAGAGAGTAACTCCTTCCTGGCAAATGCAGCTAATATTATTCTTAGCCTCCTTAGCTTTTAGTAGATGGGAGAAGAATTTGGAGCCTATGTCCCCTTCCTTGATCTAGTTGGCCCTTGCCCTAACCTTAGCTCCATTAATCTTGTGTTGCTGCAACTTCCTAAGCGAGTCTCTAGCCCAAGCTAGGCTACTGCTTGCTTCTTCATCTGGAGGGTTCATCTGGCTTCTCCATTCTACTTGGAAGAGTTCCTTCTATAGCTCTGTTTAAGATCTTCTAGAGTCCTTTGCCCACTTCCTTCCAACCACTTGGAACATTGTCCTCCAACTACTGGTGCACTGGTTCCAACAATCAATGGCACTCTACTGCTTAGCCACTCCATAGTTGAACCATCTAATAAGGAGGGTAGCATCTCTAATATCTTCACTTTTTAGAAGTGAAGTGTTAAGGGCAAAGGACTACCCTCCTCTCCTGGGGGATGGGAAGCTTCCCAATTGAAAGACTGAAGTAACTACACGATGATGATCCGAGAGGGAGTATGGTACCACCTTGATGCTTTCACCAACTGCCTCCTTTCTGAAACTGAAGAAGTCCTTATTAGCATAAACCCTATCCAGATTGCAATAAATCCTCCTATTACCCTTCTGGTAGTTAGACCAGGTATGGTAGATACCGTTGTGTTCTTTCTTCTATCCTACTAGTGGGTCAAATAGTTTGAGCTTACTGGTCATCTTAAACCAGAAGAATTTCTCATTGCATTTTCATTCCATCCTAGATCCTCCTCCCTTATCCTAGGAGCATTCAACCATGTTGAAATCCCCTACAACCACCCATAGTATATCCTTCAACCTGCACATCCAATCCCATAGCTGGATTCTGTCATAATGATCATTTGGTGCATATAGACTAAGTAGAGCCCAAATTCTATATTGTTATCGTTAAAGCTCACCCAAACAACTCTATCACATGGGGAACATCCCCAGTCAGAAATTTTGTTAGCCCATCTGGGGTGGATAAGGATAGCACTCACCCCTTTACCTCTCAGGTGTTGGGTGAAAACACTCCTGGCTTTAGGCCATATACATTTTAAGGCTACCTCTAGAGAGAATCCAACTGCTTTAATCTCCTGTAGCAGAAAGAAATCAAATCCTTTCTGCATTCTGATGAATCTCTTAACCACATATTTCCTGTCTGGGGATTCAAGACCCTTGACATTCCACATTGCAAGTTGAAACTCCATGACCAGACTAGGAATCTTGTTCCATGGGAGCTTGAAAGCTCTTAAAACAATTAGGGAGGGTCCTCTTTTGAATCTTTCGAGGGCTTGATACTGGTAGTGTGGTTGGGAGGCCTACCTCTCTTCTTTTTGACTGGGGGGGACTCTCCTACATCAGGAGAAACTCCATCTTCAGCCTTGACCTCCGAGTCAGGCTCCCTGGTGAAGGGTTTCTTAACCTTCTTCTTGGCTTTGAAGGTAAAGTTCAGGGGCTCCTCCTCCACTGCTTCAAACATAGCTAACTCCATCCCTATAACCTCCCCTTCTTCCAATTCATCACTCGAGCCATAGGATTTGGATACATGATTGTCTTTGAGACCAGTTAGACACTTTTCTTGCGAGAGTGATGACCTTCAGGGGGTTAATTCTGGGACTAGGGGGGCTGGGATCACCATGAGAGAGAAATTATCGAGTCTCTAGTCCTCTTTATACTATGCCTCTCTGATGACATCTAGAGCACCAGAGGAGCATCTCCCCTAGGGTCCCTCTACATTCTGGTAAGACACCATGGGAGAGACATCACCGACACCTCTATTCAAAAAATTGGGGTCCCTCTTTTTAAGGGCTGACATCTTCTTAATCCTATTAAGAACAATTTGTTGAGGATTAAGCTTGCGGTTGTTGGATCCTGAGTCCTTCGGTTTCAATCCAAAGTCTAGGCAATCTAAAACAGGTGGCTCAAGAATATCTTCAATACTGGGGCCAGTAGGGGGCTTACGACCAATCTTATCATTGAAGGCTTTTTTGAGTGATTCTAGGGATTCCACGAGGGCTTCAGAAGTCATAGGAATGGCAATATCAAGGTTTTTACCGAAATTTGTTCTAGCAGCGGCAAAATCATTCCTTCCTTTGTTATTTTTGGATTCTAGTTTTTTGCCACCTTTGTTTTTCAGATTAGGGTTCTTCTTACACAATAGGGGATAGTCGTGTCTCTGGTGGCCTTCCCTTTTGCAAAGGAAAGACAAATTAAGGCCTCCTAGAAAGGAGATAGGGCAAAAGTGGGATCGGCTACCAAGGTCAAAGAGGATTTCCCCTGGGAGATCGATCCTCGGGTTGATAATGATTAATATTCTGGCATCAGTGTGAGGAAGAAGAATGTTTATTTTATCTACCCTGAGCATCGTGCCGAAGGGTTACAGGGCTTGTGGGATCATGTTCCATAGGAAAGGCAGAACGCTACCTAGGGTAATCCAGCAGGGTCTCGATAGGGCCAACACTTCATTATGGGTAGCATCAGGTGACTAGGGGAGGGCCCTAAAGTTGGCGGTGCCAATTTTTCAAAATTGCCTAGCAATAATTTCCTTTTGGGAACTAGGGTTTTTGAGGAAAATAAGGAAGAGTCCTCTCTAGATCATTCAAAGAAAGGAGAAATGATAACCAAATTTCTTACCCCATACATTGTGTAGCCAATCATTAAGGAAGGTCCTAGATGGGAGCTTATTCAGGTCTTGGGTGGCAAGAAAAATAGTAGAGTTTCTAAGAGATTCCTTTTCTTTTTCAATAACCAAAGACATCTGAGCATTTGGTTTGATAACACATACAGTAGAAGGCTTAGAACCCTCACCTCCAGTGTCAGCTCCATCACCTCCTTTCACAATTCGACCACCATCAATCATGAACTTGGCTTTCGGTGGGATAACTGCTTCTTCATTGAGCGCCTGCTTGAACGACTTGCCTCGAACTCCAGAATCCGGTCCAGGAGAATGAGTCACCATAGGGTAGGGTAGAGGCCAAGAAGAGGGAGCGCATTTATTTCTTGTTAGTCTGGCTGAGGGCCGAGGATGTCAGCATCCGTTAAGTTGCAGAGCCTTCGACATCATTTCATAGATCTGTTAAATTAGTTAATTTATAAAAGATGTTAAATTAGTTAATTTATAAAGTATGTTAGATATAATTTGATATATCAAAATAGTTATTTAATAATTTATATCAGAATAAAATAGTTAATAAATTAGTTGATTTTGAAAATAGTAAAATATGTCTTTGTTAAATTAGTTAATTTATAAAGTAGATATAATCTGATATATCAAAATATATATTTAATAGTTTATATCAGAATAAAATAGTTAATAAATTAGTTAATTTTGAAAACAGTAAAACATGTCTTTATAAACCATGTTAGATATAATTTGATATATCAAAATAGTTATTTAATAATTTATATCAGAATAAAATAGTTAATAAATTAGTTAATTTTCAAAACAGTAAAACATGTCTTTGATATCAGAACAAATAAATATAAAGTATGTTAGGTATTAATTTGATATATGGAAACAAATTAGTATAAAGTATGTTAGTATAATTTGATATATGGAAACAAATTAGTTAATTTATAAAGTATGTTAAATTAGTTAATTTATATAAAGTATGTTAGATATAATTTGATATCTGGAAACAAATTAGTTAATTTATGAAGTATGTTAAATTAGTTAATTTACAAAGTATGTTAGATATAATTTGATATATGGAAACAAACTAGTTAATTTTCAAAATAGTTAATGATGTAAAACATGTCTCCATGTATCTACATATATCAGAAAGATAAATATAAATATAAGTAGAGAACAGATAAATATAAGTAGATATATATATCTAATATAAATTATGTTAGATATAATTTGATATATAGAAACAATTAGATGTAAAATATGTGTTCATATAGATATACCAAACAATCACTTAGATGTATGTGTTCATATAAAAAATATATATCTAAATAGTTAGATGTGAAATATGTATCCATAAAAATAGATATATTATAATGAATATATATCTAATAAAAAGTATGTCTAGATATAGCTCTACATATATTATAACAGTTAGGTATAAATTAGATATATCAAAACAAATACCAAACAATCACTTAGATGTATGTGTTCATATAAAAAATATATATCTAAATAGTTAGATGTAAAATATGTATCCATAAAAATGGATAAATAAAAATAGATATATTATAATAAATATAGATATATCTAATATAAAGTATGTCTAGATATAGTTCTACATATATTATAATAATTAGATATAAATTAGATATATCCAAATAAATACTTAGATGTATTTTATATCCAAATAATTAGATGTAAAGTAAAGTATGCATCCATAAAGATGTCAAAATAGTTTTACATATAAATATAAATATTATTTAAGTCAAAGGAACATTAAATTTAAATGTTTTTTAAAAAGTTAATAATGTAAAATATGTTTCGATGTAAATAGATATAAAACTATGTGTCTATAAAGATATATCAAAATAATTTATGCATAAATATAAATAATATTTAAGTCCAAAGAACATTAAATTTGAATATTTTTCAAAACAATTAATGATTTAAAGTATGTCTAAATATAAATAGATATATTGAAAAAGTTAAATATAAATAGATATATTAAAACAATTAGATGTAAAGTATGTGTCAATATAAATAGATATTATTTAAGTTTTGATTAAATGGAAAACTAGTTTTATAGGGACCAATTACCCAAAGTCAACAAAAGAGTAGCAAAAACAATCTTAAACAGAAACCATCTCAGACTCAAAAGGAAAATAGATGCAAAAAAACCCACAACATCTAGGATAGAACAACCCTACAAGACAAAAAAACACAGCCAAAAAATGACTCCTAACAACAAAGCTACATCATCTTGACCAATTTATCATTCTTCTGAAAGATATCTTTATTAATATTTTTAACTTTATTAATGAGATTGTCCACAAGGGTCATACCCTTATCCTTGTTATGGAGCCTCGTCACTGGACTACGTAGGGATATCTCAGTAGCATCCAAGTCAGCATCTGTGTCCTTTGAAAGAACCCTTTATCACTTCTAAGAACTTGCATTCAAAACCTTAGCCTTCTTAATTGCCTTAGTACTTGCAATAGGAGATTACCCTTTAAAATGTCATGAAGAACTTCAGTTTGCTCATTAAGCCTATAGAGGCCATCTTTAGTATGGTCCATAGATTATTTAATCACATTAACCACCGCAGTCAAACTCTCCTGGACCTTATGCAATTCATCCTCTATAGCCTTAATGTGATCCTCATGGTCCCTTTTCAATTCCTTGATAACATTAGCAAGGGTTTGTGTATTAGCAAAGATATTGTCTAGGTTCCCATTAGACAAACTAGCCTTCTCTTTCAGATTATTGATTTATTTTATAATCCAAATTGTGAAAAGGGCACTTTGATTATCCAATAGATTCATCAAATTGGCATTAGTACTCAGATTCTCAAGCACCGAGGAAACCATATCTTTAGGGATAACCCCACCATTGTCAGTAGGCATAAGCCCATTAACACCCACGTCCTTTGTATGCCCACTGATAATATTCTGAGAAGCATTCTTTTTGTCGAGTGGTCTTTTTGATGATGTTGATAGACATGGGCCCAAAAATATTTGTTTTACCCTTAGCACTTGACATAGAAACCCTTGAAACCCCTTTACCTTTCATATCTATGATAGGGTACATCAAATCAAGCACATAATCAGGGTCCTCATCCTCATCAAATAAAATAATGCTCTTTCTCCTAGTGGGCATTTTTGGCTTGGAGGATGAGGGGCCCTATTTGTTATAGAAATGAAAGACCTCATCTGATGTAGGAGCATCCTTGGGAAGTTGGAAATCCTACATGTTGGAATGTTTTTGTGTTTCTCAGTTGCAGTGTTGACCGAGGAGCTTAGTCATTGAATGGCTCAGTCACTGAAGGAACTCAGTAAACTTATGGTACTCAGCTGAACCTATGCTCGGCGATGCTTGTGGTGCTCAGTCGACATGTTTTCTTGGTGATGCTTCGCTTGCTTGGTTTTTTTTGCTGATGCAAAGTAGTTTCACTTACTGACTAGAGTTCTTGTAGATTTGATGGGCTGACGTGATGTATTTAATGTTGGTAGCTTGTGTTGTGTTCTCCTAGGTAGATCTGGAGGCTGACATGGAGAATTAATTATGTGTAAGGCTATTTGAGAGCCAACTTGTATTGCATTTAATAACTATTTTTTATAGGAGCCGACTTGGGCTTAGGAGTTATTTCTTTCTTCCAGCTGACTTGTGGATGAAGAAGTAGTATTTAAGAAGAGTCTAGGGTAATTGTTGTAAGCAACGAGATAGTGAGAAAAGGAATAGAGATTTAAGTTAGGAATTTGAAGCTGTGACTTGGTGAGTAGAGCTAGTGGCCGAGGCTTAGAAACAAGGAGATTTCTTGGTGGCTTGCGAGCACAATTTAAGATCTTGTTGGATGTTTCTACCAGATTATTGTGACCTACTATTATAGATCTGGCTAGCTAGGGTTAGAGTCATAATCATACCATGCTTGTGAAGGTTGTCAATGGTGAGGATCTTGTTATGCAAAACTAGCCAAAAGAAAATATTAATTTTAGGAATTAATCTTTTATCCCAAGCTTGGGCCCAAAAGGGAGGAGGATCTGGCTGCTTCAATAATAACTCAGAGGTAGAGGCAACAGTAAAGACTCCAGAAGGGAGGATTCCCAAAATCAACTTGTCATCTTTGGATGAATCAAATTTCCAGATCTTCAGGTCCAGCATCAGAGGCCTAAGGGCCTCATCAATAATGGAAAGATCAATCCAAGATCCACTCCTACAGTACTCCCTAACCCAAGGACCAAAAATCTGTAAGCAAGAATTTATAAAGGGTTGAAAAATAGTAACAGATCTTAGAGGATAGTCTTTGAGCCAACAGTTGTCCCAGAACTTAATTCTTCGACCACTGCCCAAATACCATTGAGCCCCTTTAAAGGCAGTCTCCTTAACTTGTTGGATACAATTCTAGATAAAGGAGCCCCGCACCTTCACTTCTTACTTCAAAAAATATGAGATATGGGGAAAGGAGTAGAGATATTTATTGTGGATTATCTCATTCCACTCCTTTTCTCCAAAGATCGTCCAAATTTGCGTAGCTAGGAGTGCTTGATTGGTCACTCTTAAAGGGCGGATACCCACCCCCCCACTTCTTAGGAGTGCAAACCTTGTCCCATGCAACCAAAGCCAGACTCTTTCTTTCTTCCACTCCAGTCCAAAGAAAATTTCTCTGGATTCTTTCAATTATGTCTACATGTTTCCTAGGATCTTAAATAGTGTAAGAGTGTAAATGGGAAGACTCTGCAACGAAGTATTCAGGAGTTGGAGTTTACCAGCTTGACTAAGCAACGCTCCTTTCCAACCAACTAATTTCCTATTGAATCTATCCATAATTCCACCCCAGAAGGAGTCTAGAGGTTTACGACCTAATGGAAGACTGAGATAGGTAGCAGGCATGGTATCAATTTTACATACAATAATTCTTGCAATTCTATTATGTCTATCCATAGACGTATTGATAAAGAATAGAGAGCTCTTATCCCAATTGACAATTTGACCAGTACCTAAAGAGTAGTTGGATAGAGCTTGTTTGATAACCCTTGCCTCCCGAATGGACGAAGAACCCATGATGACCGTGTCATCCACAAATTGTTCATGAGAGCACAACCTAGAAGTAGAGGATGGAGTGATACCCTTGATGAAACCATTGGTAAGTAATTTATGAAAGTAGTGGCCAAGACACTCATCCATAATGGTGAAACTAATAGGAGACAAGGGATCCCCTTGCTGGAGCCCCCTAGAAGTTTTGAAGAAACTGGAGGGGGAACCATTAACCATAATAGCAGCCGTAGAGGTACTGATGAGCTAGAAGATCAGCTTTAAAGTTTATCACAGAAACTAAAGGATCTCAGCACCTTGATAAACAAATCCCATTCCACCCTATCATAAGCCTTGGAGAGATCAAGTTTCAACAGAAAACCAAAATTGAGAGAAGGTTGAGTGGAATGTATAACCTCATGAACCTTCATAATAAATCAAGAATCTTCCTGCCAGGAACAAAACCACTTTTCTAGGGAGAGATAATCTTCAAAAGAACAACCAGCAGTCTAAGAGTAATAACCTTGAAGAGAATCTTGTACACTGAATTACACAGACTAATTGGTTTGAAGGAATCCACTGAGTCAGCACCAGGCTTCTTAGGAATCAGCACAATAAAAGTAGCGTTAATTTCTTTCAGCAAAGATTTGGAGCCAAAGAAATCTTTAATGGCATTATAGATGTCCCAACCAATAATATACCAAAATTTATGAAAAAAGAACATTGGGAACCCATCTAGACCCAAGGAATTATCACCCTCAAAACAAAACACAACAGTATTGATTTCCTTCAAAGAAGGGATAGTAGAAAGGACCTTGTTTGTAGCTTCATCAACAATGGAAGGGATGGACTCAAGAAGCAAAGATTGATTCTCCAAGGAGAGATTTTGGTCTTTAGATAAGAGAGAAGAAAAAAATTCAATCATAGCCAAAGAAATGTCCTTATCATTCCTTACCTCGCCAACCACCACCTTGAGTCTGGATATCCTGTTAGAAGCTCTATGTTTGGAGGCAGACATATGGAAGAACCTGGTATTCTTATCTCCAACTTTAAGCCAGATCGATCTAGATCTTTGTCTCCAATACACTTCCTCTTTGGAGATAATGTTATGGGTCTTGGCTAGGAGAATCTCCTCCTTATCCTTCAGGTCTTGGGATAGACTAGTCTATTGGATAGTCTCTTGAATATCATCAAGGTCCCTTTTTAGTAGTAACTTTGTTTTAAAGATGTCACCAAATGCATCCTTGCTCCAAGATTTAACATTTTGTTTTAAATGATGGAGGTTTTTAACCACTCTAAACATCGTGGTACCCTGCATATTAACATTCCACCAACCATTGATCAACTGCTCAATATCCGAGTGGTGAGCCCACATTTTCTTGAATCTAAATAGAGGATTTCCCTTGAAAATAATCAGATCACCACTAAAAGAGATAGGGAAATGATTAGATCCAATCTTCATAAGAGAAGACAAAGAACAACTAAATCTTTTAAACCACCAACCAGAGATCAACACCTGATCTAACCAAACTTGGATAAGGTCCAGCCCAATTCTTCTGTTAGACTAGGTATAATTGACACCCTGAAGATCCAAATCAAAGAGAGCTTGCCTATTAACAAAGTCCATGAGCTCATCTCTACCATCAAGTTGACTCTGACTAACGACACCACCAAACTTCTCATTATCTTTCAAAGGATAGTTGAAATCCCCCATAACCAACCAAGGAGAATCCTGGAAGAACATTATTTGGTTATCGACCCTTTTCCAAAACTGAGTCCTACCAGCTTTAGAATTAGGGGCATAAATATTAGTAGCTACCCATTCAAAATCAGACTTAATATGAATAAATTTAATGCTTAAGCAGTTCAGGTTATCAGCTATCACAACCCCTCTAACATAATTCTGATTCCAAAAGACAGTGACCCCTCCCGAATCCCCTTTAGAGCTTGAGCCAGCCACACCTCCATTTTTAAAGATTCTAATTTTCTCCACCTTATCTTTCCCCATCTTAGTTTCTTGAACAAGAATGATATCAGGTTTATGATCCCTTACCAGATTCCTTAGGATGTTTTTCTTATTAGGGGAATTCAGCCCTCTAATATTCCATGAAATAAATTTCATTTCTTGACTGGAGTACAAACTCCCTGTATGGTCAAATACTTGCCATTCACAATATCCTTCTTACTTTCTCTTTCTCTAATCTCTTTGTTGGTGATTCTACCTTGAGTTTTTTTCTAAGATCCAACATCCAGGCCTTAAGACCCTTAGATCCTATATTGGCTTTGCTTCTTGTAAGGACACCCTTGGAACCTGGGGTAGAGAGCTTGTTTTTCTTTTTTTTCTTTTTTCCTTTTTTCTATTTCTTCCCTGTTTGAATAAACCAGGGGTCCCCATTTTGATCCTCTAAGAGATCATCACGAGCAATAAGGTCCTCATCACCACTCCCCGAATGGGTATCAGCCACTGAAGAGAAATCATCCTCATTAGATTTTTTAGAATTTTTAGGCGAGGAAACTTCCTGCAAAGCATTGCTATCCTTTGAAGCACCAAACTAAATTCCTTAAACTTCGGTAGAGTTATCACCCTAAATAGGACCCAACACCACCATAGGTACCGAGTCGTCAATAATAGGTGTGATCAGAGGGTTTCCCACGCTAGGGACAAAATCCACAGGGGCACTAGCCAGAGAGTCAGAAACATGAGAAACTGATTCAACAAGTTCCCCTTCCTTTAGGTCTGGGAGAGCATTAGAGTCCACCTTTTCAACTTCTTCTAGAATTGGGTCTTCCTTGTTGTTACAGATACCATCTTCAACAGACTGAGGCTTAACTTCCTTCCAGACTTGTTTGGTAGTCTTCTATGGTTTAGGATCAGGATCCATAGGCTTAGTAACCTTAGGAGCTTTCTTTGGACAATGCTTGGCCTAGTGACCCATTTTATGACAAACAAAATAAGCAAAGGGGAGGGATTCAAAAATAGCTTCCTGCTTCCAAATACCTAGTTTGGAGTTAATATTAATAACCGAAGGGAGATTGTCAAACTAGCCAATATTGACACGAATCCTTACAAAACCCAGTCTAGACTTAGCTACTATCATTGGGTCAAATAAGAGGAGATCCCCTCCAAAAGAAGAAGCCAAACCCTTAAGGACTTCCTCATTCCAGTATTCAAGAGGCAAACTAGGGAACCTAACCCAGACAAGGGTGGCTATGAAAAAATTATCAGAGTAGTCCCAGTTTGGAGTCCATTTACAAAAAGAAATAGTCATTCTACAAAACATCCAAGGTCCCCCACATAAAAAAAACTCTTGATCTTCCTTATTAGAGAAAGAGAAGGATAAAAAACCTTTAGGAAGGGCTGTGATATCTACCTGTCCTTTCAATGTCCATCTCTTCTTAGAAAAAGTTCTAACCACTTCAATGTTAGGACGAGCACCCAGAAACTTACCGACTAGCGAGAAATCCATAGCCAAAACCGAGTGATCCACCAAGGAGTTAGGAACAAAAATAGTGACTTCACCCTCTTGAAGGAACGCCTTAACAGATTCTCCTAGAGAAGTAGACATTCTCACCGATCGGGCTCCTAGAATTTCTAACCACTTTTTGGTGGTGGGTGGGTTGACTTCGGCACTCACGGGGCTAGAAATGCCACATGACCCCAATAGTGGGTCCTTAGAAGGAATGACATTATCATTCAACTCCCCTAAAGAAGGACAAGGCGCACTCCCTAAAGAAACATCGCACACCTTAGGCAAAGCACCTGAAAGCACTTCCTTCGAGGGAGAAATTATGACCACCTGACACAGGGAAATATTCTCCTTACCAAGTAGAGCATGATCTGACACCTCCAATGCCAGATCCTATATTGGTGACATAGGCATCCCCAAGAGAAAAGCATCCTCCATACCAGCGCCAGAACCAGAGCCAACAACCAAACCGCCATGGCTGACCTTGAATTTTGAATAGGCTTTCCCTCTTGAATCCTCTCCCATGTTGTTAGGAGATTTAGAATTTTTTTTTATTCAATTTTCCTTGTTTAATACTTATTAACACCTTCAATACGATATCTAAATCTTAATGATATTAAAATAAATGTAAATTGTAAAACAAAACATCATGAAAAGTTTACCCTTAATTGAAAAATACTTATTATAGCAATAAGTTGATAATAATAACATATGATTAAAAAAAATTATTATAATAATAATAATAACAATAAAAACATATGATTAAGGTTAACAAATGGTTGTAAAAATATTTTGAGTCTTTTAGGAGAGTACAAACTAAAATCTAACTAGTGGTGTCATTAGGCTAGGAGAAATGAGAAAAATGACCCAAATAGGACTATTGTATAATAAATCCATAAATAATAGGGTTATAATTATTTTAGAAATAGAGGCTAAATTGGTGCTAGATCATCAAATTCATGTCATTTTAGATAATTGAAATATAGAGATATTTGAGAAGGCATTTATCATCAAACAAATGTATGGGATGTGGAAAAGATTTTTTGTAAGTCAATGATGATATGAAACTCTAAGATGTATTTGTTTTATATAAGTTAACTTTTTTCCATACTCCTACATATACAATATGTTTTATTTTCCATGGGAATTTAAGTGAATACTTTGAGTTATCATGTCCTAAATATATTGTAAAGGAGGGAGGGAGAGAGGGAGGGAGAGCTATGATGTTGTCACATTATTATCTATTGGCATTATTATCACATTATTGAGAACCAAATAATAATAATATAAAATTACAAACCATTGTAAATGCAATAATGTAAAAGAAAACTACTATTAAATTATAAAAATAATCACAAATGATATAAAACCGTTAAGTTTTTTGTTTACCTTATGGTCTCTATCAACCTGAAGATAGATCATGGAAATGTGATCTAAAATGTTGATGCTAAAAGCACTAACACAGTTGAATCCAAAAACTACATTCTAATTACTCCCTAGATTGTAGAAATCTACTCACTTTTGAATTATAAACCTGATCTATCATCTCATCTATCATTTATATTTCAAAATAGATTTTATTTCTATACCCAAGATTAAAAAATGGCTTTGAACGGGCATGATCGACCGTCAAGCTTATTCAAAAAAATGACAAACAATCCACTCATAAATAGTTGATATAAGTGACAAAATCAAGAGATTGCTTAAAAATAAAGCATCAACAAGTTCTATGTGTAGTAGTGTTTCCAGTCTGAAAGCCACATAGAGTCCCTTGTATTAATTACTTGCAATTGCACCTCAACAAGATGCAATGGTTATGCTGATAGGAAAATATAACCCTAAAAATGAGGACATAAAAGAGGAAAGGAAATGTTCTCATAGAATTCAAATTGGTTCATTTTCAGAAATTTGAATTTGAAAGTTCAAAATTCAAAATTCAAAAAGGAACCTAAGACGTCTCTTTGCCTCTAGCGAATTATTATCAAACCATAAATTTTCAATTCCTTTCCCAAGATCCAATGTGTTCCTATAGATTAGATCTACTCCATTTAGACAACCATAACTTCAACACTTTTAGTTTCAAATTCAAAATCTTAAATGAACGCAAAGCCATCCCCTTTCTATCAAAAGATAATTTAGGAACTTTTCCTTCAAAACTTTTCGAATCAACTCCTCCTTGGAAATGTTCAAATAAAATATCAAAAGAATAAAAAAATGATCAAAAAATTGGAAGTAATTTATTAATTATTTTATTTAATTTAGTTATGTTTTCAATTTTAAGTAGGGTTTCAATTAGAATATTCTTAAGATTGGGGTTGATTGTATATAATAAAGGTTAATGCAACACAATATAAAATAATAACAAAAAAATGATATATAAAATATATTAGTAGAATGTAATATAGAAAAAATAGTATTATTAATAAATAAATATAATATTACATTTTGATAGACATACATTTTAAAAGAAATAGTATAGATAATTTTGATCATTAATTCTATAAACAAAATAAATATATAATCAAATAAGAAATACATTAAATTATTTTATGAGAAGATTACTCTATCATATAAAAGTAATTTATCGTATAAACTATTATAGATGCTATACAACCTACTTTCTAATAAATATATAATACATTTAGCTTCAATATATTAATTTATAATTTAATATTTTAATAAAAGTTTGCATGTATGTAGCCATAATACATAAAGTTTTCCAAAGTGACCACCAACAATATAATAAATAGAAAATGATGCAAAAACAACATTAAATGAAAATTGAAAATAAATTTTGCAATAATAGAAATGATTAATATGGAAAAATAATGAAAGTAAATCTATAGAAAAACATTTTTTTCTTTTTAAAGTAAATCTCTTTAAACTTATATTGAGAAAGATTAATAATCTAAATTGATATTATAAGAAGATAATGAGATAATTAATATTATATTATTATATACTACAATTAATCACTATTTATAATTTGAGCTAGCTTCCATAGCTTTATTTTTTAAAAATTTAATTTTTTCAATGTATATTAAAGTCAATAATCTAAATTAATATTGTAAAGAAAAACATAAAATAACCACTTTTTAACACAAGATCTTAATATTATGTCTCTTCAAAATGTTAAAAATGTTAATTTTTTATATTAACTATAAGGAGATAAAAAAGAATCAGATACAATGAAGTGTACAAAATTAGAGGCAGAGCCTCACACTGAGAGTATCAGAGTATTAGAGAATCATATACATGGGAAACAGGTAGCAAAGGGAACAAAAACTAATGCAAAGTATCATCATGAGTATTGACCCAAGTGGTCCATCCCATAGAACCCTCCATCCACACATTGTTTTTCTTTTCCTAGATCTATGCGAGCATGAGGATCCTGTCATCTGAGGTGTTCTTGTTCTTTTTAAGTTCCACGTTAAGATTCTCCAAGGTCTTCTCAAACATCTGAATTTTGATTAATAATTTTATAGTATATTTTAATATTATGATTATATCATCTTCTTATTATTATATTGTAATATTGAACTGTTACGATTATCTATTGACAACATTATCACATTATTGAACACCAATTAACAACAATACAAAATTACAAACCCTTATAAAATGCAATAATTTTGAAAAAATACTATTAATTTAGAAAAGCATAATGACAAACCCTTATAAAATGCAATAATTTTTAAAAATACTATTAATTTAGAAAAACATTAAAAACTATATAAAGTCATTATATTTTTTCTTTATGCTTTCTATCATTTTGATGATATATATGGAAGAATGTGATCTGAAAGATTGATGCTAAAAACACTAACACAATTCCAACTGCTCTTAGATTATAGAAATCTACACACTTTGAATTATAAACCTGATTATGTAGGCTATATCTTCAAAATAAATTTTATGATTATGTAGATTATATCTTCAAAATAAATTTTATTTATATATCAAAGGAAAAAAAATGGCTTTGAACGAGCAGGATCGACCGTCAAACTTATGGTGAACAATGACAAATAGTTAGCTCAGAAATAATTGTTATAAGTGACAAAATCAAGAGATCGCTTAAACATGAAGCATCTGTAGATTCTGTGCACGGTGGCATCTGTAGTCTGGAAGCCACTGGAGTCCCCTCACCTGTATTAATTATTAATTAATATTAATTTGATCTATCATCTATATTTTCACACTAAATTTTATTTCCATATAAAATAAAATGGGCTTTTAATAGGCAGAATCGAACGTCAAACTTGTGGTAGACATAACAAATAGGAAGGTCAGAAACAGTTGAAATAAGTGAGAAAATGGAGAGATTGCTTAGAAACAAACAACACTAGGTTTTGGTCACAGTGGCGTGTGCAGTGTGCAAGCTACCTGGACTCCACTATATTAATAGAGCTAGATAAAATCAAAGAGGAATTCACCTCTAACCCCCTAGTGACTCACTACTGCAAAGAGAGTGGCATCTAGGGCTTCATGGAAAGAATGAAGGGAGGCCATGATGAGAAAATCTCCAAGCAATTCATGTCCTCTTGGAACAACAGGAAGGTGTTGGTTGGGGGGATACACTTTCAAATAAACAAGGATGTCATTGCTAAACTGACGAGACTATCAACAAAGGGTAGAAAGTATAAGAAAACCAGCTGGACGTCGAACATTACCAGTCTCAATGAGTTCTCTAGGCTAGGTGAAAAGCCTATGAAAAAATTTGGAGGATTCAACTGCGAGCAACTCCCTGAGTTTTGGCCCAAGGTGTGTCACATTATTATGAAATACTTCACTCTTGAGGGTAAATTTAATGTGTTTTCTTATTATCATCTGTCATTCCTCAACCACATCAGGAATAGGGACCTCATTTCCATCCTGTTCTACCTCTTCCACTCACTGGAAAACAACATCTTGGATATAAAGGAGAACAAGAATCCTGAGAAGTTGATCCCCATCCTTCACGAGGGCCTCTTGCTCTGTCTATACAACTTCCATAAAGCTATTTTCCCTCAACCCCAACCCACCCTTATTATTAAGGATGTCATCCAGGACGTTTCTCCTTCAGGAGCCAATAACTCCTCTCAGTCCCCCTCCCAGTCTATCCAGGAGATCCAGGAGACTGACCTTGTCCTGCATGATAGTAAAGGTTGCAAGAGATGTGTGAGGAACCCCTTTAAAAGGGTGGAGAATTTAGAGGAATCCGATGTCTCTAAGTCCATGGAAGCTAAGGATAAGATAGTGGTTGATAGCATCCCTGAAATTGAGAGGAAGCCTAAAAAATGGAAATTCGGGAAGCTAGGTTGAGTTGGAAGTGGATTTGGGGGGTACTGTCCAGCGTTCTAACATAATTTCCAAGGAGAAATGCAAAAAAAGACTCAGGGAAATAACTTCTGAGGACAAGTCACGTTTGGAGGATATAGACACCTCTTCCTCCTTTGGTTCGATTGAGGTCTCCTCGACTGAACACTTGAGCTCGCCCAGGTCTAGCAATGCTCCCCCATTGAATCCCCTGCTAGTGATGGATGATATGCCTCGTAGCATTACCCCGCCCCCACCCTCTCCCCGCACCCAGCAAACCAAATCCGCTCGCATTAAGTACACTACTGTGGTGATGTATGAGAATGATAGGTTTAAAGGCTCACTCGAACAGAAGTTCAATGAGCTTGATAATGAGATCCTCGGCCTCAAATAGGACATGAGAGAAATCAAATCCCGCATCGTTGATTTGAATAAATTTTCCCTCAAAGTCATCCACATGTTAGATGTGACTCTGTGCAACATCCAGGAGAAGATGGCTGCTAGTAAATTGGAAGTCGATGAGGATAACAGAGACGTCTTCCTATTTTTGCAGGAAGAGTGGGCCGCGACCTTGATGTCTAAATGTCTGGGCGGGAGCTCCCAACTGCTGTTGATGCCATGAGGTTTTTGTTTTGGTTCGAGCCTGTTGGCCCTAGGTCCCATATTTTGCTTTCCTATTTTATGGTCAAGTTTTTAAGGCTCTGGATTATCCCTGTGTGGCAAGTTACTGTTAATATGTTCTTTACTTTCTGGTTAAGCTACTCTAGTTTGTTATTTTTGAAAAGGACTTTTAAGTTTTCTTTGATAGAGGCAGACTAGACACTTTTTTCTGCTGACTTTTTGTTGTTTATTGATGTGTGACTAGTGCTATTAATATGTTGTTAATGTGCTTCTAGTGTTTTTGTACCACGGTCCAGCACCCTCTTGCTTCTTTTTCTATATAAAAAAAAATGATATATAAAATATATTAGTAGAATGTAATATAAAAAAATTGTATTATTAATAAACAAATATAATATTGTATTTTGATAGACATACATTTTAAAAGAAATAGTATAGATTATTTTGATCAAATTAATTCTATAAACAAAATAAATATATAATCAAATAAGAAATACATTAAATTATTTTATAAGCATATTACTCTATCATATAAAAGTAATTTATCGTATAAACTATTATAGATGCTATACAAACTACTTTCTAATAAGTATATAATATGTTTAGCTTCAATATATTAATTTATAATTTAATATTATAGTAAAAGTTTTCATATATGTACCCATAATACATAAAGTTTTCTAAAGTGACTACCAACAATATAATAAATAGAAAATGATGCAATAACAACATTAAATCAAAATTGAAAATAAATTTTGCAATAATAGAAATTGATTAATAAGGAAAAAAAATTAAAGTAAATCTACGTATCTTAAGAAAGAAAAATATTTTCTTCTTTTTAAAGTAAATCTCTTCAAACTTATATTGAGAAAGATTAATAATCTAAATTGATGTTGTAAGAAGATAATAAAATAATTAATATTATATTATTATATATTACAATTAATTACTAATTATAATTTGAGCTAGCTTTCATAGCTTTATTTTTAAAAATTTAATTTTTTCAATGTATATTAAAGTTAATAATCTAAAATTATATAGTAAAGAAAAACATAAAATAATCACTTTTTAACACAAGATCTTAATATTATGTATCTTCAAAATGTTAAAAACGTTAATTATCACATTATTAAACACCAATTAACAACAATACAAAATTACAAACCCTTATAAAATATAATAATTTTTAAAAAATACTATTAATTTAGACAACCATAACAAACTATATAAAGTCATTATCTTTTTTTTTTTTTATGCTTTCTATCATTTTGACGATAGATATAGAAGAATGTGATTCCAAAAATTGATGCTAAAAACACTAAAACAATTCAATTGCTCTTAGATTATAGAAATCTACACACTTTAAATTTTATTTCTATATCAATGGAAAAAAAACATGGCTTTGAACGAGCAGGATCGACCGTCAAACTTATGGCGAACAACGACAAACAGTCAGCTCAGAAATAGTTGATATAAGCGACAAAATCAAGAGATTGCTTAAAAACGAAGCATCAGCAGATTCCGTGCGCGGTGGCATCTGCAGTCTCGAAGCCACTGGACTCCCCTCACCTGTATTAATTATTAATTATTATTAATCTGATCTATCATGTATATTTTCACACTAAATTTTATTTCACCTGTATCGAACGTCAAACTTGTGGCAGCCACAACAAACAGGAAGGTCAGAAACAGTTGAAATAAGTGAGAAAATGGAGAGATTGCTTAGAAACAAAGCAACACCAGATTCTGGTCGCGGTGGCGTGTGCAGTGTGGAAGCCACGTGGACTCCACTGTATTAATTATTATTATAAAGTGCATGCATTGGTCAATAAATAAATCAGGCGGATTCCCACGTGAAGCGAATGCATGCAGCTGTGCTTCCTCCCCACGTGATACAAACGCCACACAAACTGCCATGCAAACACACTCTCTTTCTATAACCTGTATATATATTCATATTCCCATTCTCTCTCTGCAACTGCACCGCCAAATATCCTTATAAGCTAATTTCAACAGTAGAAAGAAAGAGAAAATGGGGTTGAGTTGTACGTGGGGCATGTCGGAGGGAGTGTTACCCGTGTTGATGCTCAACATTGCACTCTACGTTGCTCTCATCAGAGGCGGCCTCAGACATTTCTTCAAAAAACTGGGCTTTGCAAGAATAAAGAGAAGACTGTACATCTATAGAGAAGAATCGTCACTAGGAAAAGGCGATTTAAATGGTTACTGTAAAAGATCATTTTAAAGCTAATGTCGGGCAAAGGGTTCTGTACCACTGACAAAACAAAAAGGAGATTGCTAAATTGTCAAGTTTGATTGCATGAAGGATATCGCAACAGTGAAGAGAAAATAGAAGTAGAGTGTTGTTGATGAATTCTCCTGCAGAGGTGAAAGGAGATTAAGTTGCAAGAGAAGAAGTTGCCAGTTTTAAAAAAAATTTAAAAAAAGAGTTGCCCCAGGTCTGTTCGCATAACCCGCCTTGAAGAAATCATTGTTGGAATATTATTGAGAATGAACTGCTCATGAGGAGCTGTTCTGAAATATGAGCTATCTAAGTGTAGAATTGTGAGTCGTGAGCTAGATACAAAAAGTTAGAAGTAGATTGCTGCCAGAAGCAAATCATAGTTAATATGCAAAATTGTGGTTCTTTAGCTGCAGTCTGAAGGAAGAAAATATGAAGATGTCGAGTTAGCAAATGAGATTAATTATGTTTGATGAAAGCATGTTGAAGTCAACGAAGAGTTAATGTTGAAGGTCCAACTGCATCTATAGCTATTCACGGAAGCTCATTTATTGGATAATTTAATGCTTGTAGTGTTTGGATTGGAGATGAGAAGATCTGCAAATGTTTGAGTAGTTCCAAAAAATTCAACTGTTGCTGGAGAAAGTAATTTAAGGAAAAGAGGTAAAAACAAAAATCCCCTATAGTATTGAGATGTAAATGGGCTTAAGTAATAGAATTGTATTTTTATGCAAATAAACAATAAGAGATATTTTTGAATGTTGTAGCATTTTGTTCTATTTCTGAATTTGTACTGCAAGCAATGTATGAGGCCGATGGAGCCCACAAAAGCTAAGATCCTTGAGCACTAGTAGTGTGTCTCAATGGGAGAATGTTTATTGTACTTGAGTTATTGTAGGGGGTGCATAATCGGTTGTACCTGACACCCCAAAGTGTTTTGTCTTATCATATTGATGAACCATGTAGGTGAAAAAGATTCTTATAAAACTAGCGAGTACAACGGTTGGGTACCCATGTATCTTGGTAGATGGATCACTTTTTATATGGACTCAATGATTGATGCAGGTACATAAGAAGAAGCACATAAATCAATGAAGAAAGCCCAGAGTGATGATCAAGAAGTGTGCACATTATAACTTAGTTTCCCCATCATGTGAGGTTTGTGGTAATCCGAAACCATTTGTGAAGTTTTGTGGTCAGCAGTAACCACTAGTATGTGCGGTTCGTGGTTAGCTGAAACCACTCAAGTGCAAAGTTTATGGTCAGCTATAGACCATTTGTGTGAAGAGTTTGTGGTCAACAAGAAACCACTTGAGAAGCATATCGGTTAGAGATAAGCCGGAAAATCCCAAGGTGATTATGATGTGGGAAAGTCAGAAAAATGAACCAACACACTAAAGCCTAGTTAAGAAGAACTTGTATAGCTATTGTAAATGAGTACCTAATAAGGCTTTGAGCCTGGACTCATCTTTTCTAGATTATGGGGGACATCTTAAAACAATTAGCATAATTAATTTATGGGAGGATGTTAGAAAGCTAAATTAATTATCCATGTGCAGTCTGTCGGCATAGACCAACCATAGGTCCACCTCCAAAAGCTTAGTCTTATCTCCAACTAACTGCTGTTAATGCTGCACCGAACCTAATGACCAGCATTCATGATGTACTGATTATAAATGGAAGGTAAGAATAATATAATCTCAGAACTCATGTTTGAGTTTCTCCTGAGATCCATGTTTTTAACAATCTACACACTTTGAATTATAAACCTGATCATGTATATTTTGATATAGAAATGAATTATAAACCTGATCATGTATATTTTCAAAATATATTTTATTTCTATATCAAAAGAAAAAAAATGGCTTTGCACCAGCAGGATTGACCGTCAAACTTATGGCGAACAACGACAAACAGTCAGCTCAGGAATAGTTGATATAAGCGACAAAATCAACAGATTGCTTAAAAATGAAGCATCAGCAGATTTCGTGCGCGGTGACGTCTGGAGTCTGGAACCCACTGGAGTCCCCTGTATTAATTATTATTAATCTGATCTATCATGTATATTTTCACACTAAATTTTATTTCCACATTTCAGAAACAACTCTGAATAAATACCCCTCTCAACAGGAAGAATCGACCGTCAAACTTGTGGCAACCACGACAAACAGGAAGGTCAGAAAGAGTTGAAATAAGTGAGAAAATGCAGAGATTGCTTAGAAACGAAGCAACACCAGATTCTGGTCGCGGTGGCGTGTGCAGTGTGGAAGCTACGTGGACTCCACTGTATTAATTATTATTATAAAGTGCATGCATTGGTCAATAAATAAATCAGGTGGATTCCCACGTGAAGAGAATGCATGCAGCAACGATGTGCACGCAGCTGTGCTTCCTCCCCACGTGATACAAACGCCACATAAACTGCCATGCAAACACACTCTCTCTCTATAACCTATATATATATTCATATTCCCATTCCCTCTCTGCAACTGCACCGCCAAATATCCTTATAAGCTAATTTCAACAGTAGAAAGAAAGAGAAAATGGGGTTGAGTTGTACGTGGGGCATGTCGGAGGGAGTGTTACCCGTGTTGATGCTCAACATTGCACTCTACGTTGCTCTCATCAGAGGTGGCCTCAGACATTTCTTCAAAAAATTGGGCCTCAGTCTCACATGCAAAAAAGAGGTGCCGCCCAGGTCGTCGTTAGGGTTGCAGTGTGTGAAGAAATTTGGGGGCGAGTGTTGTGAAAAGTTGAGGTGCATATTCTATTTGCGGAAAGCGAAGGAAGGAGAGGAGATGACAATCCTTCCATGTGGGCATGCTTTTCACAAGGCATGTCTGGAGCAGTGGCTTCAACAACACTCTCTTTGCCCTCTCTGCAAACTTTCTCTTTCTCTCCATAAATATAACAGAGAATCACACTGTTTGGAGATCGTCGGAGAGACGTGCTTCTTCTGATTTGGGTTATATGCTTCTATAGCCACTTTTAGAAGGTGTCGGAGAAAGATTCATGTAAATACTTTTTGTATTGACAATGTTATAAATATTGTCATGGGTGTAAACATTGTTTCCCAAATTTTCAAAGTTTTGTGGAAATCCCGACTCTTGCTTTGGAAGATTTCCTTCCCTTCCTTTCAAGCTATTTTCTAAAAGATTAATGTAATACTGTCTCCCAAATTTTTAGAATATATTGTGAAGATTTGCATACCAGTTTTCAAAAGGTGTTGTGGGAAGTTTTATGTACTAAATCACAAGTTTGCAGATTTGATCTATTTTCTAGTGTGGATGTTACAAAATATTGTCTTGGGAGACATCCATATCATCATAAAGATTTATGTAATACCATCTCTCAACTTTTTAGGTTTAGACTATTTATATTATATAGGATGCTGTAGAAAGATTCGTGTTACACTCGCTCCAACTCTTCAGTTTTGAGCTATTTTGTAGTGCGGGGACTATAATAGTTCCAAGACTGTTCATGAGAGAGCCATTAGAGTAGCAACCATTGACTCGGTGGAACATGATTGGATGCCAAGTATCAAAAGCTAAAGCCATAAAATGGTTATCTTTGAGGATTGACATGTGTAATAATATCTTTTTCTTTTGCAGAAAGTAGATATTTAAGTAAATGTAAAAAAAAAGTAAAAACAAAAAATCTAAAACTTTTTTTTTTTTTTTTCTTTCAGAAAATACTATTTTTTTTCAATTAACTTATTTTTTCAGAAAATACAGTGTCTTTTTTCATTTTTTTGGGTTTTCGACTGTAAAATTTGCAGTCTTTTTTGGTTTTATAGTTTTTTTAATAAGCAGATCATGAAAAATCTGTTGGTTTTATAGTTTTTTTAATAAGCAGATCATGAAAAATCTGTGATCATCTGACTTGATTTTTATTTGTGGAAATGTCACTTCAAACCAAATTGAAGTACTAATTTTATTTTAATAGTCCAGCTCTTATTATTAATTAGTTGAGAGTTCTATTGTGATAGAATTGATTACTGACAAGAAATTTGACAGTGTCAGTGATCACCCAAACAATGATCAAACAAAGTTGGAATTCGATATTTATAGTAATGTTTAATATTTTTGTATTCCTGAAATTTGACAGTGTCACTAATCACTCAAACAAACCTGAAATTTGATCAGTGTCACTAATCACCCAAACAAACAAACTTGGAATTGATATTTATAGTAATCCCAAACAAACAAACTTGGAATTGATAATTTGATATTTATAGTAATGTTTAATATCAAACTTGGAATTGATATTTATAGTAATGTTTAATATTTTTTTATTCCTGAAATTTGACAGTGTCACTAATCACCCAAACAAACCTGAAATTTGATCAGTGTCACTGATCACCCAAACAAACAAACTTGGAATTGATATTTATAGTAATCCCAAACAAACAAACTTAGAATTGATAATTTGATATTTATAGTAATGTTTAATATCAAACTTGGAATTGATATTTATAGTAATGTTTAATATTTTTGTATTCCTGAAATTTGACAGCATCACTGAAACAAACCCAAACAAACCTGAAATTTGATCAGTGTCACTGATCACCCAAACAAACAAACTTGGAATTGATATTTATAGTAATCCCAAACAAACAAACTTGGAATTGATATTAATAGTAATGTTTAATATTTTTGTATTTTTTTTGAGAAATTCAATTCAAATTTTTTTCCAACTATTGTTTCATAACAATGGTCTGTTCCTTATGGATCATTCAAAAATTAAACTAAAAATTATATATGTTTTTATACATACAACTTTTTCAAAATAGCTTTTATTAGATTATTATATTTAATTTTTGAAAAAATTAAATTGAAAATTATATATGTTTTTATACATACAACTTTTTCAAAATAGCTTTTAGAGTATTATATTTAATTTTTGAAAAAATTATACTGAAAATTATATATGTTTTTATACATACAACTTTTTCAAAATAGTTATTCAATAATTTTTATACTTACAACTTTTTCAAAATAGTTACAGATTCAATAATTTATCAGAATAAAATAGTTAATGATATAAAATATAATTTATATCAAAATAAAATAGTTAATGATGTAAAATATGTCTTTGATATAAGTAGATATATCAAAATAGATAAATATAAGTAAATATATATATCTAATATAAAGTACATTAGATATAAATTGTATATATGAAAATAGTTTTTCAAAATAGTTACAGATTCAATAATTTATATCAGAATAAAATAGTTAATGATATAAAACATGTCTTTGATATAAGTAGATATATCAAAATAGATAAATATAAGTAAATATATATATCTAATATACATCTAAGTGATTGATTGGATATATGTATATGAACACATACTTTACATTTAACTATTTTCATATATACAATTTATATCTAATAATAATATATTATTATATATATGATGCCAAAATTTCTTTATTTCTTTTATAATTCCTTATAATAGAAAATATGTCTTTGATATAAATAGATATATCAAAATAGATAAATATAAGTAGATATATATATCTAATATAAAGTACGTTAGATATAAATTGTATATAAATTGTATATATGAAAACAGTTAAATGTAAAGTATGTGTTCATATACATATATCCAATCAATCACTTAGATGTATGTTGTATGTGTCTTTATAAATAATATATATCTAAATAGTTATAAATTTTATATATGAAATTAGTTAAATGTAAAGTATGTGCTCATATATATATATATATATATATATATATATATATATATATATATCTAAATAGTTAGATGTAAAATATGTATCCATAAAAATAGATAAATATAAATACATGTATTATAACAAATAGATATATCTAATATAAAGTATGTCTAGATATAACTACATATATTATAATAGTTAGATATAAATTAGATATATCCTTGAACAAATACTTAGATGTATGTGTCTATATAAATATGTCCAAATAGTTAGATGTAAAGTATGTATCCATAAAGATATGTCAAAATAATTTTACACATAAATATAAATATTATTTAAGTTAAAGGAACATTAAATTCAAATAGTTTCGAAAAAAGTTAATAATGTAAATATGTTTGGATATAAATAGATATAAAACTATGTGTCTATAAAGATATATCAAAATAATTTATACATAAATATAAATATAAACTTATTATTAATTGTTCTCTTTAAGCATACTTTTATTAATATTTATGATGGTTAATAAAAAATAAGCAACAAAATTTGATATCAGTAGCTCTACAAATTGCTACTAAAAAATTTGAGTACCAGTTGCTAAAATAAGCTAGGTAGAAAGATGGAGAGCTAAGTAGCAAGATAGGAACCTACCCTAATTCTATTTTATAAAGTTCATCTCTCATGCATCAAACAAAAAGATGTTACTTTTGTTAATTTCATTAACAGTAAAATGACAAGAATTGTATTATGATAAAATAGTTTTTTATCACTCAAACCTCCGAAGCCAAATATGAAATTGATATTTTTTCATTTTATTTGTTTGAAAAAGTGAAAATTTAATAAATTTAATAAATTTGTATGAAAAAAAAAAATTAAAAAAAAAAAAAATGGTGTATTTTATAGAAAAAATGTAATATTTTATTTAAGAAACATGAAAAAAAAAAATCTACATATTTTTATTACATAAATTCAACTATTTCCAATATAATAGTTCTCTTTTCAAGGTGAGAAAGCATGTATCGTCATCAAACTGATCACCTCTTAATCGGTAGTAAAGTTAAGCTCCCGCTCCCAACATACATACAGGCGGTTCTGGTTCATATAGGCCCCATTTGTTTGCTGGAATTGGGGCGGAATTGGCTGCAGAACTTTCCCTTTTTCAGCAAATCTATCGTTTGGGAGGCTAAAGTGCAATCCAAGTTTCAAGATCAAAATCCGGTTTAGGCCCTAAAATGGGCTGCACCATCTTTTTTTCTTGAAATATATGATGTAGGAGCCTTCCACTCACTAAGACTTGATTCTTGGTGAGCTTATCAAGAATCTTTATCTTGGCCATTTTTCATCTCTTTTTCCTCCCTGGAGGACCTCATCCCTTATGATGTAAGACTCTTGCACTCAGAAAGACTCGACTTTGGTGGGCTTATTAAGAAACTCTTCTGATGTTCTTGTTCTCTTTCTTTCATCCCGATGATGGATCACAGATCCGAAAGTTGATGCAAAAAACACACACAATGAAGCAATTAGACAACAACCTTTACCTTAGTTATTTTTCACTTTTGTTTGTTCCTACGATTATTTATTCCTACTATTATGATGATGACCATAAAATATGATCTGAAAAGTAGATACAAAAAATCTCACACAATCTAATCTTGATCTAACAACAATTAGATTCCCATCACATATTTGAATTTTTAATGCCTGTAAATTTAATTTTACAGTAAAAAAAATCAAATTCAATATTAGTGGAAGAACAACTGTACATTGCAATGTTGAGTTCACTTTGGGAAAGTAAAAAACTCCTAACTCCTCAAACAAGATAACCAGTATGACTGATCTGCATCCGCCATTTTTCTTCTACAACCATCCGCATCAAAGTCCAAATCAAAGACACTGGGCTTAGGCGAATCCTCTCCAATCCTCAAAGGATTGGAAGGAATCCCCAACTCCTCATCCGAAGCCCTCTGCAGATAATCAAGGCAGCTCTCAGCAATGGGCTCTCCCACTTCCCCACACCAAAACACTTCTTCCCCCAAATCCTCTGTACTGCTCGTAGTAGATCCCTCATCATCTGCAATAAACAGTCGATCCAATTCATTAAACCCCACTGCAAAATGCGAATTGGAAAAGCCAGGTGTTCCATCTGAATCCATTACAGACTCTGAATCACAACTCTCCTCCATCACCGAATTCTCAGGACTCTCCTCATGCATAAAACGCCCACATTTACAACTTTCTTCATGGATTCTGCAGAACTCATCAAGACTATCTTCATGCACAAAACACCCACATTTAGATCTTTCTTCTTCATGGATTCTGCAGAACGCTTCCTCTGTTGCTGATAAGAATTTCTCTGAACTTCTTCCTGTATATCCTTCCATGTTGATTCTTTCCAAGTAAAACCTGAAATGGGTCTTCAAATTATATATAAAGTCTGAATCTTTGAGAGGGATTTGAATGGTGTCAATGAAGAGTGATGCATAAGGAATGTGGAAAGCGTGGGCGCCGACCAAAAGTGAAACAGCGGCATAGAGGGATGATGGGAGTGGATAAAGAAGAAACGAGGTTCCAGTGGGCGCGTGGAGGGCAGAATGGGGTTTCTAGAACAATCTAGTAAAAGCGTTACAGTTTTGCATGCGATCCACGTCATAAATTATGTGTGGGTAAGGATGAACCGTAAGGAAGACGTGTGCAACGATAAAACAAACTCTCCTTTTATCAGGAGTATTTGTCAAAAATGTGACCTACCTAGAAAAAATAAATGAGTATTTTGTTAAAAATGACCTACTTAGGAAAAAAGACAAAACAAAACATCAGTATTTTGTTAAAAATGTGACCCACCTAGGAAAAAAAAACAAAACAAAACATGTGATGAGGTGAAAATCTTGTGATGATGATGCCAATTGAGTCATTTTATAACGAATGTCACTCCAAATTTATAAAAGGGAAAAAATTATGATTCGTTGATAGGCTTTTTTATGGGTTGAAAACTTTTTATAGTCATTGTAAAACATTTACAATGTATCAGAAGTTCATTTTATATAAACGTCGTTAGTACTATTGTATGTGTCTATACGAAAATTTAATTTTGCATATTACAATAGATTTTTGCACGATATCTGTGTCTCATCCTCAAAATCTATCTCTACAATGATATAAAATGCATAAAATGTGATGAAAACACATCGAATTATGTCAATTTGTATTTTTGCAATCATGTCATTTTGTGTGGAGAATAGCCACTACTATTCCACATCACAATTATTTATCTTCTTATGGACAAATTTCAAGCACTATTCATGATGCAAGTGCTAGTGTGATTCTATTTCACACATTTCTCCTATTGTAAGTTAGATAGAAGTTTATGTTCCATACATTATATTTTGTTGTAGTGGAAGGCTCCTACGTCAAATAGTCAGCTCAGAAATAGACGTTGATATAAGCGACAAAATCAAGAGATTGCTTAAAAATGAAGCAACACAGGATTCTGTGCGTGGTGTGTTAGGCCATTTTTCTATCATAGCAAAATCTTTTAAAATGGCCTCCTCCCTGCAAAAGATTTTGTTAAGTGCCCTACCCTGTGTTCTTCATTGTATCACTTTGCTCCTGTTCAAAACACACGTGCTAAATTGCAAAACTCAGAAAGATATTCAAATTCTAAGGTCTGCAGGAAAATATTTTTAGAATCTGCCACAGTGTCGAAAACTCATAGTATTTTTGAAAATTCATGATGTTTTCGGTCCGTGTGAAAACCTTCATTATTTTTGACCTTATGCCTTCCTGCTTTTGTGTGCTTATCTTTGGCGTTAGAAGCTTTGTGTGTTTTCGATCTTCTTTCGTCAAAAACTTTGTGTATTTTCGACCTCGCACTAGTTCCCTGTTTGCTGGCGTTCCCTCAACTGCGCAAGTCCGACTGGATGGTGAGCCCGGGTCTTCAAAGGCTCTTCTTGATTGGTTGTCGCATGGCCGCATGTCAGACTTTTCTGACATGCATCATGCGACCGCTTGCCACCTGTCCGCGTGGGTCCCAGCTCTTTTCATTGCTTGGTGTGGTTAAGGTTCGGACAAGATCTGTGGCTGTCGCTAGTTCGCATGGTAAAGTTGCACGGTGTTTAACCTCTACGCTTTTGCGACAACCGTCCGATCCTCCGAAAGGTAAGGCTTCTTTGGCAGTGGTCCCGGAGGCGGTGATGTGGTAGCTTGTGATTGGCTGTCGCATGATCGCATAGCCCAATTTTTGGCTATGCGATCATGCGACCGGTTGACACGTGTCCCTGCGGCCCGGTAGCAGGTGGGGATTTGACATCTTCCGATTGGTCTGAGGTGGCAGGATGGCAGGTGGGCCTGGTATTTCTTAGGCGGAATGACAATGCAGGAAGATCTATGGTTGCCGCATGATCGTAAGGAATATTCCTCCCCTTTGAGATCATGCGACCACTGTCCGATCTTCGCAAGGGGTAAGGCTTTTCTTGGTGGTGGGTCCAATGTTAAGCGCTCTTGGTGGTGTTGGAGGCTTCTCATTGGTTGACGAGTTTGTGACAGGGCATGCGGCAAGGTAAAGGGGGTGAGGTGGTAGTCTTGTTGCCTTGTCACATTATCGCAAGGGCCATCTTTCGGCCTTGCGATCATGAGACAAGGGTGCCACATTGGTGGGGAGCGGTGACATGGTGCTGAGGTGGATGTGCTTGGTGGGACCGTTACTTAGTGGCGGGTAGCAGCGGCGGTTATGCTGGTGGTTAAGGTGCGGGTTGTCGCATGTTCGCATAGCCCGTTTCTTGGCTATGCGATCATGCGACAACTATTATGATGGCGTCGCGGTTGCGGAGTTGGGCGGGTCCATGGTGCGGGTCTTGCTGGCGTGTTCGGTTTTGATTGGCCGTTGACTGGTGGTGGGATCAAGAAATTCTCAGGAGGGTTTGTGGTCAGCATTGCGCTGTTAAGAAGCCGCGGTCGCATGATCACAAGGGTTAGTTTGGTACCTTGCGATCATGCAACCAAGCATATGATGAGGCTCATTTTCCTATGGCGGTGAAATTCATGACCGCGCGACTGCGCAACTAAGGACAAACCGTTAAGGGACATAAAGCCCATGAAATGCAAAGTAGCCATTGCAGTTCAAAATTCAAATCTCTGAGATGTTTCCTACGACCAGAAAGGACTGAAATTGATGACGGAAAAGGCCAGAGTTGGTAAAATTGATTTTCACCACCGCTCCAATGTGATTCAGGGTTCCTGTGGTCGACTGCATGATGGTTTTGTGCCTAGTGAAGGACTTTCTTGGCTCGAGGTGTATTTGCAGGTGGGTGAAATCCTAATCCTGGTTACCCGTAGCTTGTTGCATCCTACTAGTTTAGGATTCCAAGGTAACTAGTGGTATAAGTAGTTAAAATTTTGACTTTGTAGAGGTTCCAGCTTCGAAGTTCTGAAGTGTTCCTAGTCCTGGATCCGAGATTGTAACACTTTTGCATTCGGTATTCTGTTGATGATAGAGAAAAAGTTGCAGGTCTAAGCTGTAATTTGCAAGCTTGACTCCTCTGGTTTGATTGTTTACACTTAAGGATTCTTCATACTTAATATAAGTACAGGACTCTTATCTCTCCTTTGTGTCAATTTAGATAGATTCTGAACTTTCTAGTTCTCTGCATATTGTTTTATGTATATATATCCATTCTTGAGTTCTAATCCAGGATTAGATGAAATGATGCTTTAGATGGGACATAGGTCTATCTTGTTGTCTATGTAAGGATATCTCATAAGTAGTAAAGGGGATTGTAGGTGTGTTTATGGCTTGGAATCTCAACTATTGTCTGGTGTGTGTAGCATTCATGTTCTAGGAGATCTTGCCCAATGGATGAGGCACTGGCCTAAATGATTATCTTTTTATCAACAAATACTGATTGTTGTTGTTATGATCCCAAAAGCATAAGTTAAGAACCATCCCTTAAGTTTGAAGTATTTAGTTGTGTAAGGTTCCTCCCATAGTAATGGAGAGTCAATGAATGTGTGGTTGTCATTCAGTACTTTCTTACTATCCTTTTATTTGTTATTCAAACCTAGTCTTTGGTGTGTGAAGTATAGTTTATACTGGGTTAGGTGCACCCACCTTGGTTTTGCAGAGCCAGAAGCAGAAGAGGGCATATTAAGTCCCTATAGTTGGTCCAGTTACCCTAAGACCTCATTACATTTTGGAGCTAGCCATTCCTAAAATTCATCTGAGGGTATATTGGCAGCCTTATGGCATAAGCATCATTTTGGACACCAACAAGATGGCGACTTTGCTGGGGACATGAAATAAGTTTACCAATAAGAGTATCCCAGAGTCTTGCTATTTTCATTTTGGGGAAGAGTCTCATAAGTTTTCTAATCTGAAAATTGCCTTTTAGATTTACAAGTGTGCTACCTGAATTTGTTGATTGATTTATATGTGGCTTTGCTGTGGGAGCGCTCAGAGTCTATTGGTGTTTCAAGATAGATCAGTAAAATTTGTGTCCTCTGAAGAGAGGTGGCGACTCTATGCTAGAAAGAACCTGAGTTGTGAATTTTTGTTGGGACTTCATTTAGCTGAGAAGAAGGCAGCAACATTCAGCAAGGCAATCCAGGTATTCTCCATTCAGTGTATTGCATTTGCGTGGTCCTTATCAAATGGTTTTGTCATTAAAGAAAGGACATATAAGCATGAAGTATGTAGGAAAGATTCAGTGGCAAAAGAAGGTTCAATTCAAGTATAGATTTCCTGTCATTGGTCTTGAAGATTTTCAAGTAGATGTGCAACAGTTGTAGCCAGTGATGGATGTTCACAAGGTTTCTTTTGTCAGAGGGTATGCACCATTTTGTTATGATGGCATACCCGATTTCCCCAACAAAGTCCCTAATGAAATCAAAGAGTATCTACCAAAGTTCAATAGGAATCAGTGTCCATCAACAAGAAAGCATGTGCAGACTTTTTCTGATTTAATGTGTGATTTTGATGTCTGCCATGAGGATTTGTGGATGAGGTTGTTTGTGTAGACTCTTGAGGGAGATGAAAGGGAGTGGTTTTCATTTTTGCCTGCAGCCTCTATTTCTTCATGGAATGAGTTGAGTTCTTGCTTCATTGATTATTTTGATAGCTGGGTAGATGTAAAATCAATGTTGGAAAATTTGATGGGAATTCAGATTGAGGAAGGTGAGTTGATTCAAAGATTTAATAGCAGATTCACTAGGACATTAATGGATATCCCTAAGGATTTTAGACCTCATGATCAGATTTTTCTGGTCATTTACTTGAGTGCATTTGACCAAAAAATGGGTTTCTTGCTGAGGGATAAACAACCACAAAGTCTACATCAGGCTTTTGAGGTTGCATTGGATATTGAGTGCAATTTGAAGTATGGAGTTATAAGAAGACATGCCTCTACTAGTTTGCATATTCAGAGTAGGGTGAATGATCAGGAGGAGGTTGAGAAACATCAGTGCTCTCATCCCTCTAATTGTTGTATTAACCGCAGTGTTGTATGTGAAGGTGAAATGAATTTTGGCGCCAAGGGTCTGATTAATGAGAAGCCGGTATCCTTGTCATCCAGTGGTGGTGATGAACATTTTCAGATTATAGAGGATACACATTTCCCTTCGCATGATTTTCCCAAGAATAGTGATGATGATTGTGAAAATTCTTTGCCACCAAGTGATGTTGATACAGATGCTGAGAAAGGTGTTGACTGTGGGAGCATGGATGAGGTTGAGAATGAATTGCTTTATGACGATATGCCACAGGGTTTCTCTCATATTTTAGAGGATTTTTCTTCGTAGTCTTCTATGCCAGTGGGTGGTAATGATGCTGATTGTAAAGTCTTAGAGGTTGAAGACTTGTGGGGAAATCCATGGGATGGTTCTTCTGATGAGTACAACACTGATTATTCATATGTTGACAGCAGTGATGGTGAGTCATGCTCTAGCTCAGATTCTAAATTCTCTTCTTCTTTTGAAGATGTGTATGATGATGGAAATAAAGACATATATAGTGTGGTTGCCAATGAGTTATTTGATGAGGACACTAGTGAGAACCAGTTGACACTTTGTCCAAATTATTATGAGAAACAATTCCATGTTGTTTCTAACCCACTATTTGAGGCATGTGCTCAGAGGATGGAATTTGTTGAGGATTACTCACCTTCTGCACTTAAAGCTTCACATATAGTTGATCTCGAGTCTCCCTCACAAATGAGGCCAATTGAAAGAAAGGTAATGCGGGATGAATGTTGCTTTGTTGTTGAAGATGCATTACATTAGGACATTGTTTTTCTTCTACCACCAAGCAGTGAAAATAATGGTGATAATCTAGTTCATGATGTTGATCATGTGAATCATCCTTATGAGGATAAAGGTGTGATTTATCAAGAGAAATCAGACTTGATAAACCCGAGTAATCTGATATATGAGTATGTTTCAGTGGCCTTGGCTGAGGTAAGTGAAAGTGAGTATAGTTGCTTTTCTTTTGATATGCAAGAATGCATTAAAGATGAGCTGGATGATTGCAGCCAGGAAGAAAAGGTATCAGTTTCTTGTCTCCTTTCATATGTTTCAATCCATGATGATTTTGATGATGCTTGTTTTTCAAGTAGTGAGTTTGTGGGGGAACATGTGGAGGAAGGCATTGGTGATGGTAAATCCAGAGTTGTTCTGTAGTCTGTGCCTGACAATGTTTTCTGTCATTGTGCATGTGGAAAAGGTTTCAGACCTTTGTTTGATTTTGTGAGTAGAAACCAAGTTTTTGATAGAGGAAAATGATGGCACTCCTTTGGCATCCAGATGTTGCTTATGTATTTTCTATATATTTTGTACAAATGGTGCCAGGTTTTTGTAGGGAGCCAGTTTGTGAAATTTTGGATTAAAAGTGGGGTGAGGGCCTAATTGTTTTGTCTGGGTGTGGTCTTCTTCTCTCAGTGATTCTGAATCCTTGCCATGCCTGCAAGAGACATGCATCCCCAACAAGAGCCACTGTTAGGCCATTTTTCTGTCATAGCAAAATCTTTTAAAATGACCTCTTCCCTGCAAAAGTTTTTGTTAAGTGCCCTGCCCTGTGTTCTTCATTGTATCACCTTGCTCCAGTCCAAAACACACGTGCTGAATTGCAAAACCCAGAAAGATATTCAAATTCTAAGGTTTGTAGGAAAATATTTTTAAAATCTGCCACAGTGTCGAAAACTCACAATATTTTTGAAAATCCATGATGTTTTCGGTCTGTGTGAAAACCTTCGTTGTTTTCAACCTTATGCCTTCCCGCTTTTGTGCGCTTATCTTTGGCGTCAGAAGCTTTGTGTGTTTTTGATCTTCTTTCCTCGAAAACCTTATGTGTTTTCAACCTCGCACTAGTTCCTTGTTTGCCGGTGTTCCCTCAACTGCGCAAGTTCGACTGGATGGTGGGCCCGGGTCTTCAAAAGCTCTTCCTAATTGGTTGTCACATGGCCGCATGTCAGACTTTTCTGACATGCGATCATGCGACCGCTTGCCACCTGTCTGCGTGGGTCCCAGCTCTTTTCATTGCCTGGTGTGGTTAAGGTTCGGACAAGATCTGTGGCTGTCGCTAGTTTGCATGGTAAAGTTGCACGGTGTTTAACCTCTACACTTTTGCAACAACCGTCTGATCCTCTGAAAGGTAAGGCTTCTTTGGCAGTGGTCCCAGAGGTGGTGATGTGGCAGCCTGTGATTGGCTGTCGCATGATCGCATAGCCCACTTTTTAGCTATGCAATCATGCGACCGGTTGACACGTGTCCCTGGGGCCCGGTAGCAGGTGGTGATTTGGCATCTTCTGATTGGTCTGAGGTGGCAGGATGGTAGGTGCGCCCAGTATTTCTTAGGCGAAATGACAATGCAGGGAGATCTATGGTTGCCGCATGATCGTAAGGAATATTCCTCCCCTTTGCGATCATGCGACCACCGTCCGATCTTCCCAAGGGGTAAGGATTTTCTCAGTGGTGGGTCCAGTGTTAAGCACTCTTGGTGGCATTGGAGGCTTCTCATTGGTCGACGGGTTTGTGATAGGGCATGCGGCAAGGTAAAGGGGGTGAGGTGGCAGTCTTGTTGCCTTATCGTATGATCGCAAGGGCCATCTTTCGACCTTGCGATCATGCGACAAGGGTGCCACGTTGGTGGGGAGCGGTGACATGGTGCTGAGGTGGATGTGCTTGGTGGGACCGTTACTTAGTGGCGGGTAGCGACGGCGGTTATGCTGGCGGTTAAGGTGCGGGTTGTCGCATGTTCGCATAGCCCGTTTCCTGGCTATGCGATCATGCGACAATTGTTATGATGGCATCGTGGTTGCAGAGTTGGGTGGGTCCACGGTACGGGTCTTGTCAGCATGCCCAGTTTTGATTGGCCGTTGACTGGTGGTAGGACCGAGAATTTCTTAGGAGGGTTTGTGGTCAGCATTGCGCTGTTAAGAAGCCGTGTTTGCATGATCGCAAGGGTTAGTTTGGTACCTTACGATCATGCGACCAAGCATATGATGAGGCCCATTTTTCTATGGCGGTGAAATTCATGACCGCGCGATTGTGCAACTAAGGGCAAACCGTTAAGGGACATAAAGCCTACGAAATGCAAAGTAGCCGTTGCAGTTCAAAATTCAAATCTCTGAGATGTTTTTTGTGACCAGAAAGGACTAAAATTGATGATGAAAAAGACCAGAGTTGGTAAAACTAATTTTCACCACCGCTCTAGTGTGATCCAGGGTTCCTGTGGTCGACTGCATGATGGTTTTGTGCTTGGTGAAGGACTTTCTTGGCTCGAGGTGTATTTGCAGGTGGGTGAAATCCTAACCCTGGTTACCCGTAGCTTGTTGCATCCTACTGGTTTAGGATTCCAAGGTAACCAGTGGTATAAGTAGTTAAAATTTTGACTTTGTAGAGGTTCCAGCTTTGAAGTTCTGAAGTGTTTCTAGTCCTGGATCTGAGATTGTAACACTTTTGTATTCGGTATACTGTTGATGATAGAGAAAAAGTTGCAGGTCTAAGCTGTAATTTGCAAGCTTGACTCCTCTGGTTTGATTGTTTACACTTAAGGATTCTTCATACTTAATACAAGTACAGGACTCTTATCTCTCCTTTGTGTCAACTTAGATAGATTCTGAACTTTCTAGTTCTTTGCATATTGTTTTATGTATATGTATCCATTCTTGAGTCCTAATCCAGGATTAGATGAAATGATGCTTTAGATGGGACATAGGTCTATCTTGTTGTCTATGTAAGGATATCTCATAAGTAGTAAAGGGGATTGTAGGTGTGTTTATAACTTGGAATCTCAGCTATTGTCTGGTGTGTGTAGCATTCATGTTCTAGGAGATCTTGCCCAATGGATGAGACATTGGCCTAAATGATTATCTCTTTATCAACAAATACTGATTGTTGTTGTTATGATCCCAAAAGCATAAGTTAAGAACCATCCCTTAAGTTTGCAGTATTTAGTTGTGTAAGGTTCCTCCCATAGTAATGGAGAGTCAATGAATGTGTGGTTGTCATTCAGTACTTTCTTACTATCCTTTTATCTGTTATTCAAACCTAGTCTTTGGTGTGTGAAGTATGGTTTATACTGGGTTAGGTGCACCCGCCTTGGTTTTGCAGAGCTAGAAGCAGAAGAGGGCATATTAAGTCTCTATAGTTGGTCCAGTTACCCTAAGACCTCATTACATTTTGGAACTAACCATTCCTAAAATCCATCTGAAGGTATATTGGCAGCCTTATGGCATAAGCATCATTTTGGACACCAACACGGTGGCGTCTGCAGTTTGGAAGCCACTGGAATCCCCCCAGTATTAATTATTATTAATCTGATCTATCATGTATATTTTCACACTAAATTTTATTTCCACATTTCAGAAACAACTCTGAATAAATACCCCTCTCAACAAGCAGAATCGACCGTCAAACTTGTGGCAACCACGACAAACAGGAAGGTCAGAAACAGTTGAAATAAGTGAGAAACTGTAGAGATTGCTTAGAAACGAAGCAACACCAGATTCTAGTCGCGGTGGCGTGTGCAGTGTGGAAGCTACGTGGACTCCACAGTATTAATTATTATTATAAAGTGCATGCATTGGTCAATAAATAAATCAGGTGGATTCCCACGTGAAGAGAATGCATGCAGCAACGATGTGCACGCAGCTGTGCTTCCTCCCCACGTGATACAAATGCCACACAAACTGCCATGCAAACACACTCTCTCTCTATAACCTATATATATATATATATTCATATTCCCATTCCCTCTCTGCAACTACACTGTCAAATATCCTTATAAGCTAATTTCAACAGTAGAAAGAAAGAGAAAATGTGGTTGAGTTGTACGTGGGGCATGTCGGAGGGAGTGTTACCCGTGTTGATGGTCAACATTGCACTCTACGTTGCTCTCATCAGAGGTGGCCTCAGACATTTCTTCAAAAAACTGGGCCTCAGTCTCACATGCAAAAAAGAGGTGCCGCCCAGGTCGTCGTTAGGGTTGCAGTGTGTGAAGAAATTTGGGGGCGAGTGTTGTGAAAAGTTGAGGTGCATATTCTATTTGCGGAAAGCGAAGGAAGGAGAGGAGATGACAATCCTTCCATGTGGGCATGCTTTTCACAAGGCATGTCTGGAGCAGTGGCTTCAACAACACTCGCTTTGCCCTCTCTGCAAACTTTCCCTTTCTCTCCATTAGATCACCAAATCAGAAGAAGCACGCCTCTCCGACGAACTCCAAACATTGTGGTTCTAATCTGAATAAATATAATAGAGAATCACACTGTTTGGAGATCGTCAGAGAGATGTGCTTCTTCTGATTTGGGTTATATGCTTCTATACCCACTTTTAGAAGGTGTCAGAGAAAGATTCATGTAAATACTTTTTGTATTGACAATGTTATAAATATTGTCAGGGGTGTAAACATTGTTTCCCAAATTTTTAGAGTTTTGTAGAAATCCTGACTCTTGCTTTGGAAGATTTCCTTCCCTTCCTTTCAAGCGGTTTTGTAAAAGGATTTATGTAATATTGTCTCCCAAATTTTTAGAATATATTGTGAAGAATTGCATACCAATTTTCAAAAGGTATTGTGGGAACTTTCATGTACTAAATCACAAGTTTGCAGATTTGATCTTTTTTCTAGTGTGGATGTTACAAAATATTGTCTTGGGAAACTTCCATACCACTCATATATGTATTACCATCTCTCAACTTTTTAGGTTTAAACTATTTATATTATATAGGATGCTGTAGAAAGATTCGTGTTATACTCCTCCAACTCTTCGGTTTTGAGCTATTTTGTAGTGTGGGCACTATAATATTTCCAAGATTGTTCATGAGAAAGCCATTAGAGTAGAACCATTGACTTGGTGGAAAAAAACACTTTTAACTTGACAGGGTTTGTGAAGAAAGCATCGAAGTCAGAGAAAGAACATGATTGGATGCCAAGTATCAAAGCTAAAGCCATAAAATTGTGTTTGAGGATCAAGACATGTGTTTTCTATTGCAGAAAGTAGATACTTATTTAAATTAATGTATAGGCACAGGCTAGGCTTCCAACTTCAGATTAGCGATACAGAGTTTTTTTCATTTTTTTTAAATTTTTGATTATAAAATTTATTTAGATCATGATGCTGAAGAACAGATGTTAAAATTTATGCAATTTTTTTTTTTTTCGATTATAAAATTTATTCAGATCATGATTGGCTAATGGTATATTTTGTAGAGTTTAGTTGGTGATCATTTGACTTGATTTTTATTTGTGAAAATCTCACTTGTACAAACTAAACTAAATTGAAGTAAAATAGTTCAGCTCTCATTTGTGAAAATCTCACATGTACAAACAAACTAAACTAAATTGAAGTAAAATAGTTCAGCTCTCATTATTAATTAGTAATAAAAAAGTGAGAATTTTATTGTGATAGAATGGGTTACTGACATGCCTGAAATTTGACGGTGTCACTGATCACACAAAGGTGAGAATTCTATTGTGATGGATTACTGACAGGCCTGAAATTTGGAATTGATATTTATAGTAATGTATAAGAATTCTATTGTGATGGATTACTGACAGGCCTGAAATTTGGAATTGATATTTATAGTAATGTATAATGTATAATAATATTTATAGTAATGTATAATATTTTTATTTGAGAAATTCAGTTCAATTTTTTTTCTAATTACCATTTCATAACAATTTTTAATTACCATTATCACTGTTCCTTATGTTTCATAACAATTTTTAATTACCATTTCATAACAATGATCTGTTCCTTATGGATCAAGATGTTTCTAATTATTACCATTGTTAAGATGTCTCTAATTACCAATAAGGAACAAGATGTTTCTAATTACCATTGTTAAGATGTCTTTAATTACCATTGTTAAGATGTTTCTAATTACCATTTGATAACAATGGTCTGTCCCTTATGTATTTAGATGGGGAAGCATTTATATTGTATTATATTTAATTTTAAGAAAAAATTAAACTGAAAATTATATATGTTTTTAATACATACAGTTTTATCAAAATAGTTATTTAATAATTTATATCAGAATAAAATAGTTAATAAATTAGTTAATTTTGAAAATAGTAAAACATGTCTTTGCTATCAAAACAAATAAATATCAAAATAGTTATTTAATAATTTATATCATAATAAAATAGTTAACAAATAAATATCAAAATAGTTATTTAATAATTTATATCATAATAAAATAGTTAATAAATTAGTTAATTTTGAAAATAGTAAAACATGTCTTTGATATCAGAACAAATAAATATAAAGTATGTTAGATATAATTTGATATATGGAAGCAAATTAGTTAATTTATAAAGTATGTTAAATTAGTATGTTAGATATAATTTGATATATGGAAACAAATTAGATAATTTATAAAGTATGTTAAATTAGTTAATTTATAAAGTATGTTAAATTAGTTAATTTATAAAATATGTTAAATTAGTTTTTTCTATTAATCATAATATATATTAACTTGAAAGAGAGTTTACATCATGAAACAAGAGTTTACATCAACTTAAGATTTTACCAAATATATACTGTTCCAAATATACGCAGGGAATACCAAGTATGAACCACCTTACATACAAAAAGAGACCTTTAAGGTATCGGCAGATCAAAGTACTAAATTAGAATAACAGCTCTATCTGGGGAACTGGGTTGTCCATGGCCACTGGTGATCTGTCCATTTGAGGCACAGGTCATCATGGAGGATGATGTCGTAGGGGTTGGAGAAGTATGCCTCCCATGGAAGTGGAGGAAGCATTGCTACAGGTGGAATGTAAATAGTCTTCCTTGGATGGCTGACTGGCTGGTGGCTGGTGGTCTAGGAACGACCCTGTCGAGTCACTGCTTGTGCTCACCTGCTCTGCTACAATAGATGTTGCCTGCTCTATTATAGTGGTGGTGTCCTGATCGAATCCTCCCCCTATCTATTGAGCATGTACACCTTCATCTCCTGTATCACTTGTAGCCATCTGTAGTTTTGCTTCCTTCCTCTAGTTTTGGATCTGTTGAAGCAAATGCCTAATAGTGATGTTAAAATCAAACTCAGTATCAGCTCTGGTAGTCATGTTGTACGTGACTCACTCTTTGTCCAATACCTCTCTGATACCCCACACCACTCTCAAGGCTTTGTGTTCTTTCATCTGCATAATCATAGAGACTTGCGAGGAAACATTAAGGGTGATGAGCCTCCACAGAGACTCAGTGAGAGATCTATTCCTACTATTGAATATATTATCATTCCTCAACTTCCAGATATGTCAGAGTACATGAAAAGAAAGAGAAGCCTAGAAATGATTATATCAATTTTTCAAACCCAACAAGGGACTAGAAATAACATTAATAACTTGAAATTTGTGGTTCAGTTTCAAGCCAAAGAGATTCCAAAGGGTAGATGCAAATTGGCAATCAAAGAAAATGTGTAGGATGGTCTCAGGAGCAGTGCAAAAGGAACAGGGATATGGTTCACCAGAGGTTGTCTTAATGGGTAGCCTATGCAGAAGGAGACACCACATGAAATAGAGGACTTTGGGTTCCACCGGGGTGTGCCAGAAATTGTTTAGATATTTTCTCCAAGTGTTGGGGTCTAGACTCAAATGCCATTTGGTGTTAAGGTGGTCAAAGATGTCTTCTGTGTTTGCAAGCATTTTGTATATAATCTTTACTTTGGTTTGCAACAGTGGGGTTCCATCCTTCCACTTGATGAGGTCCATCCTATCTGAAACCATCGAAGTGTCTCTAAGGAGTTTAAGGGATGAGCATGCATCTCTGATAGTAGTGTAGGTTCTCCAATGAGATGAGGGCAGGTCATACCTAGAAGAAAGTTCTTACCATGGGATTAGGTTCTCATTCTCAATGATGTCAGACAAGTGGCTAATACCCATTTCTTAGCTGAGCATCCCTGCAGTTGAGCTAATGGTTTATCTCCTTTATAAAGGTTCCAGCAGATGGACCTTTCCCCGCATATATTTAGAAGTTGATCAAGAAGGTTGTTGTCTAATATACTGGGTCTAATTTCCTCCCATCCCTTCCAAATAGATTGAAAAACATCAGATCTTGCAACAGTGACCCTAAATTTCCCTTCCATGAGGTCAATGAGTGGTAGATTCTTCCATTGTCTAGCCTGGGTAGGAGTGCCTCTGCTAATGTTGTGTCTCACCAGGATCTTCCAAGGTTCATTTCCTTGAGAGGCTTTGGCTATCCACTTAACAGCTATAGCATTACCTTGACACCTGAGATCTTTTAGCCCTAGGCCCCCTTGCTCGGTGGATCTAGTGCACCAGTCCCATCTCATAGCATGAGCTTTTTTGTTTCCTTTGCCATCTAACCACATATAGTTCCTGATTGCTTTTTGTATGAAGTTAATCTGTCCTTGGTTAAATAGCTAGGCTGAGGAGTAGTATATGGGATAAGCAAGCAGTATCTTTTGGCACACCTGAATCCTTCCTGCCAATGACAGGTATCTGTTATTCCATTTCTTTAGCTTCACTTCTATCTTATTCTTCACCTAATTCCACATGTTTTTAAGATCTAGTTTGACAGAGAATGGAATGCCAAGGTATCTAACTTGATGGAGAGGGCCTCCCCAAGTAAACCCAAATTGGTTACACCATCTCGGAGGAGATTCCTCCCAGCCCAGCAGGGTTGACTTAGGTATGGACACCTTGCTGCTTGAGGCTAGGCAGAATATGTCCAATTTGTCCATGAGACACTTGAAGTTGGCTTCACTCATCTCTACCATGAGGGAGGTGTCATCAGCAACTTGGATGTTTATGAGTTCCTCATCATTGGGAATGTTAATCCCCCTAACTTTTGGAGATATGGAATTATCCCTTAAAATGTGAAATAAGGAATCTATTGTGATTACAAATAGGGCTGGGGCCAAAGGGCAGCCTTGTCTTATGGATCTAGTTAATTTGAATGGTTTAGACTTATCTCCATTCACTTCAACTACTGTGGTGGCCCCATTCATTAAGGTCAAAACCATCCTGTTAAATTCTTTAGGGAAGCCCAGAGCTTCCAACATTGTGATCTAATAAATTGCCATTCTATTCTGTCATAGGCCTTCTCATAGTCTATTAATAGCATACTAACCTGTTGACTAGAACATCTTGCCCATTCCATAGTCTCCCAACAAGTAATGAGGTTCTCTGAGATATATCTACCTTTTATAAATCCAGTTTGGGTGGGGATGATAACTTTGGGAAGGATATCTACTAGCCTCCTAGCCAACACTTTGGCCAAAATTTTGTATGAAACATTCAACAGGGTGATGGGTCTCCATTTCTTTATCAGGGTTTTATATTTCTCCTTAGGGATAAGCTTAATGCATCTAGTGTTGATTTTTTGTCCCCAAAGAGCTAGTATCAATAGTTTCATTGTAGACCATCAGTAGATCCTAAGCGATCTAGTCTATGTTACTCTTGTAGAATTCAATACGTAGCCCATCAGGGCCCGGGGCTTTGTCATTACTCTTCTGCCCAATGGCTTCAATAATCTCTTCAACAGAGAGGGGTCTACTTAGGGTTACTGCATCCTCTATCTTGAGAGAGGGAGGGATAATGCCTTTAATTCAGTCCCCCATTTAACTCATCTCTGTTCCTGAGTCCTTTGAGGTGAATAGTTTGGAATAGTAATCTACAAAGGCCTGTAGAATATCTTCTTGAGTTGAGAGAGTAACTCCTTCCTGGAAAATGCAGCTAATATTATTCTTAGCCTCCTTAGCTTTTAGTAGATGGAAGAAGAATTTGGAGCCTATGTCCCCTTCCTTGATCCAGTTGGCCCTTGCCCTAACCTTAGCTCCATTAATCTTGTGTTGCTGCAACTTCCTAAACGAGTCTCTAGCCCAAGCTAGGCTACTGCTTGCTTCTTCGTTTGGAGGGATCATCTGGCTTCTCCATTCTGCTTGGAAGAGTTCCTTCTACAGCTCTGTTTCAGATCTTCTAGAGTCCTTAGCCCACTTCCTTCCAACCACTTGGAACATTGTCCTCCAACTACTGGTGCACTGGTTCCAACAATCAATGGCACTCTACTGCTTAGCCACTCCATAGTTGAACCATCTAATCAGGAGGGTAGCATCTCTAATATCTTCACTTTTTAGAAGTGAAGTGTTAAGGGCAAAGGACTACCCTCCTCTCCTGGGGGATGGGTAGCTTCCCAATTGAAAGACTGAAGTAACTACATGATGATGATCCGAGAGGGAGTATGGTACCACCTTGACGCTTTCACCAACTGCCTCCTTTTTGAAACTGAAGAAGTCCTTATTAGCATAAACCCTATCCAGATTGCAATAAATCCTCCTATTACCCTTCTGGTAGTTAGACTAGGTATGCCAGATACCGTTGTGTTCTTTCTTCTATCCTACTAGTGGGTCAAATAGTTTGAGCTTATTGGTCATCTTAAACCAGAAGAATTTCTCATTGCATTTTCATTCCATCCTAGATCCTCCTCCCTTATCCTAGGAGGATTCAACCATGTTGAAATCCCCTGCAACCACCCATAGTATATCCTTCAACTTGCACATCCAATCCCATAGCTGGATTCTGTCATAATGATCATTTGGTGCATATAGACTGAGTAGAGCCCAAATTCTATATTGTTATCCTTAAAGCTCACCCAAAAAACTCTATCACAAGGGGAACGTCCCCAATCAGAAATTTTGTTAGCCCATCTAGGGTGGATAAGGATAGCACTCACCCCTTTACCTCTCAGGTGTTGGGTGAAAACACTCCTGGCTTCAGGCCATATACATTTTAAGGCTACCTCTAGAGAGAATCCAACTGCTTTAATCTCCTGTAGCAGAAAGAAATCAAATCCTTTTTGCATTTTGATGAATCTCTTAACCACATATTTCCTGTCTGGGGATTCAAGACCCCTAACATTCCACATTGCAAGTTGAAACTCCATGACCAGACTAGGAATCTTGTTCCATGGGAGCTTGAAAGCTCTTAAAACAATTAGGGAGGGTCCTCTTTTGAATCTTTCGAGGGCTTGATACTAGTAGTGTGGTTGGGAGGCCTACCTCTCTTCTTTTTGACCAAGGGGGACTCTCCTACATCAGGAGAAACTCCATCTTCAGCCTTGACCTCTGGGTTAGGCTCCCTGGTAAAGGGTTTCTTAACCTTCTTCTTGGCTTTGAAGGTAAAGTTCGGGGGCTCCTCCTCCACTACTTCAAACATAGCTAACTCCATCCCTATAACCTCCCCTTCTTCCAATTCATCACTCAAGCCATAGGATTTGGATACAGGATTGTCTTTGAGACCACTCAGACACTTCTCATGCGAGAGTGACGACCTTCAGGGGGTTAATTCTAGGACCGGGGGGGTTGGGATCACCATGAGAGAGAAATTATTGAGTCTCTCCTCTTTATAATATGCCTCTTTGATGACATCTAGAGCACCAGAGGAGCATCTCCCCCAGGGTCCCTCTACATTCTAGTAAGACACCATGGGAGAGACATCACCGACGCCTTTATTCAAAAAATTGGGGTCCCTCTTTTTTAGGGATGACATCTTCTTAATCCTATTAAGAACAATTTGTTGAGGATTAAGCTTGCGGTTGTTGGATCCTGAGTCCTTCGGTTTCAATCCAAAGTCCAGGCAATCTAAAATAGGTGGCTCAAGAATATCTTCAATACTGGGGCCAGTAGGGGGCTTACGACCAATCTTATCATTGAAGGATTTTTCGAGTGATTCTAGGGATTCCACGAGGGCTTTAGAAGTCATAGGAATGGCAATATCAAGGTTTTTACCAAAATTTGTTCTAGCAGTGGTAGAATCATTCCTTCCTTTGTTATTTTTGGATTCTAGTTTTTTGCCACCTTTGTTTTTCAGATTAGGGTTCTTCTTACACAATAGGGGATAGTCGTGTCTCTAGTGGCCTTCCCTTCTGCAAAGGAAAGACAAATTAAGGCCTCCTAGAAAGGAGATAGGGCAAAAGTGGGATCGACTACCAAGGTCAAAGAGGATTTCCCCTGGGAGATCGATCCTCAGGTTGATAGTGATTAATATTCTAGCATCAGTGTGAGGAAGAAGAATGTTTATTTTATCTACCCTGAGCATCGTGCCGAAGGGTTACAGGGCTTGTGGGATCATGTTCCATAGGAAATGTGGAACGCTACCTAGGGTAATCCAGCAGGGTCTCGATAGGGCAACACTTCATTGTGGGTAGCATCAGGTGACTAGGGGAGGGCCCTAAAGTTGGTGGTGCCAATTTTCCAGAATTTCCTAGCAATAATTTCCTTTTGGGAACTAGGGTTTTTGAGGAAAATAAGGAAGAGTCCTCTCTAGATCATTCAAAGAAAGGAGAAATGATAACCAAATTTCTTACCCCATACATTGTGTAGCCAATCATTAAGGAAGGTCCTAGATGGGAGCTTATTCAGGTCTTGGGTGGCAAGAAAAATAGTAGAGTTTCTAAGAGATTCCTTTTCTTTTTCAATAACCAAAGACATCTGAGCATTTGGTTTGATAACACATACAGTAGAAGGCTTAGAACCCTCACCTCCAGTGTCAGCTCCATCACCTCCTTTCGTAGTTCGGCCACCATCAATCATGAACTTGGCTTCCGGTGGGATAACTGTTTCTTCGTTGAGTGCCTGCTTGAACGACTTGCCTCGAACTCCAGAATCCAGTCCAGGAGAATGAGTCACCATAGGGTAGGGTAGAGGCCAAGAAGAGGGAGTGCATTGATTTCTTGTTAGTCTGGTTGAGGGCCGAGGATGTCAGCATCCGTCAAGTTGCAGAGCCTTTGACATCATTTCATAGATCTGTTAAATTAGTTAATTTATAAAAGATGTTAAATTAGTTAATTTATAAAGTATGTTAGATATAATTTGATATATCAAAATAGTTATTTAATAGTTTATATCAGAATAAAATAGTTAATAAATTAGTTGATTTTGAAAACAGTAAAATATGTCTTTGTTAAATTAGTTAATTTATAAAGTAGATATAATTTGATATATCAAAATATATATTTAATAATTTATATCAGAATAAAATAGTTAATAAAATAGTTAATTTTGAAAAGAGTAAAAAATGTCTTTATAAACCATGTTAGATATAATTTGATATATCAAAATAGTTATTTAATAATTTATATCAGAATAAAATAGTTAATAAATTAGTTAATTTTCAAAATAGTAAAACATGTCTTTGATATCAGAACAAATAAATATAAAGTATGTTAGGTATTAATTTGATATATGGAAACAAATTAGTATAAAGTATGTTAGTATAATTTGATATATGGAAACAAATTAGTTAATTTATAAAGTATGTTAAATTAGTTAATTTATATAAAGTATGTTAGATATAATTTGATATCTGGAAACAAATTAGTTAATTTAAATGAAGTATGTTAAATTAGTTAATTTACAAAGTATGTTAGATATAATTTGATATATGGAAACAAACTAGTTAATTTTCAAAATAGTTAATGATGTAAAACATGTCTCCATGTATCTACATATATCAGAAAGATAAATATAAATATAAGTAGAGAACAAATAAATATAAGTAGATATATATATCTAATATAAATTATGTTAGATATAATTTGATATATAGAAACAATTAGATGTAAAATATGTGTTCATATAGATATACCAAACAATCACTTAGATGTATGTGTTCATATAAAAAATATATATCTAAATAGTTAGATGTTAAATATGTATCCATAAAAATAGATATATTATAATGAATATAGATATATCTAATAAAAAGTATGTCTAGATATAGCTCTACATATATTATAACAGTTAGGTATAAATTAGATATATCAAAACAAATACCAAACAATCACTTAGATGTATGTGTTCATATAAAAAATATATATCTAAAAAGTTAGATGTAAAATATGTATCCATAAAAATGGATAAATAAAAATAGATATATTATAATAAATATAGATATATCTAATATAAAGTATGTCTAGATATAGTTCTACATATATTATAATAATTAGATATAAATTAGATATATCCAAATAAATACTTAGATGTATTTTATATCCAAATAGTTAGATGTAAAGTAAAGTATGCATCCATAAAGATGTCAAAATAGTTTTACATATAAATATAAATATTATTTAAGTCAAAGGAACATTAAATTTAAATGTTTTTTAAAAAGTTAATAATGTAAAATATGTTTGGATATAAATAGATATAAAACTACATGTGTCTATAAAGATATATCAAAATAATTTATGTATAAATATAAATAATATTTAAGTCCAAAGAACATTAAATTTGAATATTTTTCAAAACAATTAATGATTTAAAGTATGTCTAAATATAAATAGATATATTGAAAAAGTTAAATATAAATAGATATATTAAAACAATTAGATGTAAAGTATGTGTCAATATAAATAGATATTATTTAAGTTTTGATTAAATGGAAAAACTAGTTTTATAGGGACCAATTACCTAAAGTCAACAAAAGAGTAGCAAAAACAATCTTAAATAGAAACCATCTCGGACTCAAAAGGAAAATAGATGCAAAAAAACCCACAACATCTAGGATGGAACAACCCTACAAGACAAAAAAACACAGCCAAAAAATGACTCCTAACAACAAAGCTACATCATCTTGACCAATTTATCATTCTTCTGAAAGATATCCTTATTAATATTTTTAACTTTATTAATGATATTGTCCACAAGGGTCATACCCTTATCCTTGTTATGGAGCCTCATCACTGGACTAGGTAGGGATATCTCAGTAGCATCCAAGTCAACATCTGTGTCCTTTGAAAGAACCCTTTATCACTTCTAAGAACCTGCATTCAAAACCTTAGCCTTCTTAATTGCCTTAGTACTTGCAATAGGAGATTACCCTTTAAAATGTCATGAAGAACTTCGGTTTGCTCATTAAGCCTATAGAGGCCATCTCTAGTATGGTCCATAGATGATTTAATCACATTAACCACTGCAGTCAAACTCTCCTGGACCTTATGCAATTCATCCTCTATAGCCTTAATGTGATCCTCATGGTCCCTTTTCAATTCCTTGATAACATTAGAAAGGGTTTGTGTATTAGCAAAGATATTGTCTAGGTTCCCATTAGACAAACTAGCCTTCTCTTTCAGATTATTGATTTCTTTTATAATCCAAATTGTGAAAAGGGCATTTTGATTATCCAACCGATTCATCACATTGGCATTAGTACTCAGATTCTCAAGCATCGAGGAAACCATATCTTTAAGGATAACCCCACCATTGTCAGTAGGCATAAGCCCATTAACACCCACGTCCTCTGTATGCCCACCGATAATATTCTGAGAAGCATTCTTTTGTCGAGTGGTCTTTTTGATGATGTTGATAGACAGGGGCCCAAAAATATTTGTTTTACCCTTAGCACTTGACATAGAAACCCTTGAAACCCCTTTACCTTTCATATATATGATAGGGTACATCAAATCAAGCACATAATCAGGGTCCTCATCCTCATCAAATAAAATAATGCTCTTTCTCCTAGTGGGCATTTTTGGCTTGGAGGATGAGGGGCCCTATTTGTTATAGAAATGAAAGACTTCATCTGATGTAGGAGCATCCTTGGGAAGTTGGAAATCCTACATGTTGGAGTGTTTTTGTGTTTCTCAGTTGCAGTGTTGACCGAGGAGCTCAATCATTGAATGGATCAGTCATTGAAGGAACTCGGTAAACTTATGGTGCTCGACTGAACCTATGCTCGACAATGCTTGTGGTGCTCAGTCGACATGTTTTCTCGGTGATGCTTCGCTTGCTTGGTTTTTTTTGCTGATGCTCAGTAGTTTCACTTACTGACTGGAGTTCTTGTAGATTTGATGGGTTGACGTGATGTATTTAATGTTGGTAGCTTGTGTTGTGTTCTCCTAGGTAGATCTGGAGGCTGACATGGAGAATTAATTATGTGTAAGGCTATTTGAGAGCCGACTTGTATTGCATTTAATAACTATTTTTTATAGGAGCCGACTTGGGCTTAGGAGTTATTTCTTTCTTCCAGCTGACTTGTGGATGAAGAAGTAGTATTTAAGAAGAGTCTAGGGTAATTGTTGTAAGCAATGAGATAGTGAGAAAAGGAATATAGATTTAAGTTAGGAATTTGAAGCTGTGACTTGGTGAGCAGAGCTAGTGGCCAAGGCTTAGAAACAAGGAGATTTCTTGGTGGCTTGCGAGCATAATTTTAGATCTTGTTGGATGTTTCTACCAGATTATTGTGACCTACTGTTATAGATCTGGCTAGCTAGGGTTAGAGTCATAATCATACCATGCTTCTGGAGGTTGTCAATGGTGAGGATCTTGTTCTGCAAAACTAGCCAAAAGAAAATATTAATTTTAGGAATTAATCTTTTATCCCAAGCCTAGGCCCAAAAGGGAGGAGGATCTGGCTGCTTCAATAATAACTTAGAGGTAGAGGCAACAGTAAAGACTCCAGAAGGGAGGATTCCCAAAATCAGCTTGTCATCTTTGGATGAATCAACTTTCCAGATCTTCAGGTCCAGTATCAGAGGCTTAAGGGCCTCATCAATAATGGAAAGATCAATCCAAGATCCACTCCTCCAGTACTCCCTGACCCAAGTACCAAAAATCTGTAAGCAAGAATTTATAAAGGGTTGAAAAATAGTAACAGATCTTAGAGGATAGTCTTTGAGCCAACAGTTGTCCCAGAACTTAATTCTTCGGCCACTGCCCAAATACCATTGAGCCCCTTTAAAGGCAGTCTCCTTAACTTGTTGGATACAATTCTAGATAAAGGAGCCCCGCACCTTCACTTCTGACTTCAAAAAATATGAGATATGGGGAAAGGAGTAGAGATATTTATTGTGGATTATCTCATTCCAATCCTTTTCTCCAAAGATTGTCCAAATTTTCTTAGCTAGGAGTTCCTGATTGGTCACTCTTAAAGGTCGGATACCCACCCCCCCACTTCTTAGGAGTGAAAACCTTGTCCCATGCAACCAGAGCTAGACTCTTTCTTTCTTCCACTCCAGTCCAAAGAAAATTTCTCTGGATTCTTTCAATTATGTCTACATGTTTCCTAGGATCTTAAACAGTGTAAGAGTGTAAATGGGAAGACTCTGCAACGAAGTATTCAAGAGTTGGAGTTTACCAGCTTGACTAAGCAATGCTCCTTTCCAACCAACTAATTTCCTATTGAATCTGTCCATAATTCCACCCCAGAAGGAGTCTGGAGGTTTAAGACCTAATGGAAGACTGAGATAGGTAGCAGGCATGGTATCAATTTTACATACAATAATTCTTGCAATTCTATTATGTCTATCCATAGACGTATTGATAAAGAATAGAGAGCTCTTATCCCATTTGACAATTTGACGAGTACCTAAAGAGTAGTTGGATAGAGCTTGTTTGATAACCCTTGCCTCCAGAATGGACGAAGAACCCATGATGACCGTGTCATCCACAAATTGTTCATGAGAGCACAACCTAGAAGTAGAGGATGGAGTGATACCCTTGATGGAACCATTGGTAACTAATTTATGAAAGTAGTGGCCAAGACACTCATCCATAATGGTGAAAATAATAGGAGACAAGGGATCCCCTTGCCGGAGCCCCCTAGAAGTTTTGAAGAAACTAGAGGGGGAACCATTAACCATAATAGCAGCCGTAGAGGTACTGATGAGCTGGAAGATCAGCTTTAAAGTTTATCATAGAAACCAAAGGATCTCAGCACCTTGATAAACAAATCCCATTCCACCCTATCATAAGCCTTGGAGAGATCAAGTTTCAACAGAAAACTAAAATTGAGAGAAGGTTGAGTGGAATGTATAACCTCATGAACCTTCATAATAAATCAACAAATCTTCCTACCAGGAACAAAACCACTTTTATGGGGAGAGATAATCTTCAGAAGAACAACTAGTAGTCTAAGAGTAATAACCTTGGAGAGAATCTTGTACACTGAGTTACACAGACTAATCAATTTGAAAGAATCCACTGAGTCAGCACCAGGCTTCTTAGGAATCAGCACAATAAAAGTAGCGTTAATTTCTTTCAGCAAAGATTTGGAGCCAAAGAAATCTTTAATGGCATTATAGATGTCCCAACCAATAATATACCAAAATTTATGAAAAAAGAACATTGGGAACCCATCTAGACCTAGGGAATTATCACCCTCAAAACAAAACACAACAGTCTTGATTTCCTTCGAAGAAGGGATAGCAGAAAGGACCTTGTTTGTAGCTTCATCAACAATGGAAGGGATGGACTCAAGAAGAAAAGATTGATTCTCCAAGGAGAGATTTTGGTCTTTAGATAAGAGAGAAGAAAAAAATTCAATCATAGCCAAAGAAATTTCCTTATCATTCCTTACCTCGCCAACCACCACCTTGAGTCTGGATATCCTGTTAGAAGCTCTATGTTTGGAGGTAGACATATGGAAGAACCTAGTATTCTTATCTCCAACTTTAAGCTAGATCAATCTAGATCTTTGTCTCCAATACACTTCCTCTTTGGAGATAATGTTATGGGTCTTGGCTAGGAGAATCTCCTCCTTATCCTTCAAGTCTTGGGATAGAGTAGTCTATTGGATAGTCTCCTGAATATCATCAAGGTCCCTTTTCAACAGTAACTTTATTTTAAAGATGTCACCAAATGCATCCTTGCTCCAAGATTTAACATTTTGTTTTAAATGATGGAGGTTTTTAACCACTCTAAACATCACGGTACCCTGAATATTAACATTCCACCAACCATTGATCAACTGCTCAATATCTGAGTGGTGAGCTCACATTTTCTTGAATCTAAATAGAGGATTGCCCTTGAAAATAATCAGATCACCACTAAAAGAGATAGGGAAATGATCAGATCCAATCTTCGTAAGAGAAGAGAAAGAACAACTAAATATTTTAAACCACTAACCAGAGATCAACACGTGATCTAACCGAACTTGGATAAGGTCCAGCCTAATTCTTCTGTTAGACCAGGTATAATTGACACCCTGAAGATCCAAATCAAAGAGAGCTTTCCTATTGACAAAGTCCATGAGCTCATCTCTACCATCAAGTTGACTTTGACTAACCACACAACCAAACTTCTCATTATCTTTCAAAGGATAGTTGAAATCCCCCATAACCAACCAAGGAGAATCCTGGAAGAACATTCTTTGGTTATCGACCCTTTTCCAAAACTGAGTCCTACCAGCTTTAGAATTAGGGGCATAAATATTAGTAGCTACCCATTCAAAATCATACTTAATATGAATAAATTTAATGCTTAAGCAGTTCAAGTTATCAGCTATCAAAACCCCTCTAATATAATTTTGATTCCAAAAGACAGCGACCCCTCCCGAAGCCCCTTTAGAGCTTGAGCCAGCCACACCTCCATTTTTGAAGATTCTAATTTTCTCCACCTTATATTTCCCCATCTTAGTTTCTTGAACAAGAATGATATCAGGTTTATGATCCCTTACCAAATTCATTAGGATGTTTTTCTTATTTGGGGAATTCAGCCCTCTAATATTCCATGAAATAAATTTCATTTCTTGATCGGAGTACAAACTCCTTGTATGGTCAACTACTTGCCATTCACAATATCCTTCTTACTTTCTCTTTCTCTAATCTCTTTGTTGGTGATTCTACCTTGATTTTTTTTCTAAGATCCAACATCCAGGCCTTAAGACCCTTAGATCCTATATTGGCTTTGCTTCTTGTAAGGACACCCTTGGAACCTGGGGTAGAGAGCTTGTTTTTCTTTTTTTTCTTTTTTTCTTTTTTCTATTTCTTCCCTGTTTGAATAAACTAGGGGTCCCCATTCTGATCCTCTAAGAGATCATCACGGGCAATAAGGTCCTCATCACCACTCCCCGAATGGGTATCAGCCACTGAAGAGAAATCATCCTCATTAGATTTTTTAGAATTTTTAGGCGAGGAAACTTCCTGCAAAGCATTGCTATCCTTTGAAGCACCAAACTAAGTTCCTTAAACTTCGGTAGAGTTATCACCCTAAATAGGACCCAACACCACCATAGGTACTGAGTCGTCAATAATAGGTGTGATCAGAGGGTTTCCCACGCTAGGGAAAGAATCCATAGGGGCACTAGCCAGAGAGTCAGAAACATGAGAAACTAATTCAACAAGTTCCCCTTCCTTTAGGTCTGGGAGAGCATTAGAGTCCACCTTTTCAACTTCTTCTAGAATCAGGTCTTCCTTGTTGTTACAGATACCATCTTCAACAGACCGAGGCTTAACTTCCTTCCAGACTTGTCTGGTAGTCTTCTATGGTTTAGGATCAGGATTCACAGGCTTAGTAACCTTAGGAGCTTTCTTTGGACAATGCTTGGCCTAGTGACCTATTTTATGACAAACAAAATAAGCAAAGGGGAGGGATTCAAAAATAGTTTCCTACTTCCAAATACCTAGTTTGGAGTTTATTAATAATCGAAGGGAGATTGTCAAACTAGCCAATATTGACACGAATCCTTACAAAACCCAGTCTAGACTTAGCTACTGTCATTGGGTCAAATGAGAGGAGATCCCCTCCAAAAGAAGAAGCCAAACCCTTAAGGACTTCCTCATTCCAGTATTCAAGAGGCAAACTAGGGAACCTAACCCAGATAGGGGTGGCTATGAAAAACTTATCAGAGTAGTCTCAGTTTGGAGTCCATTTACGAAAAGAAATAGTCGTTCTACCAAACATCCAAGGTCCCCCACATAAAAAAAACTCTTGATCTTCCTTATTAGATAAAGAGAAGGATAAAAAACCTTTAGGAAGGGCCGTGATATCTACCTGTCCTTTCAATGTCCATCTCTTCTTAGAAAAAGTTTTAACCACTTCAATGTTAGGACGAGGACCCAGAAACTTACCGACTAGCGAGAACTCCATAGCCAAAACTGAGTGGTCCACCAAGGAGTCAGGAACAAAAATAGTGACTTCACCCTCTTGAAGGAACGCCTTAACAGATTCTCGTGGAGAAGTAAACGTTCTCTCCGATCAGGCTCCTAGAATTTTTGACCAGTTTTTGGTGGTGGGTGGGTTGACTTTGGCACTCATGGGGCTATAACTGCCACATGACCCCACTAATGGGTCCTTAGAAGGAATGACATTATCGTTCAACTCCCCTGAAGAAGGACAAGGTGCACTCCCTAAAGAAACATCACACACCTTAGGTGAAGCACCTGAAAGCACTTCCTTCGAGGGAGAAATCATGACCACCTGACACAGGGAAATATTCTCCTTACCAAGTAGAGCATGATCTGACACCTCCAATGCCAGATCCTATATCGGTGACACATGCATCACCAAGAGAAAAGCATCCTCCATACCAACGCCAGAACCAGAGCCAACAACCAAACTGCCATGGCTGACCTTGAATTTTGAACAGGCTTTCCCTCTTGAATCCTCTCCCATGTTGTTAGGAGATTTAGAATTTTTTTTTATTCAATTTTCCTTGTTTAATACTTATTAACACCTTCAATACGATATCTAAATCTTAATGATATTAAAATAAATGTAAATTGTAAAACAAAACATCATGAAAAGTTTACCCTTAATTGAAAAACACTTATTATAGCAATAAGTTGATAATAATAACATACGATTAAACAAAATTATTATAATAATAATAATAACAATAACAACATATGATTAAGGTTAACAAATGGTTGTAAAAATATTTTGAGTCTTTTAGGAGAGTACAAACTAAAATCTAACTAATGGTGTCATTAGGCTGGGAGAAATGAGAAAAATGACCCAAATAGGACTATTGTACAATAAATCCATAAATAATAGGGTTATAATTATTTTAGAAATAGAGGCTAAATTGGCACTAGATCATCAAATTCATGTCATTTTAGATCATTGAAATATAGAGATATTTGAGAAGGTATTTATCATCAAACAAATGTATGGGATGTGGAAAAGAGTTTTTGTAAGTCAATGATGATATGAAACTCTAAGATGTATTTGTTTTATATAAGTTAACTTTTTTCCATACTCCTACATATATAATATGTTTTATTTTCCATGGGAATTTAAGTGAATACTTTGAGTTATCATGTTCTAAATATATTGTAAAGGAGGGAGGGAGAGAGGGAGGGAGAGCTATGATGTTGTCACATTATTATCTATTGGCATTATTATCACATTATTGAGCACCAAATAATAATAATATAAAATTACAAACCATTGTAAATGCAATAATGTAAAAGAAAACTACTATTAAATTATAAAAATAATCACAAATGATATAAAACCGTTAAGTTTTTTGTTTACCTTATGGTCTCTATCATCTTGAAGATAGATCATGGAAATGTGATCTGAAATGTTGATGCTAAAAGCACTAACACAGTTGAATCCAAAAACTACATTCTAATTACTCCCTAGATTGTAGAAATCTACTCACTTTTGAATTATAAACCTGATCTATCATCTCATCTATCATTTATATTTCAAAATAAATTTTATTTCTATATCCAAGATTAGAAAATGGCTTTGAACGGGCATGATCGACCGTCAAGCTTATGCAAAACAATGACAAACAATCGACTCGTAAATAGTTGATATAAGTGACAAAATCAAGAGATTGCTTAAAAATGAAGCATCAACAAATTCTATGTGTAGTAGTGTTTCCAGTCTCAAAGCCACACAGAGTCCCTTGTATTAATTACTTGCAATTGGACCTCAGCAAGATGCAATGGTTATGCTAATAGGAAAATATAACCCTAAAAAGGGGGACATAAAAGAGGAAAGGAAATGTTCTCATAGAATTCAAATTGGTTCATTTTCAGAAATTTGAATTTGAAAGTTCAAAATTCAAAATTCAAAAAGGAACCTAAGACGTCTCTTTGCCTCTAGCGAATTATTATCAAACCATTAAATTTTCAATTCCTTTCCCAAGATCCAATGTGTTCCTATAGATTAGATCTACTCCATTTAGACAACCATAACTTCAACACTTTTAGTTTCAAATTCAAAATCTTAAATGAATGCAAAGCCATCCCCTTTCTATCAAAAGATAATTTACGAACTTTTCCTTCAAAACTTTTCGAATCAACTCCTCCTTGGAAATGTTCAAATAAAATATCAAAAGAATAATAAAATGATCAAAAAATTGGAAGTAATTTATTAATTATTTTATTTAATTTAGTTATGTTTTCAATTTTAAGTAGGGTTTCAATTAGAACATTCTTAAGATTAGGGTTGATTTTATATAATAAAGGTTAATGCAACACAATATAAAATAATAACAAAAAAATGATATATAAAATATATTAGTAGAATGTAATATAGAAAAAATAGTATTATTAATAAATAAATATAATATTACATTTTGATAGACATACATTTTAAAAGAAATAGTATAGATAATTTTGATCATTAATTCTATAAACAAAATAAATATATAATCAAATAAGAAATACATTAAATTATTTTATGAGAAGATTACTCTATCATATAAAAGTAATTTATCGTATAAACTATTATAGATGCTATACAACCTACTTTCTAATAAATATATAATACATTTAGCTTCAATATATTAATTTATAATTTAATATTTTAATAAAAGTTTGCATGTATGTAGCCATAATACATAAAGTTTTCCAAAGTGACCACCAATAATATAATAAATATAAAATGATGCAAAAACAACATTAAATGAAAATTGAAAATAAATTTTGCAATAATAGAAATTGATTAATATGGAAAAACATTGAAAGTAAATCCATAGAAAAACATTTTTTTCTTTTTAAAGTAAATCTCTTTAAACTTATATTGAGAAAGATTAATAATCTAAATTGATATTGTAAGAAGATAATAAGATAATTAATATTATATTATGATATACTACAATTAATTACTATTTATAATTTGAGCTAGCTTCCATAGCTTTATTTTTTTTAAATTTAATTTTTTCAATGTATATTAAAGTCAATAATCTAAATTAATATTGTAAAGAAAAACATAAAATAACCACTTTTTAACACAAGATCTTAATATTAAGTCTCTTCAAAATGTTAAAAATGTTAATTTTTTATATTAACTATAAGGAGATAAAAAAGAATCAAATACAATGAAGTGTATAAAATTAGAGGCAGAGCCTCACACTGAGAGTATCAGAGTATTAGAGAATCATATACATGGGAAACAGGTAGCAAAGGGAACAAAAACTAATGCAAAGTATCATCATGAGTATTGACCCAAGTGGTCCATCCCATAGAACCCTCCATCCACACATTGTTTTTCTTTTCCTAGATCTATGCGAGCATGAGGATCCTGTCATCTGAGGTGTTCTTGTTCTTTTTAAGTTCCACGTTAAGATTCTCCAAGGTCTTCTCAAACATCTGAATTTTGATTAATAATTTTATAGTATATTTTAATATTATGATTATATCATCTTCTTATTATTATATTGTAATATTGAACTGTTACGATTATCTATTGACGACATTATCACATTATTGAACACCAATTAACAACAATACAAAATTACAAACCCTTATAAAATGCAATAATTTTGAAAAAATACTATTAATTTAGAAAAGCATAATGACAAACCCTTATAAAATGCAATAATTTTTAAAAATACTATTAATTTAGAAAAACATTAAAAACTATATAAAGTCGTTATATTTTTTCTTTATGCTTTCTATCATTTTGATGATATATATGGAAGAATGTGATCCGAAAGATTGATGCTATAAACACTAACACAATTCCAATTGCTCTTAGATTATAGAAATCTACACACTTTGAATTATAAACCTAATTATGTAGGCTATATCTTCAAAATAAATTTTATGATTATGTAGGTTATATCTTCAAAATAAATTTTATTTATATATCAAAGGAAAAAAAATGGCTTTGAACGAGCAGGATCGACCGTCAAACTTATGGCGAACAATGACAAATAGTCAGCTCAGAAATAGTTGATATAAGTGACAAAATCAAGAGATCGCTTAAACATGAAGCATCTGTAGATTCTGTGCGCGGTGGCATCTGTAGTCTGGAAGCCACTGGAGTCCCCTCACCTGTATTAATTATTAATTAATATTAATTTGATCTATCATCTATATTTTCACACTAAATTTTATTTCCATATAAAAGAAAATGGGCTTTTAACAGGCAAAATCGAACGTCAAACTTGTGGCAGACACAACAAATAGGAAGGTTAGAAACAGTTGAAATAAGTGAGAAAATGGAGAGATTGCTTAGAAACAAACAACACCAAATTTTGGTCACAGTGGCGTGTGCAGTGCGCAAGCCACCTGGACTCCACTATATTAATAGAGCTAGATAAAATCAAAGAGGAATTCACCTCTAACCCCCTAGTGACTCACTACTACAAAGAGAGTGGCATCTAGGGCTTCATGGAAAGAATGAAGGGAGGCCACGATGAGAAAATCTCCAAGCAATTCATGTCCTCTTGGAACAACAGGAAGGTGTCGGTTGGGGGGATACACTTTCAAATAAATAAGGATGTCATTGCTAAAGTGACGAGACTGTCAACAAAGGGTAGAAAGTATAAGAAAACCAGTTGGATGCCGAACATTACCAGTCTCAATGAGTTCTCTAGGCCAGGTGAAAAGCCTGTGAAAAAATTTGGAGGATTCAACTGCGAGCAACTCCCTGTGTTTTGGCCCAAGGTGTGTCACATTATTATGAAATACTTCACTCTTGAGGGTAAATTTAATGTGTTTTCTTATTATCATCTGTCGTTCCTCAACCACATCAGGAATAGGGACCTCATTTCCATCCTGTTCTACCTCTTCCACTCACTGGAAAACAACATCCTGGATATAAAGGATAACAAGAATCCTGAGAAGTTGATCCCCATCCTTCACCAAGGCCTCTTGCTCTGTCTATACAACTTCCATAAAGCTATTTTCCCTCAACCCCAACCCACCCTTATTATTAAGGATGTCACCCAGGATGTTTCTCCTTTGGGAGCAAATAACTCCTCTTGGTCCCCCTCCCAGTCTATCCAGGAGATCCAGGAGACTGACCTTGTCCTGCATGATAGTAAAGGTCGCAAGAGATGTGTGTGGAACCCCTTTAAAAGGGTGGAGAATTTAGAGGAATCCGATGTCTCTAAGTCCATGGAAGCTAAGGATAAGATAGTGGTTGATAGCATCCCTGAAATTGAGAGGAAGCCTAAAAAATAGAAATTCGGGCAGCCAGGTTGAGTTGGAAGTGGATTTGGGGAGTACTGTCCAGCATTCTAATAGAATTGCCAAGGAGAAATGCAAAAAAAGACTCAGGGAAATAACTTCTAAGGACAAGTCACGTTTAGAGGATACAGGCACCTCTGCCTCCTCTGGTTCGATTGAGGGCTCCTCGACTGAACACTTGAGCTCGCCCAGGTCTAGCAACGCTCCCCCATTGAATCCCCCGCTAGTGATGGATGATATGCCTCGCAGCAATACCCCGCCCCCACCCTCTCCCTGCACCCAGCAAACCAAATCCGCTCGTACTGAGTACACTACTGTGGCGATGGATGAGAATAATAGGTTTAAAGGCTCACTCAAACAGAAGTTCAATGAGCTTGATAATGAGATCCTCGGCCTCAAATAGGACATGAGAGAAATCAAATCCCACATCGTTGATTTGAATAAATTTTCCCTCAAAGTCATCCACATGTCAGATGTGACCCTGTGCAACGTCCAGGAGAAGATGGTTGCTGGTAAATTAGAAGCCGATGAGGATAACAGAGACGTCTTCCTATTTTTACAGGAAGAGTGGGCCGCGACCTTGATGTCTAAATGTCTGGGCGGGAGCTCTCAGCTGCTGTTGATGCCATGAGGTTTTTGTTGTGGTTCGAGCCTGTTGGCCGTAGGTCCCATATTTTGCTTTCCTATTTTATGGTCAAGTTTTTAAGGCTTTGGATTATCCCTGTGTGGCAAGTTACTGTTAATATGTTCTTTACTTTCTGGTTAAGCTACTCTGGTTTGTTATTTTTGAAAAGGACCTTTAAGTTTTCTTTGATAGAGGTAGACTAGACACTTTTTTCTGCTGACTTTCTGTTGTTTATTGATGTGTGACTAGTGCTATTAATATGCTGTTAATGTGCTTCTAGTCTTTTTGTACCACGGTCCAGCACCCTCTTGCTTCTTTTTCTATATATAAAAAAAATGATATATAAAATATATTAGTAGAATGTAATATAAAAAAACTATATTATTAATAAACAAATATAATATTGTATTTTGATAGACATACATTTTAAAAGAAATAGTATAGATTATTTTGATCAAATTAATTCTATAAACAAAATAAATATATAATCAAATAAGAAATACATTAAATTATTTTATAAGCATATTACTCTATCATGTAAAAGTAATTTATCGTATAAACTATTATAGATGCTATACAAACTACTTTCTAATAAGTATATAATACGTTTAGCTTCAATATATTAATTTATAATTTAATATTATAGTAAAAGTTTTCATATATGTACCCTTAATACATAAAGTTTTCTAAAGTGACTACCAACAATATAATAAATAGAAAATGATGCAATAACAACATTAAATCAAAATTGAAAATAAATTTTGCAATAATAGAAATTGATTAATAAGGAAAAAAAATTAAAGTAAATCTACGTATCTTAAGAAAGAAAAATATTTTCTTCTTTTTAAAGTAAATCTCTTCAAACTTATATTGAGAAAGATTAATAATCTAAATTGATGTTGTAAGAAGATAATAAAATAATTAATATTATATTATTATATACTACAATTAATTACTAATTATAATTTGAGCTAGCTTTCATAGCTTTATTTTTAAAAATTTAATTTTTTCAATGTATATTAAAGTTAATAATCTAAAATTATATAGTAAAGAAAAACATAAAATAATCACTTTTTAACACAAGATCTTAATATTATGTATCTTCAAAATGTTAAAAACGTTAATTATCACATTATTAAACACCAATTAACAACAATACAAAATTACAAACCCTTATAAAATATAATAATTTTTAAAAAATACTATTAATTTAGAAAACCATAACAAACTATATAAAGTCATTATCTTTTTTCTTTTTTATGCTTTCTATCATTTTGACAATAGATATAGAAGAATGTGATTCCAAAAATTGATGCTAAAAACACTAAAACAATTCCAATTGCTCTTAGATTATAGAAATCTACACACTTTAAATTTTATTTCTATATCAATGGAAAAAAAAAATGGCTTTGAACGAGCAGATCGACCGTCAAACTAATGGCGAACAACGACAAACAGTCAGCTCAGAAATAGTTGATATAAGCGACAAAATCAAGAGATTGCTTAAAAACGAAGCATCAGCAGATTCCGTGCGCGGTGGCATCTGCAGTCTCGAAGCCACTGGACTCCCCTCACCTGTATTAATTATTAATTATTATTAATCTGATCTATCATGTATATTTTCACACTAAATTTTATTTCACCTGTATCGAACGTCAAACTTGTGGCAGCCACAACAAACAGGAAGGTCAGAAACAGTTGAAATAAGTGAGAAAATGGAGAGATTGCTTAGAAACAAAGCAACACCAGATTCTGGTCGCGGTGGCGCGTGCAGTGCGGAAGCCACGTGGACGCCACTGTAATAATTATTATTATAAAGTGCATGCATTGGTCAATAAATAAATCAGGCGGATTCCCACGTGAAGCGAATGCATGCAGCTGTGCTTCCTCCCCACGTGATACAAACGCCACACAAACCGTCATGCAAACTCTCTCTCTCTCTCTCTCTAACCTATATATATTGATACTCCCATTCCCTCTCTGCAACTGCACCGCCAAATATCCTTATAAGCTAATTTCAACAGTAGATCCACACGATTTTTGCCTGTGTTGTGAGGAAACATATAGAAAGAGAAGATGGGGTTGAGCAATACGTGGGGTGTGTCGGAGGGAGTGTTACCTGTGTTGATGGTCAACATTGCACTCAACATTGCTCTCATCAGAGGCGGCGTCGGACATTTCTTCAAAACACTGGGCCTCAGTCTCACATGCAAAAAGGAGGCGCCGTCAGGATTGTGTGTGAAGAAGTTTGGGGGCGACTGCCGTGAAGCGTTGAGGTGCATATTCTGTTTGAGGAAAGCGAAGGAAGGAGAGCAGATTGCAATCCTTCCATGTGGTCATGCTTTTCACAAGGCATGTCTGGAGCAGTGGCTTCAACAACACTCTCTTTGCCCTCTCTGCAAACTTTCTCTTTCTCTCCATCAGATTACAAAATCAGAAGAAGCACGCCTCTCCCACGAACTCCAAACATTGTGGTTCTAATCTGAATAAATATAACAGAGAATCACACTGTTTTGAGATCGTCGGAGAGACGTGCTTCTTCTGATATGGGTTATATGCTTCTCTACCCACTTTTAGAAGGTGTCCGAGAAAGATTCATGTAAATACTTTTTGAATTGAGAATGTTATAAATATTGTCATGGGTGTAAATATTGTTCCCCAACTTTTCAGACTTTCGTAGAAATCCTGACTCTTACTTTGGAAGATTTCCTTACCTTCCTTTCAAGGGGTTTTCTAAAAGATTAATGTAATACTGTCTCCCAAATTTTTAGAATATATTGTGAAGATTTGCATACCAGTTTTCAAAAGGTATCGTGGGAACTTTCATGTACTAAATCACAAGTTTGCAGATTTGATCTATTTTCTAGTGTGGATGTTACAAAATATTGTGTTGGGAGACTTCCATACCACTCATAAAGATTTATGTAATATTACCATATCTGAACTTTTTAGGTTTAAAATATTTATATTATATAGGATGTTGTAGAAAGATTCATGTTATACTCGGTCCAACTCTTCGGTTTTAAGCTGTCCAACTCTTTGGTTTTAAGCTATTTTGTAGTGCGGGGACTATAATAGTTCCAAGATTGTTCATGAGAAAGCCACCATTGACTCGTGGAAAAAACATTTTTTATTTGACAGGGTTTGTGAAGAAAGCATTGAAGTAGAGAAAGATCATGATTGGATGCCAAGTATCAGAGCTAAAGTCATAAAATGGACAAGGTTTGTGAAGAAAGCATCAAAGTCAGAGAGAGATCATGAGAGATCATGATTGGATGCTAAGTATCAAAGCTAAAGCCATAAAATGGATATCTCTGTGTTTGAGGATTGACGTGTGTTTTCTTTTGTAGAAAGTAGATACTTACCTAAATGAATGTAAATGAACGTGTTTGAGGATTGACGTGTGTTTTCTTTTCTAGAAAGTAGATACTTATCTAGAGGATTGACGTGTGTTTTCTTTTGTAGAAAGTAGATACTTACCTAAATGAATGTAAATGAATGTATAAGCATGGGCTAAGCTCCCAACTTCAGATTCGCAATACAGTGTTTTTAACAATTTTTTTGGTTTTAGATTATAAAATTTATTCAGATTGTGATGCTGAATAATTTTTTGAGGATTGACGTGTATTTTCTTTCTTTTGTAGAAAGTAGATACTTACTTAAATGTATGTATAGGCATGGGCTAAGCTCCTAACTTCAGATTCGCAATACAGTGTTTTTAACAATTTTTTTGGTTTTTGATTATAAAATTTATTCAGATCGTGATGCTGAAATTTTTTTTGAGGATTGACGTGTGTTTTCTTTCTTTTGTAGAAAGTAGATACTTACTTAAATGTATGTATAGGCACGGGCTAAGCTCCCAACTTTAGATTCGCAATACAGTGTTTTTAACAATTTTTTGGGTTTTCGATTATAAAATTTATTCAGATCATGATGCTGAAGAATAGATGTTAAAATTTATTCAGATTATGATTGATTAATGGTGTATTTTGCATTTAGATAATGATTGGTTAATGGTGTATTTTGTAGAGGGTATAGTGGTGATTAGTTGACTTGGTGATCATTTGAATTGATTTCACCATTTGACTTGATTTTTATTTGTGAAAATCTCACATGTACAAACAAACTAAATTTACAAACTAAATTGAAGTAATAATTCTATTTTTACTAGTCTAGCTCTCATTATTAATTAGTAATAAAAAAGGTAAGAATTCTATTGTGATAGAATGGATTACTAATAGTCCTGAAATTTGATGGTGTTATTGATCACCCAAACTTCTAATTGATATTTATATTATAACCTAGAATTGATATTTATAGTAATGTAAAATATTTTTATTTGATAAGTTCAGTTAATTTTTTTTCTAATTATTATTTCATAACAATGGTATGTCCCTTACGGATCAAGATGGCAAAGAATTATGTCCCTTACGAATCAAGATGCGAAAGCATCATATTTAATTGTTAGAAAAAATTAAATATACATATAACTTTATCAAAATAGTTATTCAATAATTTATATCAAAATAAAATAGTTAATTTTGAAAATAGTTAATGATGTAAAATAAGTAGATATATCAACAGAATAAAATAGTTAATTTTGAAAACAATTAATGATGTAAAATAAGTAGATATATCAGAACATATAAATATAAGTAGATATATAAATATAATATAAAGTATCTTAGATATAAATTGATATATGGAAACACTTAGATCTAAGATATGTGTTTATATCTAGATATAAATTAGATATATCTAAACAGACACTTAGATGTATGTGTCCATATAAATCTATCTAAATAAGTAGATGTAAAGTATGCATCCATATATATTAGATATAAATTAGATATATCTATTAGATTTAAGTGCCAATATAAATATATCTAAATAGTTAGATGTAAAGTATGCATTCATAAAGATATGTCAAAATAGTTTTATACATAAATATAAATATTATTTAAGTCAAAAGAACATTAAATTTAAATATTTTTCAAAAAGTTAATAATGTAAAATATGTTCAACACAATCAAATTCAGATATAGAACATTGGTATGGATTGGGGAAATCTAATAGATTTGAATGTAAAATATGTTTGGATATAAATAAATATAAAACTATGTGTCTATAAAGATATATCAAAATAATTTATACATAAATATAAATAATATTTAAGTTCAAAGAGAATTAAATTTAAATATTTTTAAAACAATTAACGATGTAAAGTATGTCTGAATATAAATAGATATATTGAAAAAATTAGATATAAATAGATATATTAAAACAATTAGATATAAAGTATGTGTCAATAAATAGATATATCGAAATAGATATTACTTAAGTTTTGATTAAAAGAAAAAACTGATTTTACAGACAGGAAACCTAAAGTCAACAAAATAGTAACAAAAGAGTCTTCAACAAAAACCATCTGGGACCCAAAAGGAAAATAGACACAAAACAAACCACAACATCTAGGACAGAACAACCATACAAGACAAAAACCATAGTAAAAAAATGACTCCAAACAACAAAGCTACATCATCTTGACAAGTTTATCATTCTTCCGAAAGATATCTTTATTAATATTTTAACTTTCCTAATAATAGTATCCACAGGGGTCATACCCTTATCCTTGTTATGGAGCCTCGTCACTGGACTGGGTAGGGATATCTCAGTAGCATCCAAGTCAGCATCTGTGTCCTCTGAAAGAACTCTTTATTGCTTCTGAGAACCTACATTCACAGCCTTAGCCTTCTTAACGGCCTTAGTACTTGTAGTAGGAGATTACTCTTGAAAATGTCATGAATAACTTCGGCCTGCTCATTAAGCCTACGGAGGCCATCACTGGTATGAGCCATAGCTGATTTTCTCACATTAACCACCACAGTCAAACTCTCCTAGACCTTATGCAGTTCATCCTCCAAAGCCTTAATGCGATCCTCAAGGTCCTTTTCCAAGTCCTTGATAACATTAGCCAGGGTTTGCATAATAGAAAAGATACTATCCAGGTTTCAATTAGATAGACTGGCCTTCTCTTTCATATTATTCATTTCCTGTATAATCCAAGTGAACAGGGCATTTTGATTATCCAACAGCTTCAACAAATTGGCATTAGTACTCAGATTCTCAGGCACCGAGGAGACATGGTCTATATGCCCACCAATAACATATATGCTAGGGTCCATCGAATCTGGCACATAATCAGGGTCCTCATTCTCATCAAATAAAATATAAATCATTGCCTGTGTTTTGAGGAAATATAAAGAAAGAGAAGATGGGGTTGAGTTATACGTGGGGTGTGTCGGAGGGAGTGTTACCCGTGTTGATGCTCAACATTGCACTCTACGTTGCTCTTATCAGAGGCGGAATCAGACATTTCTTCAAAAAACTGGGGCTCGTCACATGCAAAAAGGAGTTGCCGCGGCCCGGGTCATCGTCGTCAGGGTTGGGTGTGAAGAAGTTTGGGGGCGAGTGTTGTGAAAAGGTGAGGTGCATATTCTGTTTGCGGAAAGCGAAGGAAGGAAGGAGAGCAGACTGCGAGAGAAGTGATAATATGTGATGTCTGGAGCAGTGGCTTCAACAACACGCTCTTTGCCCTCTCTGCAAACTTTCTCTCCATCTGATCGCCAAATTAGAAGAAGCGCGCCTCTCCCACGAACTCCAAACATTCATGTGGTTCTAATCTGAATAAATATAATAGAGAATCACACTCTTTGGAGATCGTCGCAGAGATGTGCTTCTTCTGATTTGGGTTATATGCTTCTATATCGACTTTTAGAAGGTGTCGGGGAGAAAGATTCACGTAAATACTATTTGTATTGACAATGTTATAAATATTGTCATCGGTGTAAATATTGTTTCCCAACTTTTCAGATTTATGTAGGAATCATGACTCTTGCTTTGGAAGATTTCCTTACCTTCCTTAAGGTTCTTTAAAAGATTTATGTAATACTGTCTCCCAAATTTTTAGAATATATTGTGAAGATTTGCATACCAGTTTTCAAAAGGTGTTGTGGGAAGTTTCATGTACTAAATCACAAGTTTGCTGATTTGATATATCTAGTGTAGATGTTACAAAATATTATCTTGGGAGACTTCCATACCATTCATAAAGATTTATGTAATAACATCTCTCAACTTTTTAGGTTTGAACTATTTATATTATATAGGATTCTGTAAAAAGATTCATGTTATACACACTCCAACTCTTCGGTTTTGAGTTATTTTGTAGCGTGGGGACTATAATAGTGCCAATATTGTTCATGAGAAAGACACTACAGTAGCAACCATTGACTCAGTGGAGAAAACACTTTTTATTTGACATGGTTTGTGAAGAAAGCATCGAAGTCAAAGAAAGAACAAGATTGGATGCCAAGTATCAAAGTGAAGGCCATAAACATCCAAGTATCAAAGCTAAGGCCATAAAATGGATATCTTTGTGTTTGAGGATTGACATGTGTAATCATATCTTTTTCTTTTTTCAGAAAGTAGATACAAAAGTTGAATGTATAGGCATGGGCTAAGCTCCCTACAGAATGCACAAAAAATTGAAAAAAAAGATCAGATTCATTTTGTGGTTCCTGACCATAAAATATGCAAATCAGGAAGATCACGAACAAAAGATGCTAAAAGTTTTTTGAAAATTTGTTGTATTTTCTGATTTTTGAAATTTGGTTAATAGTGCATTTTGTAGAGAGTTTAGCTACTTTCAAATGTATATGGCTGGTGATCATTTGACTTTCACTTCTAGATATTTTAGTATATAAACAATAGCTTGATTTTTATTTTTGGAAATGTCACTTCTAGATATGTTAGTATATAAACAAACCAAATTGAGATAATAATTTTATTTTTAATGCTCCAACTTTCATTATTTAAAAGGTGAGAATGCTAACATGTTAGTATATAAACAAACCAAATTGAGATAATAATTATATTTTTAATACTCTAGCACTCTTTATTAATTACTAATAATTCTAATATATATGGTTGGTGATGATTTGACTTTCACTTCTACATATTTTAGTATATAAACAAAGGCTTGATTTTTATTTGTGTAAATGTCACTTCTAGATATGTTTTTGATTGTAGGGAAAAAATAGGTTTTAGGGGGGACTCGAAACTCCTTACAAGTTAAGCCCAAAATATTACAGCAATAAGCATTCTAAAAATAAATAGGACTGGGAACCAGTCCACTAGATCTAGAGCCAACAAAAAAGAACAAAAAACCAAAAACCAGAAAACCAACCTGCAACCTAGAAAACCTAAAACACAAAGAAACACTAGGACAGGGGGACATGAGAACCTAGGTAAAATCCTTACGAGTTTCCTTTGCTTGCTTCTTTGCCTCTGAGATCTTCTTGATAGCTGCATTGAAGTCGGAAAGCTCAAGGATCCTATCCTAGATTTTTTTTCCTTTTAGCTCACCGAGTGCGTTTGCCAAGACCCTCGTCACTTCTAGATATGTTAGTATATTAACAAACCAAATTGAGATAATAATTCTATTTTTAATGCTCCCACTTTCATTATTTAAAAGGTGAGAATGCTATCAGGTTAGTATATAAATAAACAAAATTTAGATAATAATTATATTTTTAATGCTCCAGCTCTCGTTATTAATTAGTAACAAAAAAGGTGAGAATTCTATTGTGATAGAATGGATTACTGATCACCCAAACAGAAATTTGACTGTGTCACTGATCACCCAAACTTGGAATTGAGATTTATAGTAATGCATAATATTTTTATTTCAAAAATTTAGTTCAATATTTTTTTCTAATTATTGTTTCATAACAACGGTCTGTCGCTTATGGATCAAGATGGGGAGCATTATTTTTAATTGTTAGGAAAAAATAAACTGAAAATTATTTTTAATTGTTAGATAAAAATAAACTGAAAATTAAATATGTTTGTATCCATACAGTTTTATCAAAATAGTTATTCAATAACTTATATCAGAATAAATATCACCTATCAAGATTGATGACACCAAAGATGATGATGAGGATTAGACTGGGCCGGGCAAGCATACCAGATCATCAAAGAAGAAGAAGATTCGGGAGAGGATTCTAGAGCTCTCACATCTCAATGTGGCCATCAGTAAGATGTTAAAGGCCAAAAAAGATATGGAAGCAACTCTACTGAAGTTTGCCTAGTTCCTTGTTGCTTTGTGTTTTCTATTTTTTTTTTCTATGTTTCTGTTGCTGGGTGTCGGTTTCTGTTTACTGGTTTTAGGTTGGTTTTGTCATTGGGTTCGAGTCTGCTGGCGGGCTGGTTTTTTGGCCTTGTCTCTTTTTGGTTGTTTTAATGTTTTATCTTTTGTAACTTCCTTGTAAGGGGTTTTTGGTCCCCCCAACACCTATTTTTACCAGTATTAAAAAACTTATATCAAAATAAAATAGTTAATAAATTAGTTAATTTTGAAAATAGTTAATGATGTAAAATATGTCTTTGATATAAGTAGATATATATATCTAATATAAAGTATGTTAAATATATTAATATATCTAATATAAACTATGTTAAAGATATAAATTAATATATGGAAACATTTAGATGTAAAGTATGTGTCCATATAGATATATTCAAACAATCACTTAAATGTATGTGTCCGTATTAAAAAAAAATCTAAATAATAGATGTAAAATATGTATCAATAAAAATAGACAAATATAAATAGATATATTATAACAAATAGATATATCTAACTTAAAGTATGTTTAGATATAACTAGATATATTATAACAGTTAGATATAAATTAGATATATCCAAAAAAACACTTAGATGTATGTGTCCATATAAATATATCCAAATAGTTAGATGTAAAGTATGTATCCATAAAGATATGTAGAAATAGTTTCACATAATTATAAATCTTATTTAAGTCAAAGAAACATTAAATTTAAATATTTTTAAAAAATTTAATAATGTAAAATATGTTTGGATATAAATAGATATAACACCATGTGTCCATAAAGATGTATCAAAATAATTTATACATAAATATAAATAATATTTAAGTCCAATGAATATTAAATTTATATAATTTTAAAAATAATTAATAATGTAAAGTATGTCTTAATATAAATAGATATATTGAAAAAGTTAAATAGAAATAGATATATTAAAATAATTTGATGTAAAGTATGTGTCAATATAAATAGATATACCAAAATATTTATTATTTAAGTTTCAATTAAAGGGCAGACTAGTTTTAAAGGGACCAAAAACCCAAAATCAACAAAAGAGTAGCAAAAATAGTTTGAAACATAAACCATCAGGGACCCAAAAGGAAAATAGATGTGAAACAACCCACAACATATAGCGTAGAAAAACCCTACTAGACAAAAACCATACCAAAAAAAAGACTTAACAACAAAGCTACATTATCTTGGCTAGTTTATCATTCTTCTGAAAGATATCTTTATTAATATTTTTAACTTTCCTAATGATATTGTCTACAGGGGTCATACCCTTATCCTTGTTGTGGAGCCTCGTCACTAGACTAGGTAGGGATATCTCAGTAGCATCTATGTTCTCCAAAAGAACCCTTTATCACTTTTGAGAACCTACATTCATATCCTTAGCCTTCTTAAATGCCTTAGTACTTGCACTAGGAGATTACCCTTGGAAATTGTTGGAAACTGCAATTGAAACAATTGTTGTATTGTCATTGATGTCAAACCTTAATTGGTAAGACTATTACTACTTAGGAAAGTATTATATCTATTTGAGTCTTGCTAAGGGGCTAAGCAAGGTTGGTAACAATAGCACCTAAGGAAAGGTTGAGTTATCTTTACCTTGATACTACAAAGTGTACTTGACTATGTTGTACAATGATGAGCCAATGTATTGTTTATCTTAGTAAGATTGAAGACTAAACTGGTAGGCTTGACCGAGCAAAAATGAAGAAATCATGTTTAAGCCGAGTAATGTTAGTGTCGACCGAACGACAGTTAATTGCTGAGGAAGACAATGTAAGCCGAGGAAACATTTTTAGTAATGACTGAGCTTTCTACATGTAGACCGAGTGGATGATCACAGTATTGACCGAGCATCAACAATTTTATATTTGAAGAGAATTTAGTTTTGGAGCCAACATTGTTGAATTCTTGGATTATGTAAAATGTGTTGACTTTATTTATTGATTGTTTGAAAGCATTAAATGCACTGTAAAATATTTTATTGTAAATCTTTAAGAGATTTGAGATGATTCTAGAAAAGGAGCCGAAGAACATGAAGCGGGTAGATTTAATGAATCTGACCTAACCCTAAGATCTACGAATGAGATTGAGCAGCATAAGATGAGTTAACCTAATTGAGGAAAGTATAAAGTGACCTGAGCATTTGGATATGCAAGTGCATGGGTGAATAGAGAATGCTGAAAGATCAGAAAAGTTTTACTGACTGTTTAAGTAGGAAAGGCTGAAGGAGAATTGTGGTGGTTGCTTGAAGAAAAGTTCTGAGCAGATCAGAAATGGAGAGGTAAAGTTTAAAAGTCAATAAACCAACATTAGTGTATGGAATCGGATCTGATATTTGCAAAGTGAGTTGTATATTTTTCAGATAAATATTACTGCTACTTTCTAACCATTGTAATAGTCAAAATATTTTTAACATAGGTTGCCTAATAGTCATATGTTAAATCCTTTGAACAAGGTTGCATTCTAATGGAGTGTATGTAAGTCCTATAGCAAGGCTCACTTTTAACAGGGTGATTGAAATCTTTTAACTGGGTCACACTTGGCAGTGTGTATTGTAACCTTTGACAAGGGTGGCTTTTTATCGAGCTCACTTTAGAAGAGTGAAAATAATAGTAGCATGTTACAAAGTTGTTTTTCCCACATTGGGTTTCCACTATAAATCCTAGTGTTAATACTTGTGTGAATGTTTTGGTTTGAACATTTCTATGTTTTACAAGTTAAGTTATAGCTAGGTAGTGGACTGCATTGTTGTATGTTTCTAGTATTGAATCAGTGATGACTGAGTTTGTTTTGGTTATTGGATCTGATTTAAGGAAAAGTTTTTAAGATTGTTTTATACATCAAGACCTGAGAACAACTGATTCACCCCCTCTCTCTATTGTTCTAAATCATATTAACAATTGGTATCAGAGCTTTGTTGCTTATTATTAGTGTTTACAGAAATCAAGTTTAAAGGGGCTTGAAGCAAATGATCAGGATGTATAAGAAGGAGGTATCGAAGCTGAATAAGGAAAACTTTCCTGCATGGCAAAGCTTGATGAAGCTACATCTAGCTAGTATTGGTGACTCTGCAAAGTACTACATTGAAAATAGCTATGTCTCACCTGTCGCACCTTTGACTACCAAGGAAATGAGAGCTAAGCAAGAACATAATCAGGCAATGCTAGAAATTGCATCTGCCCTAAGCTATCTAGAATTTGAGGACATTAAGGATTGCACAACTGCAAAGGACATGTGGGATACTCTTGCAAGAATCTATGGTGGTGATTTGAATGTATTGAAAGCAAAGGCCGAGAGTCTTAGAGGTAAGTTTGATGAAATGAGAATGCAAGAAGGTGAAAACATTGCACAATATTGTGGTAGAATAAAAGAAATTGTGAATGTTATTAGAGGAGCTAATGGGGTTATTGATGATGAAACTATAATTGGGAAAGTACTAAAAACCCTGCATCCTATATATGCTATTAAGGTCTCAGCTATTCAGGAATCTATATGCAACTCTGCTAATGTGCTTACTTTGGAAAGTTTGGTTGGTAAGCTGACTGCTTTTGAACTCTCTAACTATGATAATTTCACTATTGGAAGCATTGGTAATGTTGAATCTTCTTTCAAGTCACAGCTAGTTCTGAACAAGCCTAAGAAAGAAAAAGAAAGATGCATCAGTGAAAGTGATAGTGAAAGTGAAAGTGACAGTGACACTTCTGATGAAGAACTGGAAGATCTAGAAGCTCTTATGGCTAGAAGACTGAGAAGGGGAAAAGGAAAGTATAAAGGTAAACTCCCTATTATATGTTTTGCATGTAATAAAGTTGGTCATATAGCTGCTAGATGTCCTGACATGAAGGATAAAGATGATGAAAATAATAGCAAACACAAAGACAGAAGAGATGACAGAAGCTACCGATGGAACAAAGACTACAAAGGAAAAGGTAAGAAATCTTGTTACATTGCTGAAAAAGAAATTGACACTGATGGTGATGATTTTGAAATTGAGGTAGTCTATGTTGCAATGAAAGATGAATCTGATGAGGATGAGAAAATTGCATTGATATCCTATGTGAACAAGAATGATAAATGGATTATTGATAGTGGTTGTTCACATCACGTGACTGGTGACAAAAATAAGTTTGAGACCTTACATCATTACAGAGGTAAAAGTGTAAAATTTGGTAATGATGCACCATGTCCTGTTAGAGGAAAAGGTTTGATTAAACTGACTAATAATATATCTTGTGAAAATGCATATTGGGTTGAAGGTCTTAATTATCATTTGTTAAGTGTTGCTCATCTTAACAAAACTGGTTACCGAGTGGAATTTCATCACAAGCAAGCTAAAATATTTGATGCTACTGGAGAACTAATTGGAAGTGGAGATCAGACTAGAGGTAATTTGTTCTATCTTGACCTATCTAAAGAAACATGTTTAATTGCACAACTTGATGACATTTGGTTATGGCACAAAAGGCTATGTCATGTTAACTTTGACAATCTGGTAGAGATAAGTAAGAAGAAAAAGGTAAGAGGTCTACCTAGATTGAAGAAACCTGAGAATGTGATGTGCAAGGAATGCCAGTTAGGAAAAATGACAAAGTAAAGTTTTAAGAGAAAATCCTTTACTTCTGAAAACATTTTAGATTTGGTTCATACTGACCTTTGTGGACCTATGGGTGTACAAAGTTACTATGGTGCTAGATACTTTATCTTATTTGTTGATGATCATACTAGGATGATGCATGTAATGTTTCTAAAAGAAAAATATGAAGCTTTTCAATTCTTTAAGTGGTATTTGGCTAAGGTTGAGAAGGAGACAGGTAGGAACCTGAAATGTCTTAGATCTAATTGAGGTGGAGAATTTACATCAAATGAATTCAATCTATTTTGCAATGATAGAGGAATTAAAAGATAGATGTCTGCACCTAGAACATCTCCACAGAATGGTATAGCAGAAAGGAGAAATAGATCTATCTTGGATTGTGCAAGGACATTATTGATTGAAAAGAATGTGGTACAAAAATATTGGAAAGAAGCTATAAGCACTACTGTCTACACTCTTAATTGGGTACAGATCAAGAAAGGTACAAATCTGACACCTTATGAATTATGGCATGGGCATGCACCGAGTGTTAAATACTTTAGAATCTTTGGAAGTAAGTGCTATATATTAAAATACACTAGGAATGGAAAGTTTGATGCTAAGAGTGATGAATGCATATTCCTAGGATACTCCACAAAAAGTAAAGCTTATAAGTGTTTGAACTCTAACACTAACAAAATTGTGGAAAGTGTGAATGTGAGAATTGATGAGTATGTAGAAAGAAATGAAGCTGATAGTAAAAGAGAACTAGAAGATTATAGATCTTTTGTGTACATTGAGGAAGAAGAAGAGGCAAGTAATAAACTTGCACCTGATGTTGAGTCTCGGGTAAGAAATGCCAAGCGATAGACAAACACTACTGAGCATCAGGAAAATAGTGCCGAAAGAGAACAAGAACATGCCAAGCTATAAGAAAATGTTGCCGAGTATCAGGAAGAGGTTGTCGAGCATTTATAAGTTGAATCTGACAATCTTGTTGGGGAACCTGATGAAATAGAGGAGAGAGGATCTAAACCTATTTTGGCAAAATATGTAAGAAGACATCACAAGCCTGAACAGATAATTGGAGACAAGAATATTGGAATTCAGACCAGAAGTAAGATTAAGGATCCAACATGCCTACTGTGTGAATTTGAACCTAAGTCAACTAGAGAGGCATTGGAGAATGAAGACTAGATACATGCAATGAATGAAGAGATTGACCAGATTCACAAAAATGATACTTGGACTCTGGTACCGAGACCTGAAAACAAAAATGTTATAGGAACAAAGTGGGTATTTCAGAATAAGATGAATGAAAATGGTGAAATCACTAGGAACAAAGCTAGGCTGGTATGCAAAGGCTACACACAAGAAGAAGGAATAGATTATGGGGAGACATTTGCCCCTATAGCTAGATTGGAAGGAGTAAGAACTCTGCTTGCATATGCTGCTTATAAATATTTCAAGGTATATCAAATGGATGTCAAGTATGCATTTTTGAATGGTATACTACTAAAAGAAGTTTACATAGAACATCCAGAAGGTTTTATTGATCCAAACAGAAGACACATGGTGTGCAAATTGAACAAAGCACTATATGGATTGAAGCAAGCTCCCAGAGCATGGTATGAGAGGTTGCACAACTACTTGATATAGATTGGATTTTCAAGAACAAATGACACAAGCAATTTGTACATGAAGGATGAAGAAGGTAAAGGTATCCCGTTGGCAAAAATTTTTGTGGATGACATTATTTTTGGTGGAAAAGATGCATTGTGTAAAAGATTTTCAAATGAAATGCAAACTGAATTTGAAATAAGTATGTTTGGTGAGATCAAATTCTTTGTTTGTTTACAAGTATATCAGAAGAAGAATGGAATTTTCATTACACAGTCTAAGTATGTTAATGAAATATTAAAAATTTTTGGGATGGAAGATGCTAAACCAGTGAGTACTCCTATGATTACTGGACAAAATTTATCTAAGAATGATGATGCTGCAGAAGTGAATCAGACTTTGTACAGATCCATGATTGGAAATTTGCAGCATGCTATACATAGTAGGCCAGATATTGCTCTAGCTATTGGGATTGTGGCAAGATTCTCTGCCAATCCTAAGGAAACACACATGATGGCTGTGAAAATAATTATGAGATACTTGAAAGGAACTGCTGACTTTGGTCTATATTATAAGAAGGATGACAAATTTGAACTCAGAGTTTATACAGATGCTGATTGGGTAGGAAATGTGGATGACAAAAAGAGTACTAGTGGTGGAGCTTTCTTTCTTGGACAAAGATTAGTCTCCTGGATGAGAAAGAAACAAAATTGCATTTCCCAATCTACTACCAAGGCCGAGTATGTTTCTGCTACAGTAAACTATTCAAATTTGGTATGGATAAAACAATTGTTGATAGGCATGAAAGAAGAAATCATTGAACCTGTTGTCATTTTCTGTGACAACACAAGTGCTATCAATATTTCTAAGAATCCAGTGATGCACACTAAGACCAAGCACATTGCAATCAAGTATCACTACTTGAGAGAATTAGTACAAGACAAAGAAGTCCGAATGGAATATGTGAATACAAAAGAACAATTAGCAGACATATTCACTAAAGCTTTACCCAAAGAAGCTCATGAGTATTTGAGAAGTCAATTAGGAGTCCTTCCCCTAACTAAGGCTACCTAGTCAAGCTAGGAGCACTGCATCAAATATGCTACAGCAGAATATTTGACAAATTGATGCAGAAGATTGTCACACTTTAGGGCTGGCCTAGAGTTGTGAAAAAGAGCAAAGACAAGGAATTGGTCATAAGCAAGATGATATAGGGAGAAACACTGAGCTGCACAGATATTATCTACAATTGATGGATGTATGTTTTAGTTGATGCTTTGGCATTTTTGTCAAAGAGGGAGATGAACTGATATGATAACACATAACACTAAAAGGTAAGGGAGATTGTTGGATACTGAACTGAAATGAAGGATCAGGATAGAGGGAGATCTAAATACTTCTGACAGTCACATAAGTGAGACTTATAGGATTCTGAATCAAAATGAAGCTAAGGATATTATAAATAATTCTTTGATGGATAGATAAGTTTTTGGATTGGTTGGTAATCCATGTGTTATTTAGGTGATATCATATGGTGTTGCCATCAATGCCAAAGAGAGAGATTGTTGGAAACTACAATTGAAACAATTGTTGTATTGTCATGGATGTCAAACCTTAATTGGTAAGATTGTTTCTACTTAGGAAAGTACTATATCTATTTGAGTGTTGCTAAGGGGCTAAGCAAGGTTGGTAACAATAGCACCTAAGGAAAGGTTGAGTTATCTTGATACTACAAAGTGTACTTGACTATGTTGTACAATGATGAGCCAATGTATTGTTTATCTTAGTAAGAATAAAGACTAAACTGGTAGGCTTGATCGAGAAAAAATGAAGAAATCATGTTTAAGCTGAGTAATGTTAGTGTCGATCGAGTTAGTATATGCCGAGCAAAATTCTAGTGTCAATCGAATGACAGTTAATTGCCGAGGAAGACAGTGTAAGCCGAGGAAACATTTTTAGTAATGATCGAGCTTTCTACATGAAGACCGAGTGGATGATCACAGTATTGACTGAGCATCATCAATTTTATATTTGAAGAGAATTTAGTTTTGGAGCCGACATTGTTGAATTCTTGGATTATGTAAAATGTGTTGACTTTATTTATTGATTGTTTGAAAGCATTAAATGCACTGTAAAACATTTTATTGTAAATCTTTAAGAGATTTGAGATGATTCTAGAAAAGGAGTTGAAGAACATGAAGTGAGTAGATTCAATGAATTTGACCTAACCCTAAGATCTATGAATGAGATTGAGCGGCATAAGATGAGTTAACCTAATTGAGGAAAGTATAAAGTGACCTGAGCATTTGGATATGCAAGTGCAAGGGTGAATAGAGAATGCCAAAAGATCAGAAAAGTTTTACTAATTGTTTAAGCAGGAAAGGCTGAAGGAGAATTGTGGTGATTGCTTGAAGAAAAGTTCCGAGCAGATCAGAGATGGAGATGGAAAAGTTTCAAAGTCAGTAAACCAGCATTAGTGTACAAAATCAAATCTGATATTTGCAAAGTTAGTTGTATATTTTTCAGATAAATATTGTTGCTACTTTCTAACTATTGTAACAGTCAAAATCCTTTTAACAGAGGTTGACCTAACAATCATATGTTAAATCCTTTGAACAAGGTTGCATTCTAATGGAGTGTATGTAAGTCCTATGGCAAGGCTCACTTTTAACAAGGTGATTGAAATCCTTTAACCGGGTCACACCTGACAGTGTGTATTGTAACCTTTGACAGGGTTGGCTTTTTACTAAGCTCACTTCAGAAGAGTGAAAATAATAGTAGCATGTTACAAAGTGGTTTTTCCCACATTGGGTTTCCACTATAAATCTTGGTGTTAATACTTGTGTGAATGTTTTGGTTTGAACATTTCTGTGTTTTACAAGTTAAGTTACAGTTGGGTAGTGGACTGCATTGTTGTATGTTTCTATTATTGAATCAGTGATGACCGAGTTTGTTTTGGTTATTGGATCTGATTTAAGGAAAAAATTTTAAGATTATTTTATACATCAGGACCTGAGAACAACTGATTCATGCCCCCTCTCTGTTGTTCTAAATCATATTAATAGGAAATATCATGAAGAACTTCAGCCTTCTCATTAAGACTATAGAGGCCATCACTGGTATGGTCCATAACTTATTTACTCACATTAACCACCAAAGTCAAACTCTCGTGGACCTTATGCGGTTCATCGTCTAGATATTTGATGTGATCCTCATGGTCCTTTTCAACTCCTTGATAATAGTAGCCAAGGTTTGTGTTTTAGCAAAGATACTATCTAGGTTCCCATTAGATGGACTAGTCTTCTCTTTCAGATTATTGATTATTTGTATAATCCAAGTGAATAAGGAATTTTTATTATCCAATAGATTCATCAAATTGACATTAGTATTCAGATTATTAGGCACCGAGGACACCATCTCTTTAGGGATAACCCCACCACTATCAGTAGGCCCATTAACACCCACATCCTCTATATGCCCACCAATAACATTCTGAGAAGCATTCTTTTGTCGGGTGGTCTTTGTGTTGATGTTGATAGACGGGCTGAAAAATATTTGTTTTACCCTTAGCACTCGAAATAGAAACCCTAGACACCCCTTTACCTTTCACATCTATGCTAGGGTCCATCAAATATGGCACATAATCAAGGTCCTCATCCTCGTTAAATATAATAATGATCTTTCTCATAGTGGGGATTTTTGGCTTGGAGGATGAGGGGCCCTATTTCTTATATAGAAATGAAAGACCTCATCCCCATTAAAATCCACCTCCTAATCAGAAGAGGTATCCCCATAATAGACACAAACATTTTTCTTAAATTCTATGCCATATTTTGCCACAAGATTTTTCTCAACATGGAGAGCCCTAGCATACTCCATATTCAAAAGGATTAAGCCCTCATGGATAAAAAGGGAGGAAATTTTTTTCTCATGGGCTCTAATACTATTATTCAACAACAACACCAGTTAAAAGGGAAAATAAATACATTTGCACAATAGAAAGTAGTTTAAAATGACAAAGTGATAGTTAAAGATTCTATATAAAGTTTACCGTCTAAAGTGTTGTAGCGCATAATGACCTCTATGACATCCTGGCATGACTTAGGAAGTGAATTTCTCTCCCATCAACCATTCATCCTCATAGGCTGCTATGTTTTCATCCTCATTCATTTTTAGATTATCAAATCTAGTTTTCAAAGTTATTAACTTTGATTCCTTTACTTTCTCATCACCTTGATAAATAGTTTTTAACTTAACCCATATATCATTAGCAGATTGACAATACATAACTTTGACAAACACATCTTTTGTGAGGCCACATAAAATAGAAAATTTGTCTCTTTTATCCAGTTTATACTTGGTTTTTTTATCAGGATCAGTAGGTACGCTATTAGGTACATTATATTTTTTAACAACAATTTCCCACATACGTACATCCAAAGAGTTTATAAAGGCTTCCATCGTGACCTTCCAAAACACATAATGTATGCCATCAAATAATGGGGCTTGAGTAAGTGAGGAACCTTCTTCCTGTGCCATTTAGACTTCCAAAAAAAATATATCCCTAGATAATCCCTATAGGAAGACCTCGGAAGGGACTCTACACTCTGATACCACTTGTTGGAAGTGATGGAAATTCTGAGAGGGAGGGGGGTGAATTTTAGAATAACAAGGATTTCGTACAAGATTAAGATTTTAATCTAAATTGATTTGTACAAATATCTTTAAACAAAATTGGATAAGAAAACTGAACATGTGAATGAGAATGCAATATATCAGAGCAATAGAAAACAACTCATGAAAAGAAGACATAATATTTTTTGCTTTGTGGGAAACCCTCAAAACCATAATGTTTTATTTTAGGGAGAAAAACAACTCCATTGAACCTGTGAACTTTATTTGAGCAACTACTCTTCACTTTAGAACTGCAACTTCAATTGCCTAGGGCTTCAATGCTTTTCCTTTCTAACAATATTCTCCATACACCATTATTACATATATACATAAATGTAGGGTTTTAGTTCATACACTTTATATATATAAGTAATCATAAAATTCTTCCTTCAATACTATCTACCAAAATACTTCATACATAAGCGACTATAAATGTATGTTTTCAACAAAAATCCCCGTTTTAAACACACATGTACACTCCCTTATATAGGGATGTATGGAAAAGATAAGTTTACTGTTACAAGATCAGTTGAATCCGAGTAACTGATTATAAACTAAATATTTTTACAATAAACATTTTCAATCACAATAATCTCTTCAAATATGGGTAATAAGAAACTATTTTTTTAATAGAAACCCTCATATCAGTTTTTCCATCAAGACAATTGAAACATTTTAACCTCATTTGAAACTGAATTGCAACCTGATATTTTTTAGCTAATGAAAGTGATTCATAAAATTGTCAAAGAACTATAAGAAACAACAAGCATTACATTTTGAAAATAATATATTCCTTTACAAAAAAACTTTGTGAAGTATATGAGAATTGTAGTCTTCTTCAAAGTCATTCCTTATCAAAAAATTTGCAATTAGTAGAAACTTCTTTCTTTCAAGAAAAAAATGGCGGATCAAAGAAAGACACTAGAAGGGTTTTTTTTAATACCTATGATCTGAAAGAATACTTTTGTTACCTCTTTTTAAAACCTTTTTGAACCATCAACAACAGAGCATATATGCTTCAACATTGCTCATACACAATATTCCTGAAAGTCTCCTCTCAACAAAATAAAAAGATGAGACAATAAACTTATTAGAACCAGTAGAATCAGCTCATAACCAAAAACATTTAAATATTTTGTCTATCACCAAACTGATATGTAGATATGGCATAAACACAGAAGCTCCCTCATAGTGAGTGATCAAAACAATATATTATCGTTACCTTTAAAAATCAACTTGTTCACACCCAAGAAAAACATCTTCCTGTTCATCATGCAGAGATCCAAAACATATAGAAGACCCACAAAAATCTGGGCACACCCTTCATAATGATGTTACGAAAATGATCATGGCAGCGGCCTTATGGATGGGAAACAAAACAAAAAAGTGCAATGTAAAACCCTATTTGGCTTTCCGTAAGATTTCAAAGAATGAAATTCTATAATAATCTGGAGTCCACCATAAGATACTCACATTTGGATGAACACTAAGACTAAGTGATCCACTCATATTACACATGTACCCATCATTGTCAAAGAAAAAATAAACTTTTGTAGACCAAAAAATAATCATTGTTTGACTTTTCAACAAAATACCTTTGCCATATTTTGCATCAACGGATAAATTACCAACAAGGGTTTCACAAAATTCAATAATCATATGAAACTCTAATATATAGTTATTTTATAGAAGTTCACTTTTTTATGTATACCCCCACATATATAAGTTCAATTCTTTGCATTACAATATGTTTTATTTCTATGGGAATTAAGTGAATACTTTGAGTTATCATGTGTGTGTGTGTGTGTGTGTGTGTGTGTGTGTGTGTGTGTGAGAGAGAGAGAGAGAGAGAGAGAGAGAGAGAGAGAGAGAGAGAGAGAGAGAGAGCATTAATGTTGTCACATTATTATCTATTGGCATTATTATCACATTATTGAGCGCCAATTAACAATAATACAAAATTATAAACCTTTATAGAGTGCAATGATTTTTGAAAAATACTATTAAACTAGAAAAATTATAACAAATGATATAAAATCATTTATTTTTTCTTTATGCTCTCTATTGTCTTGATAATGGACATGGAATGTGATTAGTTGACACTAAAAACACTAATACAATTGAAACCAGAAAGAGAATTCCAACTTCTCTTAGATTATAGAAATCTACACACTTTTAATTATAAACTTGATCATGCATATCTTCAAAATAAATTTTATTTCTATGTCAAAGTAAAAAAATAGCTTTGAATCAACAGGATCGACTGTCAAAATTATGGACAACAACGAAAAATAGTCGGCTCAGAAATAGTTGACATACATGACAAAATTGAGACATTGCTTAAAAATGAAGCAACACAGGATTTTGTGTGCGGTGGCGTCTACAGTCTCGAAGCCACCCAGAGTACCCTGTATTAATTATTATTAATTCAATGATCTATCATGTATATTTTCACACTAAATTTTATTTCTACATTTCAGAAACAACTCTGAATAAATACTCAGAATGTTAGAAACAGTTGAAAAAAGGGTTGTGTGTAGCTCGAGTCCCTGCTTTTTGCAGTGTAGTAGCATGTAGGTGGCGTATGGCTTTGCTTTTGCTAGTTTGGGGTACTATTTTAGTATCGGTGCATAATTCTTATGTAGAGTGGGTGCCTACTAGTGTGTGAAATGTTTGAGCAGCTGACAGAGGAAGAAAAGATATGAAAATAAATTAAAAACCACAAATATAAAATAGTTCAATGATCAACACAAAAAAATGAATGCTCTGTTTCAAAAGAGAGTATCCTCTGTTTTAGAGGAAAGCCTTAGAAATTTTATTGCACTCTTAAAATTGACCAGAGTATGAAGCATGCCATAATGGATATGTTTCTATCTGTAGTTCATATCTCAGATATTCTATGTTCTAATAAAATAAGGCAATTCCCAGATACATACAATGCATGTCTAGGAATTAAGCATCAACATGTAAAGTTTTAAATCATAGTACTATAAGCTTTCTCTTTATTGTTTGTTCACAAAAATTATGTTTTCACTGTAATTTTACTAATATATAAGGAAACTAGAGTAATAGGATCAATATTTTATAAACTAGGCTTGAGATATATTATCTGACTTTTGGAATATATTTTAGAATTAGAGGTCAAGAAATGGATTATAATTTTTTGTATATTAAAAATGGGAGATAAGGAACAGAGTGGTGGAATAGTCTAATGAATCAGAAGTAAGATCAATTACAAAAATCATAGTTTCCATTTTTACCTAAAAGAAAAGAGACATTCTGTGATTGATTTTCAATTCAAGAGACATCACATATTATGTTTACTAAAATCAATCTATTATGTTAAAATAACTTACCAAATGTTTGTCTAATCTCAAAGGTAGGTGAAGCATCCTTGGATGGACACATAATAGGTCTATGTGTAATTGTTACAGCTTCCAATAAGAAAAGTAAGAAACCAGTGAATTTTAGTAGTGGGTGCATATATGCTAGAATAGATTTTCTAGGCACAACTTTAATCTTATTGCCTAGGATAATCTTTAAATAAACCAAAATTACATTCATTGAAATATTATTGTGCCTTATTTGACATCCTTTAAAAAGGTAGCTATCATTATGTAATGCAATATATCATTTTATGGACTTGTCAATCAACAAGTGAGAACCCAAAATAATGCAGTTCATTCCAATATCTGTAGAAGTTGAGTTGTGGCTATCTTGAAAACAACATCAACATGCATAACTATTGCTTGTCATGAATTTATATTTTTACTTGTCATCTTGACATATGATATTGACCTTGCATGAGACCTACTACATGTTTAGAAGTTTACAATTTGAAGAATTAAAAAATGCATTTATTTTTTACAGGAATTGAATGTGGACTATTTAAGAATAATTCATTGACCCAAAAAGCATTATGTATTATTTTATAATTTAATTGTTATTTAATTTTCTTGGGGTACATTAATCCACAGTCTACATTCCTTTTCCATGCTTCCACATTTTGCATACTCTTTCGACGTGGTGAATGCCGAGGAAAAATAGAGCATGTGTTGTCACATAGAGCCATCTATTCCCTTGTTTTGATTGACAATGGTAGATAGCGAGTGGTGTTATTGAACAAATATATCCTCAATTCTAGGTCACTATTGCTAGTTTATATTGGCATTTGTGTTCCATATCACTAGTAGAGTATGACCCACTAGCTAAACATGATGAATAAATCTGAAAAAATAGACAAAAACTTGGAACTAATTACAGATTAGGAAATATTGAATTTACCAGACTCTTACAATGTTTTGAGTTGTGACAGCAGTTATGACAGTAGAAAAGTAAACTCCAAGGGTACTACATGCCTTCATATCAGCTTGTATCCTTGCCCTTGGCCCTGAATATGTTCCAGTAACACTTAACATGTGTGGAATCTTATCATCATTGAGAGATCACATTAAAATCAGTAACATAATCCATTGTACAGCTCAAAAAATTTGTAGAACTTTTGTCCCAACTAATTTTTTGAAGTCATCATTTGCAATGGGTATTTTTTTAATTGAAAGCCTTAAAAGTATCTATTTTTTTAAGAGTATATTGTCATAACAATTCAAATTTTAGAATCATGCAGTCTGATAATGGGATTCACATCATGCCTAATCATTTGATTTCATATTGAATAAAAAACCATGAGAAACATATTCTATTCTATTTTTTATTTCAAAACAATGTAAGAATTCAAAGCAAGAAGCATTTGATCATCACACATACAAAGGCAATGACTATTGCATTCTGGGTAGTGTTCCATGATCTAGTGCAAGTGTGTTAACTAGTGCATTTTTGTTTACATTCCATGATCCATCATTAGATACGGTATAAAACAATGAAGATTCATGGACTACGTTCCAAAATAGATTGATACGTAAATGAATTAAATAATCATCTACCCAACTTTAATCATATAAAAGCTAATACATACAAATAACTATGATCATATAACTACCATCAGATTTAGTAATAGTTCAAACAAATAGGAAGCAATTGAAGGAAACAAGCGGATCAATTATGGCTGCAAAGAGGAAGAAATCGAAGGAAACAAGAGGATCAATTATGGCTGCAAAATGATCTACTAGTATAAGGTTCACATAGAATATGGGCCAACGGAGAAACACAAAAATCCAAACTAAAGAGCATTATAGAAGGAGTTTTACAAGTATGTGATCAACAACTATAATAATGAAGGTATAGCAAAGAGTTGTACAAGTAGCAATAATGATGGTATAGCTAAAAGAAAAATATAAAGAACTTGAGTAGATTATGTTGGTTCTAGGTAGTATGTATTAAGTATTTCTATACATGAATCCACTTAGATAATGAAATATAAATAAAATTGCAACCTTTGCAAGTATTCATGTACATGAATCCAGTTAGATAACAAAATTTAGAGGTGTCTGATTATGTCAAATTTTATTGTAGAATAAAATTATAGTTGCATGTCTGCTGATGAAAATGATAAAGTTGAAACTATCTACAGTTTTTAGCATTGTCTTATAGTCAACTTGAACATAAAGCAGCAAGAAATTTACTTGTGTTAGAAGTTGATGGGGGTAGTAAGGCTAAAACAAAGAGAAAAGAGGTGAAGAGGAAAGGAAATATTTGATAATTAACATAGAAAATAATAGTGATGCCAATGCAATTATTTTGTTTGTTATTGAGCTAAAAATAAAAGGTACTAATAGCGTAGAATTTAGATATTATGAAATTAGAGAGCATTGTACCTTACTTTTTATTACAAAATCCTGTAGTGCTTTAGTGAAAGGAGAAATCATGACCAACAACGGTGCAGATCATGCGAGTTTTTGGGCAATCATAGGGGGGAATGACATTGCTTCCACCAGGAATTCGTAGCATAGCTCATATTTTGGTTGGTGTAGTAAAGATAATAGTTTAAAACTTAAGTTTTTTATTTTGGATTCTATAACATAGTTGTTGTCTAATGAACTAAATTTGAACATTTTGAAGTTACATTTTGGTAGTTTTTTATTGTAGGAAAAAATAGGTTTTGGGGGGATCCGAAACCCCTTACAAGTCGAGCACAAAATATTATAGCATTAAGTTTTCTGAAAAGAAATAGGACCAGGAACCAGTCCACCAAACCCAGAACTAGTAAAAAAAACAAAAAACCAGAAACCGGAAACCCCACCAACAGCCTATAAAACCTAAAAACAAAGCACCGAGATAAGAGGGCAGGAGAACCTAGGAAAAATCCATACGAGTTTCCTCTTCTTCTTTCTTCACCTTTGAAATCTTCTTGATGGCTGCATTGAAGTTAGAAAGCTCGAGGATCCTGTCTTGGATCTTTTTCCTTTTAGCTCACCGAGTGTGTTTGCTAGGACCCTCATCACCCACATCCTCATTGTCATCATCAGGCTTCTTGGTAGGGGAACCAACATCCATCTCCACTTTGATTGACATGAAACACTCCATAGCTAACCCCATGAACTTGTTGTTATCCAATATGTGCTTCTTCAACACGTTCTCCAAGTTATCAATCTTAACTTGCATATCCTACGTATTCTTCTCCCCAACATTGTCCTTATTTCCCTCCAACCCCTCTAAACCAATCGCCAAATTCTCCTATAGGGAATCAACCTTAGCTGATAGAGAGCGGAATTTCAAATTCAGACTTTTAATTTCTTGAAAGACCCATTTCATCAGGCGAAAGGAGTACATGGACATCACCTTCGCATTCTGGAGGACATCAAAAGGGGGATCGATTTTATCATCCATGTCTTCTTTTAGAAGTTGAACCTTCCATTCTTACATATCCATAGTTTTGACAAAGGTGATTTTCCAAGAGGAAGAGGGAACATTTCCCTTCTTGACAACAGGGGTTTCCTCCAACTTCTCTGATTGTACTTCCATAACCATTTCCAACTTGGGGGAAATAGGAACATCATGTTCCTCAAAGGTGTCATAATTAACTAGAATAGGGACCATCTGACGTCCCACATCCTCCTCTTTATTATCATCCTTATCTTTATTAGTGGAAACAGGGTTATTCCCAATGTTCATGGCTTCAGAAGCCTCCTCCTCCTTGTTCTCATTATCACCAGAGGCACTGGTTGAAACTAATAGAGAGGCATTACTTTCTTCCTTAGATGAATTAACAGTGGCAGTATATCCCTCGACACTTTCACCAGCATAATCGGTCTCCATACCGGCCTTCTTTGCCAGTTTTAATTTTTTACCAATAGACATCTCCTCTTTACAAACCCCATCCCTAATATGTTTAGCCAAAGCCTTGGCCAAACTAGAGGCTTTGGGAGAGGAGATAACAGGGATAGTAATGGCCATTTTCTTGATATGTTCCACAATAAGGAGAATGAGACCCTCATTTAGAATGGGCTTGTTCTCTTTCTTCCTATGGTTAATTATACTGAGGCGAAGAGACTAAAGAAGAAAAAAAGGCAGTAAAACCCTAATCTTGTGTCTGAAGTGACAAAGCAACACAAAATGGTAAGAGTGAGCACACTTGTACCTACCATCTAGAGTGATGTACTCCATGATAGCGGCCATAACCTGCACCCAAATCTCCTTGAAGGCATCAACATCATAGTAGCCGCTGGAGTCTTTCACTAGGCTCCCCACCTCAACCTTGTCTTTAGGAAAGTGCTAGATAGCCTTTTGTGAAACTTTTTTGTCTCTATAGAATTTCATACCCTTAAGGATCAGCCCAAACACTTCTGCGATAAGCTCTTTAGTGATTTTCATAGTCATACCACCAATGGTCACAGTACCATCCTTCCCAGACTTAGCAAACACCATCATAGCTTCATCTTTGAACCCATGAAGGTGTTCCATATACATGGTGAGATGACCCTTTGTGAGTTTTTCCCAGACCTCCATCATTTTCTTCCACTTCATGCAATCCTTTGGCTCCCTGCGATTAAGCCCACCACCCATAATTTCCTCAGAGAAGGAAACCTCAATGAAAGTAGCAGAAGGAAAACAAATGTAGACAATGATGGCAGCTTTAAAATTTGCACTAATATACTTGTGTCTACACTCAATTATCTTGGGAAAGGAAAATCTTTCTGTAATCCTTTTAACCATATTAAAAAACTTGTGTCTTTTCATCATAACTTTTTGAGATACTCCAAATCAGCTCCTCTTTTGTGAATCCTGTCAAATGCTAGCTTAGCCTTCAAATCAATGGTAAGATCCTTTCCATCATGCCAAGTCACAATGTCCTTATCCCTGATAGAAAAGTTAGCCAACTTGTCAGCCGTACCATTCGCCTCCCAAAAGTTGTGGGAAATGATAATTTGAGCCTCCTCAATAATCGCTTTAATTGACCATGATGGCTTGGTAATATCTTTAATGTAGTTTAAGATGTTCATGGAATCACCTTCAATCCACACGTTTGGGGGCATGTCCTTTTTAATAATTTTAAGAATTTGAAGGAGAGCCATAGCCTCCGCCACATGATTGGTCTGCATGTTGATGGGAAGCACCACAATAGCAAGATAGTTCACCATGTCATCCCTTATGAGCCCACTACAACCCGCAGGACCCAGGTTACCTTTCGTAGTGTCGTCGAAGTTGATTTTGATCCATCCAGAGGGGGGTGAGCCATATAGAATTCTCCCTTTGTGTAGAGGATTTAGCTTTGGTACCAGTGACATAATCTCCAATAGAGAAATCTAGCTTTAAACCAGTCTAAGACATGTAGTTCTCCATGATACTTCTCTTAATTTTCTCTGCAACCACCACTGGTAGGAGGGCGGTGTTTCTAAACACTCTATCATTGCATTCTCTCCATAATCTCCAGATAATGTGAGGGGTAATAAGATTCCACAATGGCTTAACCATAGGGACCTCCGCATTTCTCCATTGGGTAATGAAATTCTCCATGTTATTAGGAAAAAACCAACTTAACTTCCAGCACTGTAAGGTAAGACACCAAACTTCCCAAGAATATTGACAGTCAATAGATAGATGGAAGACCAATTCCTCCTCTTCCTTGCATAGAAAGTATCTATAGGTCATAATCATACCATGCTTCTGGAGGTTGTCAATGGTAAGAATCTTGATCTGCAAAACCAGCCAAAAGAAAATGTTAACTTTAGGAATTAACCTTTTATCCCAAACTTGGGCCCAAAAGGGAGGAGGGTCTTGCTGATTCAATAATAAATCAGAGGTAGAGGCAACAGAAAAGACTACAGATGGGAGAATTCCCCAAATCAGCTCATCGGCTTTGGTTGTATCAACTTTCCAGACCTTCAAGTTCAGCAGCAGAGGCTTAAGAGCCTCATCAACAATAGAAAGGTCAATCCAATATGTGCTCCCCCAATAGTCCCTGACCCATGGACCAAATCTCTGTAAGAAGGTATTTATAAAAGGTTGGAAAGAAGAGATAGAGTTCAGAGGATAGTCTTTGAACCAACAGTCATCCCATAACTTAATTCTTCGACCATTGCACAAATACCATTTAGCACCCTTAAAGGCTGTCTCGTTGACTTGCTGGATACAGTTCCAAATAAAGGAGCCCTGCACCTATTCATGAAATCTAAGTTATGGGGGAAGGAGTAGAGATATTTATTGTGGATAATCTCGTTCCACTCCTTATTCTCCCCAAAGATCCTCCAAATTTTCTTAGCCAAGAGCACCTAATTAGTAACTCTTAAGGGGTGGATCCCTAGCCCCCCAACTTCTTAGGAGTGCAGACCTTATCCCACGCAACAAGAGACAGTCTCTTTCTTTCTTCCACTCCTATCCAAAGACAATTTCTCTGGATCTTTTAAATTATGTCTTCATATTTACCAGGGATCTTAAATAGGCTAAGAGCATAGATAGGGAGACTTTGCAAAGAGGCCTTTAGGAGTTGGAGTTTACTAGCTTGACTAAGCAAAGCTCCTTTCTAGCCAGCTAATTTTATATTAAATCTATCCACAATACCAACCTAGAAGGAATCAAGAGGTTTAAGGCCCAAAGGAAGACCGAGGTACGTGGCTGGCATGGTATCAATTTTACATCAAATAATTCTAGCTATTCTATTCTGTCTATCCACAGACGTATTGATAAAAAATAGAGATCTCTTATCCCAATTAACAATTTGACCAGTACCCAAGGAATAGTTGTATAGAGCCTATTTAATAACCCTAGCCTCCTGAATGGACAAAATCCCCATGATGACAGTGTCATCCACAAATTGCTCATGAGAGCATGGCCTAGAGGTAGAAGAAGGAATGAGGCTCTTGATGGATCCATTAGTAACTAGTCTCTAGAAATAGCAGCCAAGACACTTAGCCGGGATGGAAAAAAGAATAGGGGACAAGGGATCTCCTTGTCGAAGCCCCTCGAAGGTTTGAAGAATCTGGAGGAGGATCCGTTAACAATAACTGCAGCCATAGAAGTGTTGATAAGCTGAAAAACCAGTTGTAAGAGTTTATCACAGAATCCAAAGGAGCTTAGAACCTTGATCAGAAAATCTTAGTCAACCTGATCATAAGCCTTCGAGAGGTAAAGTTTCAACAAAAAACCAAATTTGAGAGAAGCTTGAGTAGATTGAATAACCCCATGAACCTTCATAATAGAATCAAGGATCTGCCTGCCAGGAACAAAACCACTTTGCTGGGGGGAGATAATCTTCGGGAGAATAGACAACATTCTAAGAGTGATAACCTTGGAGAGAGTTACATTTTTGTAGTTTCATTAGTGGCAAGAGAAACATTTCTTTAAGATGTCTAATCACGTTAAACTCTGATAGTATTATGGTTGATAGTAGTAGCGTGAGGAACTCTTTGAAGGTGATTGTTTTAGTTTTTGATTAATTTAGCGAGTGGGAGTTTCTGGCTTTCTCTCAGCTGTAATGGCCCCAAGTAAGGAGTCTAGTGTTGCTTCTTAGTGTTTCTTTTTGGTGTTATGGGATCAGGGCCCTCTCCCTGTTGACTTATTCAAAAATATTTTTTTCACATAAGCTTTTTAAGTATGTACACATACAAAATAGCATTACACATTACATGAAGGATAATATGAAGTATGGAAAGACATAAATAAGGGACATGTGAGTGTACTATAATGTTGTCACATTATTATATGTAAATTTTCAAATATATGTTAACTATTTTTGTTTAATATATTTAGATTATATTTTAATTTTTATGTATACATTTCAAAATTATTTTATATAATTGAGAGTTTTTCTACTTTATATTTTGTAAGTTAAGGTTATTCTATTTTACTTTAGAGTTATTTAATAGTCTTTTTTTTTTTAAAGGTAACTCTAAATAATTTAATATTTGAACATAATCATGTCATTGATGTCACTACAAATAGTGTGAATTTAATATGCAAGAACTATATTATAATATCATAGAGATGCTAAATGATAAAAGTTATATTAATACATTCTAAATAAATAATATTATAATTATATAATATAATTAATATATAATAAACAAACATATTATTTTAATTAATAGGATTTTAAAAACTATTTGATCTAAATAATATAAATATGATCTGAAAAAGAAAATCAACACCCTTTCAAAAATCTATTTCAATTATCAATATAAAAATAACCCAAAATCTCAAATTGTATCTCATCTCATTGATTCTTAGCTCCTACTCATAAGTATTTATCCTTTTTATAATAATTATTATAAAGCATAAAAATGATTCTAAGAGACTCTACCAATCTAGAAAAATCTTTAAAAAGTTATATAAGATAATTACCCCAAAGAGGTTACTATATGAAAGGCGTCGACCTGACTGAAAAGCATCGATGGTTGAAAGTTTGCCCCAGCCTTGCAAAATGATTAAAACGAATCAGATCATTGATTTCTGTTGTGTTGTTTTTTGTCCTATTCCCGCTCGTTCCACGTTGTATTCAGAGGCACGCCGCACTCCGTCATTTTTACTTGCATTGAATGATAAAGCAGGAAAGAGAGTTGTCACTTCGACGAGGCTTCTATAAAGTGGATCAAATATCTCATGTACAGATCTAGATTACAAAAATTGAGGCACGCACAAAAGCAAAAAAGAATGAGCAGTCAGGATTATTTTAATTGTCTTGCACGCATGAGAGGGTTTCAGCTTTGTGGACCGCGGTAACCCTGCAAAACAATTGTGACAGATTTATTTCGTCAACTACTTACTCTGTTCACCGCCTCATTCACTTGTTATTTTGGTGTAATTAATGTGATACATGGCTTTGAGAGAATAAGTTGGGATGAAATCAAGGTGAGATTTCTGGCAAAAAAAGACAAAGAAAAAGTGCATTTTCTAGATGGGAAACGAATTTTGAAAGGCAACACAGAATCCTACGCCTGCCAATTGCATTTGCTGAGAAGTTTCTTAAACCTTTTGAACAATCAATTTTGTGCATTTTGTAGCCACAGCTACACCTCCGAATTTCATTTGATTGGAAAGTTTTAAAGCCCTTTTAACAAACCCATCTTCTGCGTACGGCCTGGCAATCCGACATTCCATGTGATCACGGTGGTTCAACGGGGTAGCATTTCTTCGGCATCATATGTAGTGAAACCAAATTTTTTTTTTGAATGGGTCACCCTCACCTGTCATTTCATTTCATGTAACAACATCATATGCACATTTTTTCCTACTGATTCGTCTCCGTCAGATTATTTTACATTCACATTTATCAACTTCACACTAAAACTTTGAATGTAAGATGATTGTTTCAAGCTGATATGATTAAATTGCATTTTCTAGGTAAACTTGTTGAACAACTCTGTGTGAGGAATCCTCAGTTTCTCATATAAGATCTCCTGACAAAATACATCACATAAATGCTTGCCAAAACCAGTCAGTGTACTCTACTGCAATTCTTGCATTTGCTAAATTTTTATTCCCAAGTGTTCTTTCTTGGCAGCCAGAAAAGGGTTGAATGAGCACACGGCTTATAATTCCCACCAAGTGCAAATCATCCATGTTATCCCAATGACATTTGGTGAGCCGCTCACAAAATACATCAAAAAAATGTATTGGACCAACATCCCAGAAAATAAAAGAAAATGTATTGCCTCAACATTTCTAACAAGGCAATTTCACCCTAAAAATGCAAAAACCAAATGCGAAGAAGAATGGAATGGGAGAGTAGAGGAGGTAAAGAGACTTGCCCACAATTTCATTCTGACTAGGCATACGAAAATGTGCATACAGTAAAACACGTTGAAAAGAAATTAGACCCATATTTACCATAGTTGTATTGCAAAACAGGTTAAAAGTAATGAAGTTTTTAGTTGATTCTACTTGTGATTTACTAAGTAAATTTTTACCTTATGAAGCCACGATAACCCGCAGTAGAGGCAACAAGCGAGCACGTGGAATGGTCAAGGCAATAACGTATCTTGTCTGAGTCTTCCACCCTAACGTGTCATTTATAGGCTCAATGAGACGATGCTTGCCAGTTTTATTTATATGATATTATTTTATAATTATATTGTTTATATATTTATGTATTGTAAATTACTAAATATAATTTCAAAATCAATTAAATTATATGTTCAATTTATATTTAAAATTTATAAACAATGAATCTCATAATTAAGCATAATTTTGTTTAATTTTTAACTTTTTAGATTTGATTACTTGCAATTATTAAATATCTTTAAGTAATTTAATATAGTTTATACAATATAACTTTCTTATCATCATGATATTATGTTTCTAAGTATTGCTCTTGCATAGATTCCTTTATTTCACCATTATTCATGACATACATATGACACAATGAGCAAGACATAAGTCAGATGTCATTTTCTGTGTGGGCTTATACATAACAAATATGGGTCTGTGATTAAATTAAATTTATAATTATTTATCTTATTAATATTATATTTATAACATAAATAATATTTTAGGGCCCTCTTTCCCAAATTTTATAATCATTTCAAAAAGCCAACTTTTAGAAAGCCCTCATATAAGGAGGTTAGAAAGAAGACAAGCAACATTTTTTGACAAAACCAAAGGAAAACCAGAGCATACATGAAAGCCATGGTTGGGGAAAGGCTTAGAAGGGAGCTAGAGTGCGACAATGAGAAATGGAAGAAGCGAAGGAAAGTCTGGAATGCTTTACAGAAAGGGGATATCACAACTTTTATTGAAAGACTCCATGGTTGTAGGAAGGATATCACCAAAATCTTCGTCAAAACCTGGAATGAAGGGATGGTGGAGATATAGGGAAAGTCATTTACTGTCACAGAGGAGGTTATATCAATGGTCACCGGCATTCCCATAGTCGAAAATAAATTCTACAGAGACCAAAAATTATCTGACATTGTTGTCAAAAAGTTTGCGAGGGATGACAAGGAGATGAAAGCCATTGTTAAGTCGAGCACCTACTACCTTCTTGGGAGCTTGAAGATGCTTTGACAGTATGTTCTGAAGGCCCTCATCTTGTATGTCACCCTGGATACTAGGTTTGACAAAATCCACACCTATCATTTCATTTTGCTGAACCATTTTAGGCATGGTATTAAGATTTCCATTCCTTTTTATCTCTTCTCTCCTATAAACAAGAATATCAATGGTTTCAGAGATAAGAAAATTGCTAACCCCGCCCTGTATGAAGGATTGCTTCTGTTGATCTATGAATTCTTTAAAGCCCAAATCCTAGGCAAGGAAATTGAAGATTGCAAAGCTAATATCAAGGACTACGGGTCGGATTATGTTCCTTCGGGCACTTCTATGGGAAAACTTTCAGATGTTAGTGAGGAAGTAGAAAATAAGAAACAAAAGAAGGCATCCCCTTCCAAGAAGCGACCCCTGAAAGCCGTCAAAATAAAAAAACCCTCAAAAAAGTAGGATAGGAAGGAGGTTCACTCGGAGGAAGAGTACAATGACAAGGAGGAAGAAATGGATATGGAAGATGACGAGGGTAATCCCAAAATGGAAGCTGCAGACATGCAGGAACAGGTCAAAGAGGAAATTCCCAAACCAATGCAAGAATTCTCGGGTCGCCTGTCTGTTGATCTTACTATAAGTGAGGAAAAAACCCCTCCTCCTCAGTCCCCTATTGGCACCAATATTAAGAATCACGACCCTACTACCGAAGACCTTAATGACAAGCAGGGTACTAACCAGTCACCTATAAGGATAGATGATACTGAAGATGCCTCTGGGGGGAGTATAACAGTTAGGATACCGGAAAAGGCAAAAGGTCTGGAGAAATTTCAACATCAACACAGTGTGAATGAGAATAATTAGGGAGGTCGTTTACCCACAGATTCTGGAGGATAATGAAGGAAAAGTCCACAAGGAAGAGTTGATTGACCCAGCACTGGTTGTTCTAAGTGATAAAGCCAGGGAAATGGATATGGATTTCCTCAACAACACCAAGAACAACATGCTGGATTAGTTTAGATCTTTCAAATGGCTCTATCACGAGATTGAGGACCTCAAAGAAAAAATTTAGAGTTCGGACAACAAGGAACACACCACAGAGAGAAAGCTAAGCTTGGAAACCAGGGTCCAGCACCTGGAAACCAAAATGATAAGCCTTGTAAAAACCCTAAAGGGAATAGTTGAGCAAAATTTCAATATCCTCAAAACATCCAACGAGAACTTGAAAGTGCTAATCGAAAAAATGGAAGAAAAAATGAAAACCACGGTTGATCAGAGGACTAGGGAGAAAGAGAAGGAGCCCATTGAAGGACCAGGAAAAAGAACCAGGGCAAGAATCAGGAAAAACATGGAGAAAATCAACCCTTAAGGACCCCAAGTTCAAAATGTGAAAGACATTGTTCAACTAATGGAGGTCCTCAAAAGCAATGCGCTTGTCATACTCAGGAGCTTGGCATAACTTGATCCGGTGCCTTTCTTTTTTGCCTTGTTTTGACTATTTCTTTATTTTTTCTTGTTCGACCCTGTAATGGCCTATTCCTTGGTACTTTGAACTGATTTACTCTGTTTTGCTTTCATACTTATCTTTTACAATCTAATACTGTTGTAGGTTTCAGGATCCCTGTAAAACTTATTTTACTTAATAAAAAACATAAATAATATTTTTGTGTCTATTATAATAAATTTAATTTATAATTAATTATCTTATTAAAATTATATTTCAGAATACCTATTGCACACCAAGATGCAATTACTAATAGTAAATTATAAACCCAATCTATCATATCACATATCATGTATTTTTTACCAATAAACTTTATTTGGGCCTATGCAGGGTGGGTAGCCCCGAGATCAATAGATAGATCCAATGAAGAAAAGCCATATAATTTTAGGGCGGATGGTAAGAAATTACAACCATGTGAATCCCTGGGCAACTCCTAGGCTTGTTTGAAGGCTCAGTACCGTCTCAAAGTATAAAAGAAAATTGGCTTTTAACAGGCAGCATCGACCGCCCAAGTTATGGTGAACCACGACAAACAAAATGGAGAGGTTCCGTAAAGACGAAGCAACACCGGATTCTGTGCGCCGTGGCGTCCACAGTCTGGAAACCACCTGGGCTCCACTGTATTAATTATTATTGTGTTCGTAGAAGACTTATAACTAAATCTGGTGGATTCCCACGTGAAGCGAATGCATGCAACAACGATACGCATGCAGCTGTGCTTCTCCGCCTCTCCACCCCACGTGACACAAACGCCCCCACACACTGCCTCTCTCACGTGAAGCGAATGCATGCAGCAACGATATGCATTGGTCAATAACTAAATCAGGTGCAGTCCCACGTGAAGCATGCAGCAACGATATGCTCGCAGGTGTGCTTCTACGCCTCTCCATTCCACGTGACACAAATGCCACACAAACCGCCATGCAAACTCTCTCTATAATCTATATATTCATATTCCCATTCCCTAATATCTGCAACTGCACCGCCAAATATCCTTATAAGCTTTCAATTACAGTGGATGCAGACATTTTTTGCCTGTGTTTTGAGGAGATATAAAGAAAGAGAAAATTGGGGTTGAGTTGTACGTGGGGTGTGTCGGAGGGAGTGTTACCCGTGTTGATGCTCAACATTGCACTCTATGTTGCTCTCATCAGAGTCGGCCTCAGACATTTCTTTAAAAAACTGGGTCTCAGTCTCACATGCAAGAAGGAGGCGCCGTCAGGGTTGTGTGTGAAGAAGTTTGGGAGCGAGGGTTGTGAAAAGTTGAGGTGCATATTCTGTTTGCGGAAAGCGAAGGAAGGAGAGCAGATTGCAATCCTTCCATGTGGGCATGCTTTTCACAAGGCATGTCTGGAGCAGTGGCTTCAACAACACTCGCTTTGCCCTCTCTGCAAACTTTCTCTCAATCATATCACCAAATCAGAAGAAGCTCGCCTCTCCCACGAACTCCAAACATTGTGGTTATAATCTGAATAAATATAATAGAGAATCACACTGTTTGGAGATCGTTTGGAGATCGTCGGAGAGACGTGCTTCTTCTGATTTGGGTTATATGCTTCTATACCCACTTTTAGAAGGTGTCGGAGAAAGATTCATGTAAATACTTTTTGTATTGACAATGTTATAAATATTGTCATGGGTGTAAACATTGTTTCCCAACTTTTCAGAGTTTTGTAGAAATCCTGACTCTTGCTTTGGAAGATTTCCTTCCCTTCCTTTCAAGCGGTTTTATAAAAGATTTATGTAATACTGTCTCCCAAATTTTTAGAATATATTGTGAAGATTTGCATACCAGTTTTCAAAAAGTGTTGTGGGAAGTTTCATGTACTAAATCACAAGTTTGCAGATTTGATCTATTTTCTAGTCTAGATGTTACAAAATATTGTCTTGGGACACTTCCATACCATCATAAAGATTTATGTAATACCATCTCTCAACTTTTTAGGTTTAAACTATTTATATTATATAGGATGTTGTAGAAAGATTTGTGTTATACTTGCTCCAACTCTACTTTTTAGGTTTAAACTATTTATATTATATAGGATGTTGTAGAAAGATTCGTGTTATACTCGCTTCAACTCTTCGGTTTTGAGCTATTTTGTTGTGCGGGGACTACAATAGTTTCATGACAACCGAGTTTTGACTCGGTGGAAAAAACACTTTTTATTTGACATGGTTTAAGAACATGATTGGATGCCAAAGTATCAAAGCTAAAGTCATAAAATGGCATCTCTGTGTTTGAGGATTGCCGTGTGTAATAATAATATTTTTTCTTTTGGAGAAAGTAGATTAAATGAATACTTAAGTGAATGTGTTTGAGGATTGATGTGTGTAATAATATTTTTTTCTTTTGGAAAAAGTAGATACTTAAATGAATACTTAAGTGAATGTATAGACACGGGTTAAGCTCCCAACAAAACTCACGAATTTTTTTTGGTTTTCGACTATAAAATATGGAGTTTTTTTTTGTTTTCCACTTTTAAAAAATAGATAAACATTTAGCCAAAATTTGTTATACTTTTTTATTTTTGAAATTTAGTTAATAGTACATTTTAGAGGGAGTTTAACCATGTCCTAGTGATCATTTGACTTGATTTTTATTTGTGGAAATGTCACTTGTTTATATGTTAGTATATAAACAAACTAAATTGAAGTAATAATTCTAGTTTTAATAGTCCAACTTTCATTATTAATTAGTAATAAAAAAGGTGAGAATTCTATTGTGATAGAATGGATTACTGACAATGAAATGACGGTGTCATTGATCACCCAAATTTGGAATTGATATTTATAGTAATGTATAATATTTTTATTTGAGAAAATTAGTTCAATTTTTTTTCAATCATTATTTCATAACAATGGTCTTAATAAAATTGGTAATAAATTTGTTAATTTTGAAAATAGTTAATGATGTAAAATATGTCTTTGATATAAGTAGATATATCCGAATAGATAAATACAAGTGTGTGTGTGTGTTGATCTATAAAAATAGTTAAATGTAAAGTATGTGTTCATATAGATATATCCAATCAATCACTTAGATGTATGTGTCCATATAAAAAATATATATCTAAATAGTTAGATGTAAAATATGTATCCATAAAAATAGATAGATATAAATAGATATATCTAATATAAAGTATGTCTAGATATAACTACATGTATTATAACAGCTAGATATAAATTAGATATATCCAAACAAATACTTAAATGTATGTGTCCATATAAATATATCCAAATAGTTAGATGTAAAGTATGCATCCATAAAGATATGACGAAATGTTTTACACAAAAATATAAATATTATTTAAGTCAAAGGAACATTAAATTCAAATATTTTCCAAAAAGCTAATAATGTAAATATGTTTGGATATAAATAGATATAAAACTATGTGTCTATAAAGATATATCAAAATAATTAATACATAAATATAAATATAAATATATTATTAATTGTTCTATTTAAGCATACTTTTATTAATATTTATGATGGCTAATAAAAAATAAGCAACAAAATTTGATATCACTAGTTCAACAAATTACTGCTAAAAAAATTGAATACTAGTTGCTAAAATAAGCTAGGTAGAAGGATGGAGAAGCTAAGTAGCAGGATGGGAACCTACCCTAATTCTATTTTCTAAAGTCCATCTCTCATGCTTCAAACAAAAAGATGTTATTTTTGTTAATTTCATTATTAGTAAAATGACAAAAACTGTATTGTGATGAAATAGTTTTTATCACTCAAACCTCCAAAGTCAAATATGGAATTCATATTTTCTCATTTTATTTGTTTGAAAAAAAAGAGAATTTCATAAATTTGTATGAAAACAAATTTAAAAAATATGGTGCATTTTATAGAAAAAATGTAATATTTTATTTAAGAAACATGAAAAATTCTATATTTTTTTATTACATAAATTCAATCATTTCTATTTTAATAGTGTAATTTTCACATCATCTTGTTAAGCATATATACATATGAAGCAATTTAGAAATAATAATTACAGATTAAAAAAATATCCATTTTATAAAAAGAATGTGGTATATTCATTTGAGAGTACTCTTTTGAATTATTGCATAAAAAAATTATTTCTACATTTCTTACATAAATTTAACAATTTTTTAGTATAATAACATTTCTTTCTCAAATGGTTCCTCTAAGGGATTTTTTTCTCCATGGGAAAACACCTATCCCCATATTTGTTCATTATTATTTCTAAAGGGTTGGGCCACAATATCAAATTGATTAAGGAGATGAATAAGTTGAAAGGTATAAAGATTGCTTCCCACCTTGAAACCTTCTCTTGCCAACAATTTTTTGATGATACTATCCTTTTTGGGGAGGAAGTTTTTCCTAAAACTAATAAATGGAAGGAAACTCTTGAGAAGTATGCCAAGATTTAATTCAAGACAACAAATCAACTACCATAAAAGAAAACTCTACTTCTTCAATGTTAGCAGAGTTCTCCAATTTAAGATAAAGAATGGCATAGGTTGAAATCCTACTTTCTTGACTCTTATCTGGGACTACTTATCACAATCAAATTTTCCTCTTATACTTATTGGAATAGCCTCATTGAAAGATTCCACAAAAAGCTTGCAGGCTAGAAAGGTAAAATGTTAAGCCAGATAGGAAAAATTGAACTTCTCAAATCTTGCCTCCAAAGTATCTCATTTTATTTTCTTTCCCTTTTCAAAATCCCTAGCTTAGTGGCTGACAACATTGAGAAGTTGCAAAAGAGATTCTTATGGATAGACACTAAAGACAAAAATGAATTGCTTTGGTCAAATGGGACATAGTGTGCACATCAAAGAGGACTAGAGGTCTTGGTAAATTAGGAAAATAAGACCCTTTAACAGAGCCCTTATTGCCAAAATGGGGTGGTTGCTTCTAGAGAATGGTAAAGAATGGGTTAACCTTATCAGGGCCAAATATCTTCAAAATAAGCATGCAAATTCCTTTCTTTATGATACTTTCCCCACCTTGAGTTCCCCTCTCTACAATAACATTCTCAAAACTAAACAAATCCTAAGGAAATGTACTAGGAAAATTATTGGGAATGGTAGTAGCATTATTTTTGGGGAGGATATATATGAATCTTAATAAACCCCTTGAGAACTAAAATAACTTCAACTAGGTTAGATATTGGCTTGTTAATAAATATGGTAACCGAATTAGCAACTACATTGAATGGTAGAATGGTAAGGCCAAATGGAAACATTTTAAAAACCAATTATGGGAATGTTCTAACATCCTTCCACAAATTAGCAAATGTTTCAAGGAAGACTTAGATTATTTGCAGCCCCTTCTTCCTAGATGCTCTCTTTTTTGTCATTTGATTGGTGATAAATGGATCTAGAAACACAACTCTTTTGGCCCCTTCACTGTCAAATTGGCATACAAGGCCTTGGAAAATTAAGAAGATAATATTCAAAACTGGAACCAAATCTGGATTCCTAACATTATTACAAAGTTTAATTTCTTCTGGTGGATCATTTCTCATGGAAAATTCTAACAATCGATAACTTGAATAGAAGAGGCTACTCCTTGGTAAACAAGTGTGTGCTATGTTACTCTGGTAAGAAGAAGAAAAAGGGGTGTTTTTTTTTTGAATTTTGCAATGGTCGGCCTCTAATGTCCATGGATCAACAATAGAATCTCTCAAAGTTTAAAAGTATAAGGGGCCCTTTGAAGCATTCAAAGTTGAGAGATTGTAGGGAACTTTTGTAGAACATCGAGCTTTGCGAAATTTTTAGCAAAGGTGATTTTACACCATATTTCCATTCTATGAAGGGCTACAACACTACTATTTCCATGAAGTTCTGTAATTCTTGGCACCGCGGAAATGCTTCCATTGGGAGCATAAAATTTTTGTGTGACCCCTGAACTGATAGCAGAGGCTATGAGATTTAAATGTGAAGGTGACAAAGTTGAAAGGAAGAGCTCTAGTGACTATAAGCTCTACATGAAGGATTATTTCAAGAAAGGGGGGTAAAAGCACAATAAGTTGTCACCCTTTTATAAAGGAAAAGGCTAACAAAATCAAAGCTATTCAACTTCAGTAGTATTAAATGACATTTATGTTTGGAATTTGAAGATGATGTAAACTAATTAAATGTGTTATAATGCATGAAGTTTATGATTAATATTTTTATTTTTAGTTTTTGAATAGGAATTGATATGTTTTTTTAAATTTTTAAAGATGATTTTTCAATTGCTAAAAAATGTTGAAAATTAGGGGTCTAGTTCCCACCAAAAAATTATATATAAATAAACATTTTTTCCCCTAATTTCAAAATATGTTATAGATTCATCATATATATCTAGTGCATGAAGAAATAAAAATTGGTTTGTAACCTATTTTTTCTTTTATAAAAATTCAAATTCTAACTCACCTGAAATTGACAATTTTCATCTCGCACCATATTTTTCATAAAAAATCTATCCCAATCAAAAAAATAAATATATATTCTTGAAGAGGACACTCTCGTCTAGTGCAGCATATGTTTTTCAAATTTATTTAATATGATTTACTATTTTTTTTTTCTCTAAATCAATATCTGCTTGACTTTTAAAATACCTACTTGCAATATTTTTTAATTACAATAGACTATGTCTAATTAAAACACTATAAAATATCTATTAGGATATTCTTGAGTTTGATCTCTACAAATGGGTATTTTTGTATTTTTTAAAAAATATCATTAAAAAGATTAGGATTTATTGAAATGTCACTTTTCTGAAATAATTTTATTTCTATGGTAATTGGACCCAAAGTGGTATAAAACATGCATTTAATAGATATTTTCAATTGGAAAAGTTAAAGCACTTATATAACTTAGCTAGAATGAATCTAGCTAGACCATATGTTTGACCAAAATTAATTTTTAGTTAGAAATACTAAAATTTAGTTGTGTTGATAAGTTAGCCTAAAGGTGACACTTTGTTGTGCTTTTATACAGGGGAGAAATTGGTGGTCATGGCTAATGATAAAAATATCATTGTTAAAGGTGCCTCTCCTTCACTCCACTAGGGCTTAATGTATGCCCGTTATCATTGTGAATTTGACAAATCCCCATTTAGAATCAACCTTTTGTCATACCCCCAACAAGAACAAAGCCACATTGTGAAGTTAGCCAAAAGAAAAATAAAAATTGAGCTAGTTGAAACTAACCCTCTCCTTGATAAACCCAACCCTAGTGGGAAAAAGACCAACCCTTCCGAGAAAAAGAAGATTAGAAAACCTAAAGCCCTTGACGAGGATAATCCCCTTGAAGAAGCCTTTCTTGACATTATTCCTTAGGAAAGAAAAGTTGTTGCCACCGATACCACCTCTTCAAAGGTCAAAAATACCAAGAAAAAGGTGAAAAGCAAGAGCACTTTTATAGACATTCATAAAGAAGAAGATAAGAATGAGGATACAGAACAAAGGGAGGATCCTAAGCATGAAGCAAGTTCAAGGAAAAGGAGGTATGTATGTCTTCATAATAAGGAATACAAGGGTAAACATATAGAGAAGGAAGTGGTTCCCAAGACAAACATGGAGTATGAGCTGGATGAGGAAGATGAAAACTTTATGATGAAAATACTTCATGCTTTCATATTATCCATTTGATCAAAATGCCTTTAAATAGGCAATATAATTTTTTTTTGAAATAGTTACTATTTTATAACCGTGATGATAAATCAATGTAAGTTTATTATGTAAAACTAATTAACCTATGTAATATGCCAATATTCCCCCCTCATTACATTAATTTGAACAAGAGTGGAAGTTGCAAGGGTTTTAAACCAACGCTATGGAGACTTTGATGAAGTGCCTTCACTAATCCTCCTTGCTCGCTCAAGAAACACTGAACTAACCACAATAGTGGATCTCTTGACCACACTTGCTGAAGAAACACCAAACTGTCTACATCAATGGATCTCCTAACTGTAAAACCTGAAGGTTTTTGCACAACATGAGTGTTCCCACCTCCCCTACACAATGAGACACATTTTCTTCAAAATTCTACATCTCCTCCAAGTGTGTCTAATACCTCCTCCAGTGTTGCACATAAACAAAAACTAAAAAAGTTATAGTTATATAATTGTGATGATAAATGAACAGTAGCTTATTATGTAAAACTAACTAACCTACGTAATAGACGAAGAGAAGAAGATTCTACTAAGAATACTGAAGATAAGGATTATGTTGTTGAGGCCTAATAACTCGAGGAAGAGGAAAAAGAAAGATCTATGGAGATAATTGTGAACTTGAATGAGCTGGAAGATACTGTTAATATAGTGTGTAATTCCCCTGACCATACTGATAATGATCCCCTAGAGAACATACCACCTTCCGCTATTCTGGAAGAAAAAAATGTTGCTGATAATATCCAAAATCAAATTGATGATTTGCAAAAAAGAGTTTTTTATCTTAAAAGTTCTACTGCTACTTCATTGCATAATAATGATCACTTCAATGATGTCATTTTCTCCCTCTATAGAGTGGTTGATGGGATTATGAAGAAGGCTCTATTTGGTATTGTCATTGGGAAGAACAAGTTGAAGAAAGCGGAAAAGAACAAGAAAGAAAGCTAGACTAGTGAGGAAGAACAACATAACAAGGACAATGAAGTCTAGCATAGCCTTCTCAAGAGTCTTTCCAAAGACTAGGATATAATTGCTAGGACTAATGAGAGTTAATGCTGGTAGTCTTTTATTTTTTGGTTTGAATGCTCTGTTTAGGTCATCTGATAGTTTAAAACTTAAGTTTGTTATTTTGGATTTTGTAGCATAGTTGTTGTCTGATGAACTATTGGAATATTTTGAAGTTACATTTTGGTAGTTTCAGTAATGGCAAGAGAATTTTTAATTCTTTAAGATGTTTGATGATGTTAAACTATGATAGTATTATGGTTGATACTAGTAGCATTAGGAACTCTTTGAACATGATTGTTTTGGTTTTTGATTAATTTTGTGGGTGGGGGTGTCTGGCTTGCTCTCAGTTGTAATGGTCCTAAGTAAGGATTCTAGTGCTACTTCTTAGTGTTTCTTATTGGTGTTATGGAATCATGGCCCTCTCCTTGTTGACTTAATCAAAAATAATTTTTTCACATAATCTTTTTAAGTATATACACATTACATGAAAAATAATATGAAGTATGAAAAGACATAAATAAGGGACAAGTGAGTGTACTATAATATTGTCTATTATATGTGTTTTTTCAAATATATGTTAACTATTTTTGTTTAATATATTTAGATTATATTTTAGTTTTTATGTATACATTTCAAAACAAAATAGTATTTTTAACGAATCTTTAAAAAATTATATAAGACAATAGTAAATTATAAAACTAATCTATCATCTCACCTATCATGTATATTTTCCGAATAAACTTTATTTCCATAGTTCAGAAACAACTCTGAATGGATACCCGTCTCAAAGTATAAAAGAAAATTGGCTTTGAAGAGGCAAGATCGACCGTCCAAGTTATGGCGAACAACGACAAACAAAATGGAGAGGTTGCGTAAAGACGAAGCAATACCAAATTCTGTGCGTCGTGGCGTCCGCGGTCTAGAAACCACCTGGGATCCACTGTATTAATTATTATTATGTTGGTAGAAGAATTATATCCATAGACGATAACTAAATCAGGTGGACTCCCACATGAAGCGAATGCATGCAAACTCTAAATAATCTATATATTCATATTCCCATTCCCTCTCTGCAACTGCACCGCCAAATATCCACACGGCTTACTGTGTTGTGAGTAAATATATAGAAAAAGAAGATGGGGTTGAGTTATACGTGGGGTGTGTCAGAGGGGTGTTTTGAGTCAACATTGCACTCTACGTTTCTTTCATTAGAGGCGCCGTCAGACATTTCTTCAAAAAAATTGGGCTATTTTCTAAAATTTTAAGACGTCTCTTTGCCTCTACAGAATTATCATCAAACCATAAATTCTCAATTTCTTTTCTAAGATCCAATGTGTACCTATAGACTAGATCTACTCTATTTAGACAACCATGACTTCAACACTTCTAGTTTCAAATTCAAAATTTTAAATGAGCGTGAATCCATTCCCTTTCTATCAAAAGATAATTTAACAATTTTTCCATCAAAATTTTTCAAATCAACTCTTTTGTAGAAATGTTCAAATAAAACATCAAAGCAATAAAAAAATGATAAAAAATTTGGAAGAAATTTATTGATTATTTTATTTAGTGTAGTTATGTTTTCAATTTTATATAGGGTTTCAATTAGAATATGCTACATATTAGGGTTGATTTTATATAATAAAGGTTAATGCAACACAATATAAAATAATAACAAAGAAATGATATATAAAATATATTAGTGGAATACAATATAAAAAAAAATCGTATTATACTATATATGAAATATAAAGAAATATAATACTGCATTTTGATAGACATACATTTTTAAAAATAGTATAGATTATTTTGATCATTAATTCTATAAATAAAATAAATACATAATAAAAAAGAAATACATTAAATTATTTTATATGCATATTATTCTATCATATAAAAATAATTTATCTTATAAATTATTATAGATGCTATACAACCTACTTTATATAAATTTTGTTGATGTATGTAGCATCGGTCAGATAAAACTAATTATATATAATAAATTATGAAAAATGATATATATATATATATATATATATATATATATATATATATATATATATATATATATATATATATATATATATATATATATATAATGTTAATCATTTATTTATTATTATAATGACTATATAGTTAATTAATAAATTAAATTAATGAATAGACACGTCCCATGAAGGGACATGTCTTTTCTTGTCTTTACCATGTATATATTCAAGAGATCGATGCATTTGGAAAACACATACTTTTACGGTAGTGCTATTACATTTATAGCAATCCTAAACGTAACATAGTATCAGAGCCGGACTACAAATGAGATAGGCATACAATGCTAATGAAGATTCGTACATCTATGAAACAGTGTTGGAAGATCTAGATTTGGTAGGGCGGGCTCCTCTCGGATGGAAAAAATATGTTTATACTTTCTATTGTATAAAATCTTAGAATTGTATAACTTCTCCCTATGCTTTATGATATGGAATAATCCTCATTTGTTTATGGCGTATGCTATGTGTTCGATGGATAGTCTAATCACTGTGAGGTCACAAGGATATTGTCAATCTTTGTTATGATGATGCCACTATCTGATTGATAGTATGAGCTACAACACTACCTATGGATCTACAATCTGAATATATGTAGGAACCACTACTAAGGAAGAATGAAATCAAACCGACAGTGAATTATATGTTATGTTGTGATGAGTTTGATATGTATTGTGTTCCTAACATATGAAGAGTGGCTCGATGATTATTTTGTCTTGTTATCACCTGAATTATGAGTCTCTGAATGCTGGTGTAAGGTCGTAAGGCATATGGTCTCCAAGTAGCAATGACTGATGATTTTTGGATAGAGTTGTTGTATCTTGGATAGATATGTGATGGCTCGAAAGCCTCCAATCATGACACAGAGGATGATGGAAGTTTCAAGCACCATGGTAGAGTTATACTATAGTCACGCTAAATGCCAATGATAATGAGTCAGATTCTATAGCCGCATGTCTCTTACAGTGGTGTATCTCTGCAGATTTATTTGCAATGACAATTAAACAAACTCCCAATACTCGTGGCACTTGAAAGATTGAATCACATGGTAACTTTATGATATCAATATCTATTGTGTTGTAGAGATTTGAGCTTGTGCGATGGAAGATATTTCTCTGGACTTATTAAGTATTTGTTCTACATGATGGTTTACTTCTGGCAACACACCAAGACCATCCTTGAGTGCCAATGGTGTAATGGAAATGGTATATGTTTAACTGGAATTAAAACCAACATGCTTCAGATATTGGAAATGATGTGACCTGGTGATGTGATCTACAAATGAGGAATGCATTGATATTTCTATCAATGATATCGCCTAAGAATCATACATCATTGTTGCTAATGGCTATGAACAGGACAAAAAGTACGGGGGAGACAAGTGGGATTCGATGCTAATATCAAAGATGTATATCGCCACTATGATGTGAATTTGATACTTTGTAATCAATGCTGATATTACTATGTGATGCAATGATATCCATTGGTATGAGGAGTCTCCTAGGCTCACTACTAGTCGTATTTCTTGATCAGAATCTAAAAGATGATATCTCAGTGATTGTTACCATACATATGAACATGCAGTGTATGTCAATCAACGTCTTTAATGCTGATGATCTGCATAATATGATAAATTTATGAGATCTAGCAATAGAAGTAGACTAAGGGTTTGACTGAATGGGTGACTCCTAACTTCTGAAAAAAAATTTATTGAAGCTTTGGTAGAGGCGTGTGTATGAGTTAGCAATCATTATCTACACATTCGGTTAAATATAATATCAATGATAAATCACAACTCATTAACGGCCTGTTTGGTAGCGGGAATTAGGAAATGATGGATTTGATCAAATGCTGGAAATGGTCAAATCATGGATTTGATAATCTGGTTTTTCATTTTGGTATTATGTTTGGACCGTTTGGTTCCACTTTTTGAAACTGGAATTGGAATTTGAGTATGATTTTTTTAATTTTTTTTTGAATTGTTTTAATATTTTTGAATTTAATAATTCATTTTTATTAATTGAATTAAATTTAAAATGGAATCACAGACTATTTTAGGCAGCCAAAGTTGGTGGCAGGCAACCAAGTTACAGTCACTGCAACCAAAATTTGACAAAAAAATTTCGAGAAAAAATTCAAAAAAATAAAAAGTCAATTTTTAAAAAAAAAAAGTTGAAAAAAAATCAACAAAAAATTTTGTCAAAAAATTGGAAAAAAACTTTGAAAAAATTTTTGGCAAAAATTTGAATTTTTTTCGAAAAAAATCGAATAAAAAAAAGTTACAAACCACCCAATAAAATAAAATAAAATAAAATCCCTCCCCACACAAATAAAAAATGAAAAAATTAAGTTTAGACATGAGAAATTTAAAAATTTGCTTTCCCTCCATTCAAATTCCAATTCCACCTCTTCAGATGGAAGATGTAAATGCTCATTTTTGGCAAAATGAGCATTTACATATTCCTATTCCATTTTCATATTGCACTGCCAAACTGAGGATTCGACGAAATGGGCAATAACAAATGCCAATTCCAGGCAAATGTTGGAAATGGTCCGCTACCAAATGGGCCCTAAAGGAGATATAGTTGCATCCGTTGGGCAAGCATGGGCCTCTAGAACATTGAATAGATCATGATGGTAAGGCACTATCTGAGTACGCCTATTTGAAGCGATCCACTGAGTAATTGGTGGAAGCGGTTCCTCATAAGTGGATTGGAATTAAAACATGGGAAGATGAACAGTCACTATATGGTGTCGATCTATGTTCACCGAAAGGAAGACTATGAATGCTCAATTCATATAATGACTGTGTTTTGAGGAATACTTGGATGTTATTGTGAGGATGCCTCAAATTGTCCTACTCAATGTTATAGCGCAGAAAATATAATTTTGATCGTATGATGCTTCGAGCTTTGTCACAAAAAATTTGCCTTACAACTATAAAGGATGTCAATAATGATATTGACTTGGAAGACGATGTTGTGATTATTGTCGAACTCTGAGAGGTACCAAAGGTTTAAGTATCATTGTGTATTCGCAATCTTGGATAATTGATATGCTTGGTTCCGAAATGGATTTCTCAAGGATGTGATGATCGAACTCCTAAGTTCCATGTGATCGACTTAATCATTCACTATCATGGATTGTTGATTTGTAAAGACTTTGGGTTGTTATCTTGAAGCTATCGAAGATACAGAGTCTTTGGGAGTTGATGCAAATTGATGACTAAGGACTACAAAAAAATTAAAAATTGACAATCCTTATAACAAACGACACAATTAAAAAACCAGTCCAGGCCACAACAATAGTAGTAATTCTATAATATCAGAAGTTTGATCCCATGATTGGCAAATATATATATAGCCCCATCAGATCCATGGAGAAATACAACAAAAAGAATCATGCACACATCATAGATTGCAACGGTCATCAAAATCAGTTCCCTCTTGGTCTGTAAAATTCACAGCAAGATTTAGACGGTGGTGCATATGTTGATGTTACGATGGAACTATAGTCAAGTGCATTATCAATCAGGCCTGCATGGGAATAATCCTTTGAGGACTGAGTGATCTAACTATTTGAAGTGGCAAAGTCAAAGATGAATCGAACTCCAATAGTCTTTTGAATGCTAATGACTTCATTCTATTTCACAGAGCGAGGTTCTTTCTTTAAAAGCCTGAGCGAGGTTCCTTCTTGAAGGGAGATCCGATTAGATTAAAGGTTGTCATAGTACCTTTGGATATTTGAGACAGGCCATGTGAATAATTTTGGTAATGTTCGAGAATGACAACATCATTCTATGAATTTGCATGATATTTCTATATGGGCTCACCTTATAGAATGAAATAATTGAAATTTATAAAAGGAAGGAAGAACTTGAATATTGTTGTTATATATAAGACTGACATAGTATCTGGAGATGTTTCTTCAAAAGAGGGAGTCACATCATCATGAAGACTTCTTTTAGTGTATATCTCTCTATGAAAGAGAAATATGAGGAGCAAACCCTCGTAGCATTTTTTCTCTGAGATGAAGAAATTTGAGGTGTCAGCCCTTATAATGCATTCTTGTTTGTGAGAGAGAAGATTGAGGTGAAGACCCTTTCTTCCACCCTCTAAGAGTAGCTATAATGGAGCCACCCTCTGGGAGTAGCCATGATGGATATTACTCTATAACTCAAATATCTGAGAAGACCCTCCTTAACTAAGAGAGAGTGTTGATTTTAGCATCAGGAGGACAAACCAGAAGTTATCAGGAAGGATTCCTCCCTACCTAAGATGGAATGTTGGATTTAGCTTCAGGAGGATCACAATAATAATTCAAGTTGGTGGAAGAAATTGCCAGAGGGTAGTAATATTTGACAATAAGAGATAAATATTTCTACCCTTGAATAATGTTTATAAACTTTGAGTCATTAATTCATGCCATAAGATCAGGATAGTAAATCTTTTATACTTCTATAATTGATATTTTCCTTCAGGGTAGTTTAGTTTTATGAACTAATTGTAATCTCTTTTTGAAGTGCATTGAGGAAAAATCTAGAAGCATATGAGATTGCATTCAAGGGAGAAAGAACTTAATGCCTGCAGTTATGGAACTGAGTTGAGAGCTGATATTAGATTCAGAGGGAGTCTGACAATCCATTATAGACAACCTTGGAAAAAGAGGATAGGAGGTTGATGCACAATCTTGAGATTCAGAGGGAGCAACTAAAGGATCAACATCTATGGATATCTGAGAATCTTGATTCAGAGGGAGCTGACCATGTCAAGATGGGTTCCTTAGTGATCAACAATTAGAGGACTATGATTCTTAAGATGGAGTTTTTAGCATCAATGATCCATTATTTTTATCTTACGAAGATTCCAAGTATCACTATGTAAGAGACATGGTAGGAAGGAATGTAATCTAGTTGAAGAATATTAATACGAGTGATCAAACAACAGATATTCTTACCGAACCACTCGCCAAGGTGAAAGTTGATTACTTCAGGAAGAATATTGGTATGGTTGAAATATAAATTTTTGATTTGTACTAATAAAGATGTTTAATGTGTAAAATTTTTGTCCAGATGTGTGACTTTATGGGCCCACCCATCCCGTGTACATTTTTGAGAGGTGATGATCTCTTAGACAATGAACACTTGTATTTGATGTTACAAGGTGACAATCTTGTAATGGAGATTTGTTATGGTAGACTTTTGATATGTCAGTGCACATACCATAATAGGGTTATATGTAAGGGGAATGTAATATTCTCAAATTACTATATCCTTATATCACTATCCAAGGTGATATGAAAATCAGGTATGACAATCTAAGATGATTCCTCATATCACGATCTAAGGTGATGTGAAAACTAGGTATCATGATCTAAGATGATTCCTCATATGTGTTAGGTGATTCCTAATATCACATGTTAGGTGATATGTAAAGTTGGGTATCACATGTTAGGTAATTCCTCATATCACATGTTAGGTGATATATAAAATGAGTAACACATGTTAGGCGATTCCTCATCTCACAATTTATGTGATACTTAAATGAGCATCATGTGTTATGTGATATTTTCCTTAACGAGATATGTGAGATTTCTTATCACAAGAAAAGTGATATATGATTTTATCTTCCCTAGCTAAGAGGGAGTGTTGATGTATCTATTATAATGACTATATAGTTAATTAATAAATTAAATTAATGAATAGACACGTCCCATGAAGGGACATGTCTTTTCTTGTCTTTACCATGTATATATTCAAGAGATCGATGCATTTGGAAAACACATACTTTTATGATAGTGCTATTACATTTGTAGCAATCCTAAATGTAACAAATTTTAGAAAATTGACTAATAAGTATATAATACATTTAACTTAATATATTAATTTATAATTTAGTATTATAATAAAAATTTGCCTATATGTATTCATAAAACATAAAGTTTTCTAAAATGACCACCACCAATATAATAAATAGAAAATGATACAATAACAACATCAAATCAAAATTGAAAATAAATTTTGCAATAATAGAAATTGATTAATAAGAAGAATTTTTTTTTAGTAAATCTACTTATCTACTTATCTTAAGAAAGAACAATATTTTTTTCTTTAAAGTAAATCTATTCAAACATATATTACGAAAGATTAATCATCTAAATTTATATTGTAAGAAGATCATAAAATAATTAATATTATATTATCATATACTACAATTAATAATTAATAATTAATTACTATTTATAATTTGAGCTAGCTTTCATAGCTTTACTTTTTTAAAATTTAATTTTTTCAGTGTATATTAAAATTAATAATCTAAATACGAGAAAATGGCATTGTGGAATGAACTGTGTTCTCCTTGTTCGGGCACTAGGGTTTCCTTTGCACTACCTAAAAATAGGGAAAAGATTTCATGCCTTGACCCCCATGCTTCGTCAGGGCTTCTAGGTAAATTTTCTAATGGAGTTTAAGTGTAGTGAGTCAGATTTATTGGATCATCTGAACTGACAGGAGGTTGCATTTGAAACTAGAGACTCCTCACTCTAAAGTCACACACAATGGCTGAAAGACCAAAAGGATCAGGTGCAAGGTGAACGATTTGGATGTGGGGCGACTCTCAATGAAGGGTCCCCACATGCAGTATATAGGAGTGCAAATGGATGCTGGGGGTGTGAGTCACGTTTGTCAATAGAAGAAGTGTAGTGATGGGGTTGTTGACACTTAGAAAGGAGGATTGACTTCATGACACAGGTCTCAAGCCACAGAAAAATGATCTATCCAAAGTGGTTTGGATTCACACACGAATCCTTCTTGGGGGTTTACTTCATTGGCTTCAACTAAGGAAATGTGTATAGATTTAGATGTGGAGGCTAATAAATAAGTTATGCATAATGTTTCTATTTTTTCTAAACTAGGGCTGATTGGTCAGTTAAGAGGCCTATGGCCAAGCCTGGAGGAACTTCACTCCTTGATATCTGATAATTGGCAGCCTATGCTAGAGGGTTGTGTTTAGATCTATCTGGAAACAAAAGGGTTTTTTATTGTAGTGTTTGAAAATATTGAAGACATAAATAAGATACTCTATGAACATTTCTGGTGTTGGGAGGATAGGAACACTTTGATGCTTAAGCCTTCAGATTTCTGCCCAAATTCTGAATCCTTCACCAAGATTCCAATTTGGGTAAGACTCCCTTACCTCCCTCTACATTTATGGTTTGATTCTTGTCTTGAAGTGATTGGGGAATCATTAGGTGTTTTTCTTACGGTGGATGAGGAGTCCTCAAATCTCTTACATTTGACCTATGCTCGCATGTTAGTAGAAATGGACACATCTGAAGGACTCTGAGCAGAAATCAAGATTAAAAGATCTAAAGGCTGCTAGGTGAAAACTTTGGACTATGAAGGAATTCCCTTTAGATGTAGGAAATGCTTTCAAATTGGTCACATGGCTGCAAAATGTGACAAAATGACTATGCAGATGACTGCTTCTTGGTGGAAAGATGTCACTCTACAACACTACATGGTGGAAAAGAAAGTGGAGAAGCAAAAGAGTTTTTCTCAGGTTGTCAGGGGCAAACAGATTCAGAAGCCTACATGAGACATCGTGCAAGATGCACAACCAACAACACAACAAATTTACTAATATGAAGGGGATAGAAAGGGATTTGCAGCAGAATAATGGTGTTGCTACCTAGAAGGAATAGAGAAATGTAGGGAATTTGGCCCTCAAATGCCTGAGGTGATTCCAAAAGGGGATGAACAAATTCCACAAGAGATTTCAATCTCAAAGGATCATGGATAGGATCCCATCAACAAATCTTAGGATTGGGAGAAAGAAGTAGCTCGAGTTGAAGATGGATGACATATTGTTACAAGGAAAAAGGGGAGGAAAATGAGCGTCACTTCTTTTGATATGACCCTTTGATCTCATACTAAGGAAAGGGTTACCATTAAGAATATGCAGATGTATGGATAATGATCTATGTTCTTTGTGTTGTTTTCAGTAATGGACATCTTTGTTAATGCTATTCCAGGGATGGTGGTACCCTTTTTGTTACCACCCATGGTTCGGGCCATGTGTCTCTTGACTCTCATACTTTTTAATAAAAATCATCACCTATTACTGATAAAAAATAAATAATAATCTCAATTAATATTGTAAAGAAAAACATAAAATAACTAGTTTTTAACATAAGATCTTAATATTATGTCTCTTCAAAATGTTAAAAATATTAATTTTATTGTTACAATTTAATTACAATTATATATTGTTATTGTATTATAGTATTATTAAACTATAATATTTGTTATTTTTATATTATGATTATATTATTGTCATTAAGAATATTTTATTTTCATGTTCATAATTTTAAAAATTAAGTTTTTTATTTGTAAAATAACATTTTTGTTCATCAATTTACTAATTGTCTTGTTAAATAATTAATTTAAAATTTAATTATCTTACATTTCTTTTGTCTTTCATTACATGTTGTAATTCTTTTGTACAAGAAAAATATTAATTGTAAATTGACCTTCTTTTTTTTTCATGGGAATTAGTGTGGACATTTTCTTACCTTAATTTTAGTTTTTCTTTGTTGAAGTTTTGGAGTTCTATTGAAGAGCCCCAACCCAATATGGCAACAAAAATACAAATAATAATCTAAAATAGTTTTTTACATACTCCCATAAATATAAGTTCACTTCTTTGCATTACAATATGTTTTATTTTCTACTGGAATTAAGTGAATACTTTGAGTTGTCGTGTGTGTGTGTGTGTGTGTGAGAGAGAGAGAGAGAGAGAGAGAGAGCACTATGATGTTGTCATGTTATTATCTATTGGCATTATTATCACATTATTGAGCACCAATTAACAACAATAAAAAAATTACAAACCCTTATAAAATGCAATAATTTAAAAAAAATACTATTAAACATAAAATCGTGATATTTTTTCTTTATGCTTTCTATCATCTTGATGATAGACACGGAATGTGATCCGAAATGTTGATGCTAAAAGCACTAACACAATTGAAACCAGAAACCACATTCCAACAGATCTTAGATTATAGAAATCTATATGCTTTGAATTATAAGGATTGACCGTCAAACTTATGGTGAACAACGTCAAACAATCAGCTCAGAAATAGGCGTTGATATAAGCGACAAAATCGAGAGATCACTTAAAAATGAAGCAACATAGGATTCTGTGCGTGGTGGCGTCTACAGTTTGGAAGCCACTAGAGTGCTCCTGTATATTTTAACACTAAATTTCATTTCCACATTTCAGAAACAACTCTGAACAAGAGCTGTGTTACAGCATGAGTCCCGCCTAATGAAAAAAAAAATTGAAATTGAGAGGAATTAGCTATGGCATATGCATCCCGCCTAATGAAAAAAAAAAAATTGAAATTGAGAGGAATTAGCTATGACATATGCAAATGATTATAGATTATTTCATAGTTATAAGCTCACAACACTTTTTAATTCTAATTATGACGTAAGAAACAAAATTAGTTGCAATTTTACTTTGTTTGTATTGTACAATAACAACAACAACAACAACAATGTGTAAATAATTAAAACAATATTAATATATAAATTATGTATCATATTTTTAAAGATTAAAATATTTATATATTTTCTACACTTTATTAATTTCTATTGTAACTAAAAATATTTTTTTTTCTTTATATTAAATATTTTTAAATTATTAAAATTATCAATTTTTTATATTATTAATTATCAATTGAATATCGATTTAAAGCCATTATTTATTCTATTCAAAAAACTCTTTGGATTTGAAAACATAGAGACACGTATGGAATGTTAAATGAGGGATGTAAGCATCAAAGTTCTTGCTTATTGTATTGTTGCTTTTGGGGTAGTATGTGGTGCAATGAGAATATTCTTTAAGTGCATAGATTTTATTGATTTATGTTTCGATCGAAGGGGAAAATTTGAATGTAATGTGGAGAAGGAAGCTATTATTGTATTAAGCACATTATAGGTAGGCATAGAGACATGTGAAAGAGTTAGATACCCTTTAACCATTTAGCATGAAAAGAATGAATAAGCCCAAAGTTAACTCGAAAAGCCCATTCGGGAAAAATGTTTGGAACCCAAATTTTAGTGGCAAGAGTGATAAGATGTTCCCAGATTAACTCATTCAGATAGACAGACTTGGAAAATATATTCAATTGAAAACATGAACATAACATATATGATATGATAACATGGTCATATCATATATGATCTTAAGAGATGACACGTTGAAAAAGAAACCATCCTATTGACATTTGAATATGTTACTAGTAGAACGACTGAAAATAGGAGTTTTTCCCTCTTTTTTCATTCGTTATTTTTAATTTTTTTCCATAAAGCTTTGTAATCATGTTTAAGATGAAATTTTAGCTATAGAAGACAATCTTTAATGAAAAACATTAATATATGGTTAACCTCATAAACAATAACATAGTATTCAGAAATTTGAACCATAATATAATTCGATGATAAAAAAAAGTCTGAGATTGAGACTAGATACCATAACCTAGCACATTTTGAAAATTCATTTAATGTGATCAACTAATTAAGCTATGACAGTTTGGTTAACAGTAAACATATTAATGTGTAATGCATTATTTCAAACAGTGCTATGTAAATAGATAAGATACTGTATAATGGAAATGCGTGTAGAATTCATAAAAATAATTGTACCTTAACTAAAGCATTGTATTTTTTGTCCATTTTTACAATTATGTGAAGAGTACCATAGAAAAGTTAACAAAATCACAACCTTGAGTAACTGGAAATAGTGTGAGAGTGTACGCTCGTAGACCGAGACCCATACATATTACTCCTTGAAGCCTATCAAAACAATGGATATAAATTAGAATTCCAACAACACGTGTTTTTGCATTAAACTGAATAATAAATAAAGCCTAAAATACATGATACAAATTTGTTCAATAAATAAGTAAAGTAACTAAAATCTACTTAAACAACAAATTTAATTTAAAAATTAATTTTTCTTTTATTGAACTTCTACATATAAGGATAAAAATAATTACTAATAATTTTATTTTAAATGTATAATTATTTTAAAATCTTATTAATATATAATAGATTATAGAAATTTCTTATTATTAATATAAATAATTATTTACATATTATATCTATTGTATTAAAATAAAAGTTAAATATTAATTTATTTTTTAACTATACACATTATATTCAATATTTATATAGTTATAATTATATGTTATATATATCTCATAATAAATATAATAAAAATCATTATACAAAAGTTGTGATTGAAATAAAAACTTCGAAAAGCTTAAAAAAAAGGTTTTGTTTTAGGAACATGAGGAAGACCTTTCTAGGTTCCATGAAATTATTTGTTTTTAATCTTGAAAATGAGTTTTGAATCCTTTGGGTGCATGTGAAATCTAAGAACCAATGATGTTTAAAACAAAATAATTCATTTTTATCTACTAAGTACCAAGGGGGCGATTACCTTGGTATACTAGCTACCGTTCCATAATTTAGTTGAGGGAGAAGCTGTGGCATTTAGTCAAAAGTGCACGTGTCTTATCTGTGCTTCCACATCTTGCACTCTCCTCTAAATGTGGCTTTGCCTCAAAGAGATGTCATTCCATGAAATGCAGTGATGCAAAATAAGCAAAGAATGAATTTGTTGAAAAGGCTTTAGAAACTTTATAAATAACTTGAATTGTTTCATAGAATTATCTAAGAGATGTCATCGCATGGAATGTAATGATTGCAGGATATACACAAAATGACAAGTATTTCTTCCATCAAAGTTACCTTACACTCAGACCTGTCTACTAAATCAGCTCACTGAATTTCAATAGCCATTAAAATTGGGCCTCCAATATTTTCGATGGCTTTCATAGTGCAGTGGATGTAACAGAGTTTGACCGTAAAGCCATGATAGTTGCTGGTAAAATTGTGGGACCATTGCTCCTAGACAAATTCGGCCACATTCTGGTGATTGGCTGCAAAGTTCACATTTGTCAAGACAAGGCAACACAAAATTCAAATGCTAGAGAGAATTTTGGTGATTTCAAAGGGAAAAATAAGTATTTTTTCTGATAATTGGAATATATAGGGGAATTGGGTGTTTTCTATAATTGGAATTTGTAGGGGAATTGGGTGTTTTTTCTCATAATTGGAATGCAAAGAGAAATCGGTTGTCTTACTAGTAATGGAATTCAAGGACAATTTGGGATAGAAATATACGTCTTCTCTAATCTGGAATGCCTTATATTGTCTACTTTTGTTGAACTATATCCTATAGCAGAAACAAACATTCCAATTCATGGTTTAATATAATAACCAAGATAATTTTTTGACAAAAGAAAGAAATTTGAGCATAGCCCTGGTTGAAGAGATGCCCTTGTTTTAATCAAAAACTTGGATTGGTCTATCCCACTTTAAGAAGGAATCAAGAGTCACCTCCGTTCAGGTTATGCCTAATTTTGATACTCTTTTGTTTATAAACAGAGGTTGTTTTCCATATATCTATGAGTTTTATGAATTATCTAGAACCCATCCTATGTTGCGGACTCACATAAAATGTGGGCTATTTTCTGTTACTTACATGATCTTCATTTATAAGGCTAGATTTCTATAGCACTATATGTTACATTAGTACTGTGCTTCTAAGGTTATATTGTTAGGATGTGTTATAAGCCGATTATCAAGTTTTTGAGCTCCTTTCTCCAATTTATCCAAGTGCTATTATAAAAAATTTATTGGACTTGGTAGTACATAAAAAATAGCCCTAGCAAATCAAAGTTCAATAATAAGGAACTAAAACTAGTTCATCTTAATTTTGAAGAACTCTGGGTTGAAGACATACCTTGTTTCAACAAGGAACTAAGATTGATCTATTTTTTCAGTGAGGAATAGATGAAAACCCATATTGAATAATTGCACAAATTGAATTTTCTACCATTTAGCAAAGATGGGCTAGTTTCCTTCTAGCTAAAGGTTGTGTCCATTGTGTCTTTCTATGTAATTATTAGTCCCTACTGTTAAGGCAAGAGACTAAAGTTTTCGACTGCTCATTCTCTATTAGTTTCCTCCTTAGGAACCGTGCAACATGAAAAATCATTCTAAAAACTATAGTGTTGAAAGAAATTTCAAAATTTGGCGCATGTCAGAAATATAAATTCCTTATTTGCTATTGGCTATTGGCATTTTTTCAGGTAGTCTTTTTCTCTATCTCATCGGAAAATTTTAGTGAAAATAGGGCTCAAGGAATGGAGTCGTGGCATTTTGCAGGGGTAACAGACGTGTCATTTGCCAGAGGTTTTGTGTGGCATTTTGTAGGGGTAACAGACGTGTCATTTGCCAGAGGTTTTGTGTGGCATTTTGTAGGGGTAACAGACGTGTCTTGTGCATGTAATATTAAGCTTCTCCCACAAATTTACAGGTTGGTGTACACATCTTTGAAAAATTAGTTTGGCTAATGATAATAGGCTTTTTCAGGTTTTTGATAGAAAAAATTGGAGTATTCATGATTCAAGACTGCACAAAGTACAGCGCCCAGAACAGGTCTAAGATATTTAAAACTGGCAGGAGTGTGAATGGGACTATGGAACTCTATTCCGAGCCTTTGACTCCTCCACTTTACTCAAGGTCTTCGAGTCAGAGGAACACGGAAGGTGGACTGTCCCCAGGTGAATTGAGTCCCGAGATTTTTGATCTCCACTCAGTCGATACAGAACTTTTGCCTGAAGTAAATTTCAAACTCTTAGCAGTACACACCATTTTTTCACATAAAAGAGACAGGATAATCTTCAGACCTAGTTATTCTGTAGCATCTACCAAAGTCCATCTACTTGTTTAGATGATTGTATCTAAGGGAGATGAGGTGGATGCATGTTGGATGCCTTCCGTGTGCTTAGATATGTTAGGGATTCTGTCAATCTGTTCAGATATCAATCTAAAATAAGGTGCATAATTTCTCCTTGCAACTTAGGATGTTTATCATGCTTCCAGAATTAATGTGTGATACAGGATTTTTTCTTTTAAAGTATGACTATTTATTTTGAAGGATTTTCGGTGAGATTTGAAGAGCCAATAGGTTGTGGCTCTTGGAAACACCTATACCTTTTAGGCATCACCCACTTCATCTAACTATTTAGGTGGGGAAAACATTATTCCTATAGAGGTGAGACTACTTGGATTTTACTTTGTCCAAGGATTGGTCCCTCCAACAGTTTCACTGTTGGAACAACTTCTGAGGTTGATTTTAATAAGTGTGAGCCTTAGAATTTTATGTGCAGGAATTAGACTGATTCATTTCTCTCTGGTTTTTGCTTGCCATGGCTTCAAATAGCTCTACAATATTGCACTGCTTGACCAGTCTCATAAAAAAGATTTATTGTTTGATTTTCTCTATCACACCGAAGTTAGCCTAACAATTTTACTTCTGCTTTAGATGTCTATTTTACTTCTTCTTATATTCTCAAGGCATCTGTTGCTTCGAAGTGATTCTGAAACCACTAATCCCAGATCAATCATTTGTAACTGCACCAAGAAATCCCATCGTGTTCCATTAGGTAGGGACTCTAGTTGCGCGCAACCCTTGTTACAATGAGCTCTTAAGCCCTTGTAAGATCTCATTTTATGTAATCTAGTATATGATATGTTGTTTAGCTTATTTTAATGTAATACAAAAAATCAACTTCAACTAAATTGATATTTGGTGCACATCACTAATTAGTTTTCTTGGTGTCTCTGAAGGCTTAGTCTCTTCGGGAGTCAAACAAGCTTGTCACTCTTATTGATAGTAAAATGAACCAGAATTTTACTACTGAGGAGGTAAAGGATATTATGGACCTGATATTCCAACATATAGAATTTCTGGGCGAGTGACAACCTACAATGAATCAAATTGTGGAAAAAGAAATGGGACAAACAACATACACAGTTGAAGGAACAATTGTTCTAACATTAGGTAGTGAATTGTTTAGAGTTCAAATGAAATTTGAAGGTGAATAGGTATAATTTTATGCAGCCAATCTCAGAGTGATTTATTGCATTTCCAATTTGTTCATCAGATCATCAAGTTTACGAGTTTCAAAGGTTTGTCAAATTTAGGGGTGCTTGGCTAGTAAGGAAAAATATTTGGGGAGATTAATAACATGTAAAGGAAGAAGTCTTGTAGGAAAAAAAAAGAAAATTATTCGTACATATCAGCTATTGTAGCAGATTTGAGTAACATTTTAGGGTTTATTATTTTGTATTTGAGTTATTTGTCCATAAGACTTTAAAAGTAAATGAAGTTTTCTCATTCTGTTAATAAATCATTTCAACAGGAATCATAAACAAAATTACCCATTTCATCATTTAGCCAAAATTAAGAGCCAAATTACCCATTTGAATATACTAATAGGAAAAAAGAAAACAAAAATAGCTTAAGCAAGGATTCATTAAAATCGTTACCTATCAAAGCCCTTTCACTAGAAATTTACTCTTTACCATGAGACCACGAGAAGAAGGCCAAAATTGAAGCCCTTTTTGTGTTGGGTACTACAGGAAGCATAAAAAACACAGATTTAAGATTAAAAAAATACACAATTGGTCTTTATTATGAGGCCAAATTACCTATTCGAATACACTAGCAAGAAAAAAGATATAAAAAAATAGCTTAAGCAAAATCCCTTTCAGCTTAAATCTGTTTAAATCTACTCTTTGCCCTGATGCCACGAGAATGCGGAAATGGAAGCCCTTTTTGTGTTGGGTACTACAGGAAGCAAAAAAACCACATATTTAAGATTAAAAAATGCACAACCAGTTTTAATCTGAAGTGAAAAATAGAAAACTCAAATCTATTAACACTGGTAAGATCCTAAATAAATATAAACAAACAACGTGCACAGCAAGGAAAATCAAGGGTTTTTAGAAAATACACTGCAGGGTTACACTAGCGTGCAATGCAAAATTCCTTCAACGCCACCATAAATCTATTTTTCCTGTATTTCCTGAGAAAGGGTAATGTCTCAAAATAACTCTGAAGGAAAGATAAAAGCAGATAATAGCTGTAACATTTAACTTGATTTAATGATCTTGTACCACATACAATAAATTTGCATTAAATCACATAACAGGTGAATGGTGGGAGTTGCACTGAGACATATGAAGTATCAAGTGTGGGACCCACCATTGTTATCAAGCGTGGGATCCGCCATTGTTAACTCAAACGTAATTGTCCCCCCTCCTGCTGGGCTTTCTACTTTAATTGGTGGCACAAAAAATATTATGAATTTTTAATGGAAAAATGAAAAAAACCACCACCAAAAATATGAACAGCTAATTAGAAAAAATAAATATTTCTTGAAAAATAAAAATAAAAATAAAATGATTGCAGAACATTACAAATGCAATTAAATATTTTAGGAATGCACAGTCTTCGAGGTAAACTAATAGTAAAAAATGCAATGAAAACATAAGTCTCCCCTATATAGGCGGGACTAATAAATACCCGTCAAAAAGTATAAAAGAAAATGGCAGCCACAACAAACAGGAAGGTCAGAAACAGTTGAAATAAGTGAGAGAATGGAGAGATTGCTTAGAAACGAAGCAACACCAGATTCTGGTCGCGGTGGCGCGTGCAGTGTGGAAGCCACGTGGACTCCACTGTATTAACTATTATTATAAAGTGCATGCATTGGTCGATAAATAAATCAGGTGCACTCCCACGTGAAGTGAATGCATGCAGCAACGATGTGCACGCAGCTGTGCTTCCTCCCCACGTGATACAAACGCCACACAAACTGCCATGCAAACACACTCTCTCTCTATAACCTATATATATATTCATATTCCCATTCCCTCTCTGCAACTGCACCGTCAAATATCCTTATAAGCTAATTTCAACAGTAGATCCACACTATTTTTGCTTACTGTGTTGTGAGGAAATATAAAGAAAGAGAAGATGGGGTTGAGCAATACGTGGGGTGTGTCGGAGGGAGTGTTACCCATGTTGATGGTCAACATTGCACTGTACGTTGCTCTCATTAGAGGCGCCCTCAGACATTTCTTTAAAAATATGGGCCTCGCATGCAAAAAAGAGGCGCCGCCCGGGTCATTGTCGTCAGGGTTGTGTGTGAAGAAGTTTGCAGGGGGCGAGTGTTGTGAAACATTGAGGTGCATATTCTGTTTGCGGAAAGCGAAGGAAGGAGAGGAGATTGCAATCCTTCCATGTGAGCATGCTTTTCACAAGGCATGTCTGGAGCAGTGGCTTCAACAACACTCTCTTTGCCCTCTCTGCAAACTTTCTCTTTCTCTTCATCAGATCACCAAATCAGAAAAAGCACGCCTCTCCCACGATCTCCAAACATTCATGTGGTTATAATCTGAGTAAATATAACAGAGAATCACACTGTTTTGAGATCGTCGGAGAGACATGCTTCTTCTGATTTGGGTTATATGCTTCTATACTCACTTTTAGAAGGTGTCGGAGAAAGATTCCTGTAAATACTTTTTGTATTGATAATGTTATAAATATTGTCATGGGTGTAAATATTGTTTCCCAACTTTTCAGATTTATTTAGAAATCATGACTCTTGCTTTGGAAGATTTCCTTCCCTTCCTTTCAAGCGGTGTTCTATACGATTAATGTAATACTGTCTCCCTAATTTTCAGAATATATTGCGAAGATTTGCATACCAGTTTTCAAAAGGTGTTTTGGGAAGTTTCATGTACTAAATCACAAGTTTGCAGATTTGATATATCTTCTAGTGTGGATGTTACAAAATATTGTCTTGGGAGACTTCCATACCACTCATAAAGATTTATGTAATATTACCATCTCTCAACTTTTTAGGTTTAAACTATTTATATTATATAGGATGCTGTAGAAAGATTCGTGTTACACTCGTTCCAACTCTTCGGTTCCGCACTTTTTAAGTGCACGGACTATAATAGGCTCCAAGATTGTTCATGAGAAAGCCATTAGTGTAGAAACCATTGGCTCGGTGAAGAAAACACTCTTTTTATTTGACATGGTTTAAGAACATGATTGGATGCCAAGTATCAAAGCTAAAGTCATAAAATGGATATCACAGAGATATCTCTTATATCTCTGTGTTTGAGGATTGACGTGTGTAATAATATCTTTTTCTTTTCCAGCAAGTAGATACTTGAGTGAATGTATAGGCAAGGGTTAAAGTTCCTTACAGAATGCAGCAAAGACGACCAAAAACAATCAACTTTTTTTTTCGGATTCGGCAAAACACAAACACAGTGATTTTAAAATAATATGTAAAATATGTAACAGGTGATAGTTTTTAAATTTTTTTTTGTTTTCAATTACAAAATATGTAACCTATGCTAAAAACATTTGGCTAAATTTTTTTTTTGACTAAAATCTGTTTCTGATTTTTAAAATTTGATTAATGCAGCCTTCTAATTTGATTTTTAAAATTTGATTAATGCAGCCTTCTAATTATTAATTAGTAATAAAAAAGGTGAGAATGCTAATTCTATTTTTAATAGTCCAGCTTGCCTGAAATTTAACGGTGTCACTGATCACCCAAACATGAATTGATATTAATAGTAATGTATAATATTTTTCTAATTATTGTTTCATAACAATGGTCTGTCCCTTATGGATCAAGATGGGGGAGAAATGTAAAAATTATATCTGTTTGTATACATACAGTTTTATCAAAATAGTTATTCAATAGTTTTATCAAAATAGTTATTCCTCAACCCAGTTGTTCCTACTTCTCCCCCTCCCTTTCAACCAGTGCTTCCTTAAGCACCTCGATATCCTAGTTCCTTAGGTAAGGAGTATGATCTAGTTGAGAAGTTAGGCGCTACTCCCATAAAGATCTCTCTCGATATCCTAGTTCCTTAAGATAAGGAGTATGATCTAGTTGAGAAGATAGGCGCTACTCCTGTAAAGATCTCCCTCTCCCTATGGGAGATTCTTCAAACCTCTCCCACTTATCATGAGGATTTACAAAAATCTTTGTCTACTCTTCCTATTCTACCACCAAATATCTTTGTCTACTCTTCATATCCCACCACCTAACCAAGATAACATCAATTCCTTCTTGGAGTGTATTCACATGGTATCTACTCCTCCACAAATTTTGTTTACTCTTGAGATGACTTGCCTCCTAAGGAAGTGCAAACTAGTATGATGTTCTTATGGTGGTTATTCTCATTAATGGGAATCTTATTCAGAGGACTTTGATTGACAATGGATCAAGTTTGAATGTGTGTAGTCTAGATATACTAAAAGCAATTAAGGATGATATGACTGCTATTAAGCCTAATAAAATTCCTATGTGCGGCTTCGATAACATTTCTAAGAAGACCATAGGAATCATAACTTTGCCTGTTAAAGTTGGTCTGGTTATCCTAGATATCCCAATTCATGTGATGTTGGGACCCTATATAATATGACAACATTCCCCAGTTATTACATTAATCCAAATAAGAGTGGAAGTTTCAAGAGTTTCAAACCAATCCTCTAGAGACTTTGATGAGGAACCTTCACCAATACTCCTCACTCTCTCAAGAAACAATGGACTGACTGCAAGAGTGGATCTCCTGACCACGCTCGCTCAAGAAACACCGAACTAACCGCAACAATGAATCTCCTGACCATGCTCTCTCAAGAAACACCAAACTGTTTACATCAGTGGATCTACTTATCGTAAAACTTGAATTTGTCTGCACAACATGAGTGTTCCCACCTCTTCTACATAATGAGACACATTTCCTCTGAAATTATACATATCCTCCAAGTGTTTCTAATACCTCCTTCAATGTTGCACATGATACGCCTTTCCTCTGAAAGTCCACATCTCCTCCGCGTGTGTATAACACCTCCTTAAGTGCTGTGGAAATAACCACCACCAAGATTCCTACACATGAGATGCCTTTCCTCTAAAAGTCCACATCTCCTCCAAGTGTGTCTAACATCTCCTCAATCTCTAAAAAAATCACTAACTTGATCCTATCCCCCTCGCTCCTTAAATGTAAAATCATGGTGCTAGGTCCCCTCTTCTCTTAAGGGATGAATCTACCAAGCCCAAAAATTTTAGGAACACAACTAGATTGTTTCTCATGTAATGAATCATCCCTAAGAAAGAAGATATCTTGGGATGATGGAAAACCTCCTACCTCTATTGCTTCCAGCCTCTTGTCTCTTTTCTATTCTCTAAAGTACAAATCTTTCATCAATTATTATACTATGAGGTGGATTGTCACCATCAAATGAGTCATTTGTATGTACTGATAATCCAAAAAAGTGTGTCTCACCTTCAGTTGCAACAAAATTTGTATCTTTCTTCAACTTTCCATTGATGAGATCTTTGGCCTGCTAAATGCAATTCATCTGCACATGTCCATTTTTCTAACAATAAAAGCATTTGAATTCTTTTCTAGTTCAAATGTTAGACTTTTTCCTAGCAACCAAAGCACATTCCTCAGCAAATTGATGACTCTTATTAGCTCTACCTCCTTCATCAATTAGAGAATAAATTATTATTTCTAAGCTAGGATTGATTTTGTTCAAAGTGAAAACAATATGATCAAATCGTGAATTTATACTTCTTAGTAAGATTTCCTTGGCATCATCATCAAGAACTTTAGAGTTCACACCTGCAAGTTAATTTCAAAGAGACCTAAAAGTTCTTATATGTTGAATGATATTATCTCCTTCATTTCTTCAACCCTAATAGTTTCTGCTTTATGTGCATTTTGGCACTAGAATCTTGTAAGCCAAACAAAATGTTAAACCTATCCCATATTTATTTTGACGTCTTTGATAAATCAATGTGATGCAACTATGCATCTGATAAATCAAGACCAATTAATGTTGTGGCCCTACAATCTTTAGCCATCCACTTCATTGCTTCATCTACATCTTGGGATTTTCTAATAATTTCACTAATAGTATCCCATAAATCTTTCTCAATCAAGAGCAATTATATTTTAATTTGCCAAGTATGAAACTCATACCCTTCAAATTTGGCAATAGTAGTTATTTTTATCCATTATCCTTATTTACTTCAAAAGATAGAAGCTACATCAAAAAAATTTCTATACCAAAATAGATTAACCTATACCTCTTAATACATACCTCATATATGTCATTTTCCTTATTAAAATATGCAGATATGCGTACTATGTGATACTTGATCTCATCATATATAAAAACCAATGCTACCACCTCTAACTAACTCCACACATGTACATGGGCATGGAAGAGAAAGCACGTAAGGCAGAAATGATATGAAATACATGAAATTCTACACCAAATCGCAACAAAACACACCCCACACTGACATATCATGCATGGTAGGCTCATATATGTGCACTCACACACAGTGAACCTTCATGTACTTTAATCTTGATTGACGTCGACGCTCATTTCTGCATCACCATACTTCATATGCACATATTCTTCCCATATTGCCGACCTTTATCACAGGCACAGAAGAAGATCACTCTAATACCACATTAAAACTTTATGATGCAAATACTTGATGCTTTCATATTATTCATTCGATCAAAATGCCTCTAAATAAGTGATATAAACAAAAACTGAAACAATTACAATTTTATTATCATAATGATAAATCAACGGCAATTTATTATGTAAAACTAACTAACCTATGTAATATGCCAATAGAAGAAGATTCTACTAAGAATACTGAAGATGCGGATTATGTTGTTGAGGCTGAAGAACTTGAGGAAGATGGAAGAGAAAGATCTATGGAGATAATTGTGAACATGAATGAGGTAGAGGATACGGTTAATATAGTGTGTAATTCCCCTATCCATACTAGTAAGTATCCCCTAGAGAACATACCAACTTCCCCTATTAAGGAAGAAAAAAATATTGTTGATAATATCCAATTTAATCAAATTGATGATTTGCAAAAAAGAGTTGTTGCTCTTGAATGTTCTATTGCTACTCCGTCACATAATAATGATCAAATTAATGATGTCATTTTCTCCCTCTATAGAGTGGTTTATGGGATTATGAAGAAGGCTCTGTTTGGGATTGTCATTGTGAAGAACAAGTTGAGGAAAGTGACGAAGAATTGGAAAGAAAACTAGACTAGTGAGGAATAAAAACATAACGCAGACATTGAAGACTAGAAAATCCTTCTTAAGAGCCTTTCGAAAGACTAGGATAGAATTGCTAGGGCTAATGAAAGTTAATGTTGGTAGTCTTTTACTTTTTGGTTCTGATGCTCTGTTTAAGTTATCTGATAGTTTAAAACTTAAGTTTGTTATCTTGGATTCTACAACATGTAGTTGTTTTATGATGAACTATTGGAACATTTTGAAGTTACATTTTGGTAGCTTCAGTAGTGGTAGGAGAAACATTAATTCTTTAAGATGTTTGCTGATGTTAAACTCTGCTAGTATTATGGTTGATAGTAGTAGTGTTAGGAACTCTTTGAAGGTGATTGTTTTGGTTTTTGATTAATTTTATGGATGGGGGTGTATGGCTTGCTCTCAGTTGTAATGGCTCTGAGTAAGGATTTCATTGCTGCTTCTTAGTGTTTCTTTTTGTGTTATGGGATCAAGGCCCTCTCCCTCTTGACTTAATCAAAAATATTTTTTTCACATAATCTTTTTAAGTATATAAACATATGAAATAGTTTTACATATTACATGAAGGATAACATGAAGTATGGAAATACATAAATAAGGGACATGTGAGTGTACTATAATGTTGTCACATTATTAAATGTGTTTTTTTCAAATATATGTTAACTATTTTAGTTTAATATATTTAGATTATATTTTAATTTTTATTTATACATTTCAGAATTATTTTATTGAAATGAGAGTTTTTCTACTTTATATTCTTTTAAGTTAAGATTATTCTATTTTACTAATAGTCTTAATTTTTCAAGGTTAACTCTAAATAATTTAAGATTTGAACATAATCATGTCATTGATGTCACCACAAAAAATAGCTTGAATTTAAAAATTAAATTAAAATTTTAGTATGAATTTAATATATAAGATTTATATTATAATATCATAGAGATGCTAAATGATATAAATTCTAAATAAAAATGATATTGATAGATTCTAATAAATAATATTACAATTATATAATATAATTAATATATAATAAGTAAACATGTTATTTTAATTAAAAGGATTTTAAAAACTACATGACCTAAATAATATAAATATGATGTGAAAAAGAAATTTTGCACCCTTTCAAAAATCTGTTTGATCATGAAGTTGTTTGGTTCTAAAAGAGACCATGAGGGATCAAGTCTTGCTGAGTGCAAAAGCTCCAACTCCATAAGGAATGAGGTCGGGATCGTGCAGATTTAGCGGAATGAATACCCCTTAGTCCTTAACTATTAGCTGAACCTTTAACAAAAAAAAATCTATTTCAATTATCAAAATAAAAATAATCCAAAATTTCAAATTGTATCTCATGTCATTTGATTCTTAGCTCTTAATCATAAGTATTTATCCTTTTTATAATAATTATTATAAAACACAATAATGTTTTTAAGAAACTATACCAAATTAGAAAATTCTTTAAAAAATTATATTAGACAATAGTAAATTATAAACCTAATCTATCATCTCACCTATCATGTATATTTTCCGAATAAACTTTATTTCCACAGTTCAGAAACAACTCTGAATATATACCCGTCTCAAAGTATAAAAGAAAATTGGCTTTTAAGAGGCAGGATCGACCGTCCAAGTTATGGCGAACAACGACAAACAAAATGGAGAGGTTGCGTAAAGCAGCACCAGATTCTGTGCGCCGCGGCGTCCGCAGTGTGGAAACCACCTGGGCTCCACTGTATTAATTATTACTATGTTCCTAGAAGACTTATATCCATAGACGATAACTAAATCAGGTGGACTCCCACGTGAAGCGAATGCATGCAACAACGATACGCACGCAGGTGTGCTTCTACGCCTCTCCACCCCACGTGACACAAACGCCACACAAACTGCCATGCAATCTCTCTCTCTCTCTCAATAATCTATATATTCAAACCGCCAAATATCCACACAGCTTACCGGTTGCCTACACAATTTTTGCTTACTGTGTTGTGAGGAAATATAAAGAGAAAATGGGGTTGAGTTGTACGTGGGGCGTGTCGGAGGGAGTGTTACCCATGTTGATGGTCAACATTGCACTCTACGTTGCTCTCATCAGAGGCGGCCTCAGACATTTCATCAAAAAACTGGGCCTCAGTCTCACATGCAAAAAGGAGGCGCCGTCAGGGTTGTGTGTGAAGTAGTTTGGGGGCGAGTGTTGTGAAAAGTTGAAGTGCATATTCTGTTTGCGGAAAGCGAAGGAAGGAGAGCAGATTGCAATCCTTCCATGTGGTCATGCTTTTCACAAGGCATGTCTGGAGCAGTGGCTTCAACAACACTCTCTTTGCCGTCTCTGCAAACTTTCTCTCCGACGATCTCCCAACATTCATGTGATTATAACCTGAATATATCATCGTAGAGACGTGGTTTTTCTGATTTGGGTTATATATAAATATTGTATTGAAGCTTCCCTACCCACTTTTTAGGTGTCCTAGAAAGATTCATGTAAATACTTTTTGTATTGACAATGTTATCAATATTGTAAATACTTTTTGTATTGACAATGTTATCAATATTGTCTAAGGTATAAATATTCTTTCCCAACATTTCAGATTTGTGTAGAAATCATGACTATTGTTTCGGAAGATTTCCATACCATTCTTTCAGGCGTGTCCTAAAAGATTTGTATAATACTCCCAAATTCTCAGGATGGTATAAATATTGTGTTCAGATTTTCATACCACTTTTCATGTACTTTGCAGATTTGAACTATTTTCTAGTGTAGATGCTACACAATATTGTTTTGAAAGACTTTCGGGCCGAACATAATGATTTCCGTCTATCAATATTTAAGGTTTAAACTATTTATTTTAATAGGGTGTTGTGGAAAGATTCGTGTAATACTTGCTTCAACTTTTCAGGGTTCAGCTGTTTTGTAATGTGGGTGCAGTTTTAAATAGTTCGTAGACTATTAATGAGAAAGCCATTAACTCGATGGAAAGCATTGAAGTTATATAAAAAGAATATGATTGTGTGTCAAGCATCAAAGCAAAAATAGATGGATATCTATGTTTCAGTAATGACGTGTGTATTAATAACCTGAAATAAAATATTTACGTATATAAATAAAATGAAATTGAGAGAATAATTCTATTTCTAAAATGTCCAGCTCTCATTTTCATTTCATTTTTATAAAAATCGTGAAAATTATATTGTGATAGAATAAATTACTGATCATTCAAATTTAGAATATATATATATATATATATATATATATATATATATATATATATATATAAATAAGAGCATGTGCAGATATAAATAGATATATCAAAAATCAATTTATTTATATTTAAAATAATTTATTTATATGTGATGTAAATAGATATTTACATAAATAAAAATAATTTACATATTTTAAGTGAATAAAATTATATCATTTTTAAACATGTATAAATATAAAATAGTTTCTTCATATAGATATAAATAGATTTTTTTTAGATTAATAGACTTTATATATTCTCAAATTGAAAATGAATGACATTATATAAATCTCTATATATCTATTTATATACACTGAAAAAAATGTATAAATTCTATCATCTTTAAACATGTACAAATATAAAAACAATTTCTTCATAGATTTAGATAGATTTTTGTAGATTAATAGACTTTATATATTCTCAAATTGAAAATGAATGACATTATATAAATTATATATCTATTTATATATACTAAAAAATGTATAAACTTTATATGTCTATCTATATCTAGTGAATCTATATATGTATAAACTTGTATTACTCACCTTCAAAACAAAATAATCATTTTAAAATTATTATCATTTTCTTTAGTAAAAAAAGAATTATAACAATGAAGATTCTATGTTTATTTAGTTTAGCATTTTGATGGTATATTATAATATTCTTTTGAAACAATTAAAAAGTTAAATCTTTATATTTTCATTTAAAAATATATTTTTGATTGTTTTGGAGTGAAAAGTAATGTATTTGATTGTTTTAAGTAACTATTAAAAAATTGTCTTAGACACAAACTTTCTTACAAAGCCTTTTTGAATAGGGTAAAGAATTATATTTATTTTTATTGAATATAATTATATAATAATTTTTTTAGAAAATATTTCTTGATCTTCTTTAGAAACATATTTTCTCAAAGACCATATTTCAATAATATAAAAATTATATCATATTTATTTAATATAATATAATATTAATTTTTCAAAAAATTTGTCTTGATCTTTCATTATATACGAGTTAGTTTATAATAATATAAAAATTAGAAAACTTACACACACTTATTTTTAAAGACAAACTAACATTGAATCTTGAGAAGAACATAATTCAAACATAGTAAATTCTTATTCAATGTCCTATTGACAAGAACTATGTATATTGAACTAATAGTTGTAATACCAATTATTTATATAAGTAATAGAAGAAAATTTCAGAGTCCTTAAGAGCTACTCATTGAGAACAGTAAAATCTCAAGTAATATCTCAAATAATATATGAATAGTATTACAAATAATAGCCTTGAAAATGTTATTGTAGAATAGTTTTCACATGCCAACATCAATATAATTATTAAATGTCACTTTTCCAATACCTTGTTTTCATCAAACCCTCAACAATATGTCATTTCCACAACGAATTGGCCGATTTGACATTTCAAATTGTGAGCAAAAAAGCTCCCAGTCGTACTTTCCAGTAAGCTCTCCTTACCTAAAGCTCTTATGCCTCCTATAAGTCTTTCCTCTAAAGAGAGAGTTACATGATTCTCGTTGATTGCCAACTAACAATTTCCCCCTGAAAAAGTATTAAAAAAACTTCTAAGCCAACTAGCTATAGCATGTATATATAAACCTGATGTATCATCCATATTTTCAAAATAAATTTCATTTTCATATTTCAAAACAACTCTAAATTAATACCCATCTCAAAAAAAAACATAGAAAGGCTCAACAGTCGGGATCGACCATTAAATTTAGGGCGTAATAGCAAGCCATAGCAGCTCAGAAACAGTTGAAATAAGTTAGGAAATCAAGAGATTGCCTGAAACAAAGCAACAATAAATTACACGAGCGGTGGTGTCTGTAGTCCGGAAGCTACCCGGAATCCCTGTTTTAATTAATTATTATATTTATTAGCCGAAAGGATTTTCTTGCGAGATCAGTCACGTACGGACGTTACAAAACCTGTCTCACGCTTTAAACCACCAATTCTCTAGTTTTGATTTGCGATAGTGGTAATTGGGCATTCCTAAACCATGCTCAGAGATTGCATAAAGTTTTGCCCACTAAATCACGTAAACGGATCTACACGTCTTCTGAGCGTACAAATTTGTAGAAATCAATTAGGGTGTCAGCTACGGTCTGAGTGAGTTGTTGGCTCGACCTCTGCATCGAAATTACTCACACTCCACTACGAAAATCACATCCCATGCCTTGCAATGAACATGAGGATTGACAATTGGTTTTAGACAAAAGGGCCAGGAGAAGGGTAAAACTCTCTTCCAGATCTCTTGGTCTGATTACATCTGGTGCGAAGATCTCCCATAAATAGTTTTGCCAATACGTGTGGCATGCAGTCATGTACAACCAAGACTCCATATTCTCACTGGAAAAGATGAAGAAGAAAAGGATTTGGAAACGTGTTCATATTTTTAAATTGTCATTGCTTGAAGGGTTCTAATGCCTTTTCAACAGATCTAGTTTGGGCATCTTCTTTTACTACTTTCAAAGGTAGGGAAGATGCTAGCACAAGTTGGAGAATTTTGTGTGATACATGTAGACTTAATCTCCATATGTTGCATTGTGTCTACTAGGACCAATAATTTTTTTTAACCCTATGCATATCCTACAAACTAGGATTCATTGGCAGCGTATGAGATAAAAAAATGAAGTGGAAAAACTCTAATTTATCCTGCATTACCTCCTATGATTTACAATCGACAGTTGGAGGATCGACACTTGAATATGGTGTAAACTGCGTCAAACACGCCATCCATTCCTATCTTTTCTTGGGCAATTTCTTTTCGTGGTGAAGATTTTGCCATATTTTTGCACCTATCTATCATAGGACTATGCATATATTAGGATTCTTGGTGACTCTTGAAGGGTTACTTGTGATTTTCACACCAATTATAGGCATCCTTCATCTCCACCATCTTAAAATCCATTTACAGGTTTTTCTCAGTAGCCATTCTGTTGCTTGTCCTCCACCCTCTCCCATTGCCGCCGCCCTCCATTCTAAGACTAATTGAAGCCAAAAATAGGGGAAAAGATGAATTTGGTGGAGATCAATTGATCATTAATCATGTGGATTGTTTATATTTTTTTGTAATTGTTGTTGGTGTTGGTTCTTTTCTTCTTTTTCTTTGTTTTCTTATTTTCCCGTGTGAAAATCTTTAGTTGAGTTTAGCGCAAAAGTCAAGGGATTCATATATGATATGTTTTATCCAGTTTTAAATGCCTTTCGAAGGCTGGTACTTATGCACTCTGTAACTATGAATATATAAAAATTTAATGGAAATAGCAGGGCACCACTCTGATGAAGAGATATATGCAATGTTAAAGGAACGTAGCATGGATCCCAACGAGACTTCATAGAAACTACTTTATCAAGGTACACCTTGGGTTTTATTATTCATTTTTGGGCTTTTCTTAATTTGTGCCACTATTAACACTTTTAGGCCTTCACGAACAACAACTCGGGCTTGTTGTAATGTTTTTAATGGTAAGTTTTATGTGTTTAAATAAAATAAAGTGAAAAATCATGCTAGGTTTTAGGTTTTACAAAAGTTCTATTGTAATAAAAAATTGATCTCTTTGGGTCGATGGAGTAGAGTATGAGTTTTAGGATAAAAGAGGTGTTACTTTCCTGGCGTGATTTTTGTTGCAATAAGTTATCATTTCTTTTATGTGGCCTTCGTAGCCATGTTTGTAATAATGCTAGATAAATAAATCATGGGAAACAATTACACAAAAGGATATTTAAAAAAAATTGAAGTAGATAATTCAAAGAGAGTAGATTGTACATAATTTTGAGCATAAAGAAAATTAGAAATCTGATTCGCTTAAAGAAAAATAATATAAGATTCTTTTCTATATGTTGGGAGTTATGTACAAAATGTGTCGTGTGATTTTTTTTCATACATATAATTCTATCTAATAACTTACCCAGAAATGTTCCCTTAATTTCTACATACATATCATTCTATCTAAATGTATCCCTAGATGACTACAACGGCCACAATCAAGCAACACTGGTTCATTATGAATTTACTTCAATGATCATCTAGGGAAAGTAGCACCTCTTATACCCTAAAAACTCAATACTCAATATACCTAATAAAACCAGTTTTCAATTACAATAAGACTTCTGATGTAAAATTCAAGGGCCAAAATCCATCAAAATTTTCCACTTCATTTTGTTAGTAGCAAACCAACAAAATATGGATAAATCTTAAATCAAGCATTGTTTACAACTCATATATCTTAAAGTAAGAATTATTTGCAACATTGACTTTGGAATGTGAATAATTTGGTGAGTAACATAATTTATGAAATTATAGGCAAACATATTTGGTCCTGGTTTTTATATGAAAAATAGAGTATTCATTAGGTACTTCCAAAACAGGTCATCGACATTTAGTCTTTAGTCCAAATTCACTTTGGACAAAAATAGTATCAAAAGTAAAATAATTATTCTCGCTCAATCTCTTTCTTTCCGACTCAGTGCAATAAAAGAACAAATATATAAATTCAGTAAGGAAAGAAATGGAGTGGGAGAAACTGTTCACAAATATTCCCAGAAAAAATATTTTCTTCTCTTTCCAATTATGAGATGGAAATATCCAATGAAAAATCTATTTGTTGTATGACATCCGAGACTTATACAGTTTTAGTTATTTCATGACTTCTTTGCTTACCAAGTTATTTACATTTCAAAGTCAATGTTTTTGATTGAGTAAAACAAGTTTTACAGGGTGCTTGAAACCCACAGGTTTAGAACAGAAGAATGAAACCAAAAAAAAACAAAGAAGAAGCAAAACCACTGAAAGGCCAGGGCCGAAAAACCACTGCAAGGCAGAGTGGACGAGGCTAGAGACAACCAGGGCACCGAACAGAAGTCGAACAGAAGACAAGACTAATCCAAGAGTGGCAAAAGAGAAGCAACATCACCTGACCACCAAGCGAGGAATTAAGGTTGTAATATTTCTCCCTCAGTGCACTGGAGTCGTTCCTTTTCTAGGATACTCTTCACATCTATGGGAAAGTCATCTCCATTTTTCCAAAGCAGCTTGGCATCCTTAGTGACTGCCAAGTTGGCAAACCAGTCTGCCACCCCATTGGCTTCCCTATACACATGGGAGATGAACACCTTATCAAAGGAGTTAAGAATGGACCAAGTTTCAGCTATAATGTTGGCTATTGTCCAAGAGAGAGGGTGAGAGAGGTTGAGGCAATTGATGATGTTCATCGAATCTCCTTCCAGCCAGAGCCACTTAACCCCCTGATCTTTAGCAAGTTTGGTAACTTGAAGAGTCGTGCAGGCTTCATCATAGTGATTCATCTGAGCACCCAAGGGGAGACTGACAGCCGCTATGCCAATTCCAAAGTTGTTCCTAATTATTCCTCCACTACCAGCTTGCCCAGGGTTCCCTTTAGCAGCACCGTCAAAGTTGGCTTTGGTCCAACCAGTCGGAGGACAAGTCCACATATAGTTCTATCTTTTTTCCTGAGAAGCAACCTGAGCCTTTCCTACAAGAAGGTTAAATCTACCACTATAGAAAAAATTCTCCTTAACAGTATGAATGATTTTTTCAAAGATAATTTTAGGGGGGGAAGAACAGTCACGAAAGATGTGATTATTACGCTCCTTCTAGATCCCCCAATAAAAATGAGGAAGAATCTAGGTATAGAATAACCTGAAGTCCTGATCAAACCTTTTGAAAGCCCATTGGGAGAAGAGATTGCTGAAAGACAGGGGAAAACACCATGAGAGATTTAGGACTGAGAAGAGGAATTGTCAGATTTGACTAACAAAGGAACAGTGAATGAAAAGGTGATCCACTGATTCCTCTTGACATTTGCAGAGAACACATCTGTTTGTGAACTGGAACCCGCGCTTGATGAGATTATCCATAGTAAGGATACGGTTCTGGAGTAGGAGCCAGAAGAAAACATTGATTTTGGGTGTGAGACCAAGAGTCCAAGATTTGGCCCACAACGGATTCAAATCATGGATTTGGGTGGTCTGTGAATAATAGGTGGAAGCCACTATGTAATTCCCATCTGAAGAATCCTCCCAAATAATCTTGTCCTGATTGGGAGAGAGAGTAACCGCATTGAGAGCAGTCATCAAAGGAGATAGGTCCTGAGAGATCTGAGTGAGATCCATCCATTTTTCATCCCTTCTATAGTTACAAACCTGAGTCCCATAGGTTTGAGAGAAGCCATGTCTCCAAGTGTATAGAGTGTCAAAGTTTCTCAAACTGCCCATCTGAAGCCAGTTGTCATTCCAGAAATTGATAGAATGACCATTACCTATTTTCCACTTAGCCCTAGATTTAGCCAGCTTCTTGGCGACAAGGAGACCATTCCAAATGATAGAACTTTTGGGGGAATCCGCCTCTTCAAAAAAAATTTTGAGCGAGTTATGCGAGAGGTATTTTTCTTCAAATGTGTCCCTCCACTCACCTATGCTATTGAAAATTCTCTAAATCTGTTTGGCTTGAAGGGCTTTGTTGAAAGGTCTCAATTTCCTTATACCAAGGCCACCAGCAATTTTAGGATGACACACTTTCTCCTAGGAAATTAGGGGAATGCGCTTGTGATCCTTTGCTCCAGACCAAAGGAATCTTCTCTGGATTCTTTCCATGGCTCCCACAGCTTTAGCCGAGATAGGAAAAAGGCTGAGGGCATAGGTAGGAAGATTCTGTAAAGTAGACTTGACCAGTTGAATCTTACTAGCCTAGCTAAGGATGACCCCTTTCCAACTAGCAAGCTTCTTGTTGAATCTGTCTATCAGTTTGTTCCAGAAGGTTTCCAGAGGTTTGACACCTAAGGGCAGCCCCAAGTAGGTAGAGGGTAAGGTATCAATGTCGCATCCCAGAATATGAGCAATTTTCCTTTGTCTAGCTTCAGGTGTGTTAATAAAGAATAGAGAACTTTTATTCCAGTTGATAGATTGGCTAGTAGCCCTGATATAATTTTTTAGAATGTCCTTCACCACTCTAGCTTCTCCCACCGAAGCCTCACCTCCAAGAATGGTATCATCCATGAATTGCTGGTGTGTAAAAACAATGTCACCGGAGGAGGGATTGATACCTTTCAGGTCCCCGATCATTTTAGAGGATGAGATGAGTCTCCCCAGGCACTCAGTAAGAATGATGAAGAGAATAGGGGAGAGAGGGTCCCCTTGTCTTAGGCCCCTAGTGGGTTTGAAGAAAGCGAATGGGGATCCATTAATCATGACTGCCAAGGATGGGGTCGAGATGATTTGAAAGAGAAGCTTGCAAGAATGGGAGTTGAAAACAAAAGCTTCAAGAACTCTAAGAAGAAACTACCAATCCACCCGGTCATAGGTCATGGAAAGGTCAATCTTGACAAGAAAGCTTTCCCTTTTTCCTTCTTCTAACGAATGAATAACTTCATGCACCATCATTATGGAATCCAGAATCTATCTACTAGGCACAAAGTCAAATTACTGCTGTGATATCAAGGAGGGGAGGACTCTGAGAATCCTAGAGGTAATAACCTTGGAAATGATCTTAAGGGAGGAATTGCATAGGCTTATGGGTCTGAATTTCTCAAAAGAATCCACACAAGAGGTCTTGGGAATCAGCACCAGGAAGGTAGCATTGAGTTCTTTGAGAAGATTCTTCAAACCAAAAAAATTTTGCACTGCTTGAACCACATCCCAATAAAGGTGAAAAAAGAACATAGGGAATCCATCCAGGCCAGGGGCTTTGTCCCCTGGAAGAGAGTCCAGAGCTTTCTTGACTTCAATCATGTCCGGAATAGAGAATAAGTCTTTATTTTGGTGGTCAGTAATGATTCTTGGTATGTTATTAAGGAGATAAATTTGGTCTTGCTCAAATATCCCCTGATCTTTAGAGAGGAGCTGAGAAAATTAAGAGATAGCTTCATCAGTGATATCCTTGTCCTCCTTAAGATCTTGGTCTCCCTTCTTGATTCCACTTATCCTGTTAGTAGCTCTGTTTCTCATAGTGGAAACGTGGAAAAAGCGAGTATTTTGGTCCCCTTCCCTAAGCCAGATGGACCTAGATCTCTGCTTCTAGAAAGTTTCCTCCTACCCAATAATGTTATGGTAATCTGATAGGATGGATTTTTCTTTTTGCAATTTTTCTTCATCATAGCCATGTTTCTGGATTTTGGCTTGAATGTAGTTAAGTTCATTGAGAGTCTTATCTTTTGAGGTAAAGATGTGACCAAATTCATCTTTATTCTAATTTTTGACATTACATTTGATATTCCTTAGTTTTTTTGCCACTCTAAACATGGTTGGGCCCTCAACATCTATGTTCCACCACTCTTTAACTTTATTGAGCAAATTAGGATGTTAAACCCACATCTTTTCAAATCTGAAGGGAAAGTTCATTTTCTTGTCAATCTGATCCAGGGAAAGCGAGATGGGAGAGTGGTCTGAGCCTGCACGAACCAAGGCTGAGAGGTTAATACTGTAGCGGTTCAACCAGTCCGGTGAATACAGGGCCCTGTCTAAATGAACTTGAATGCAATCCATTCCAATCTGCCTATTTGACCAAGTGAAATCAGGGCCTTGAAGATCTGTGTCCAGCAGAGCCAAGTCATTGATGAAATCCATTAGGTCTTGTTTTCTTTCAGTATCAGGTGCTATTCCTCCCCTTTTTTCCCCTTCTTTAAGTGGGGTGTTGAAGTCCCCCATAATGATGTCCTTAGACTAGTTAAGAGGGGTAATGGTGGAGATGATCTTATTCTAGTACCTGTCTTTCTTTCTCTTTTAGAATTAGGAGCATAAATATTCAAATTGAACCAACTTTCATATCTTTTATTCTAGTAAAATGCATGAGAAGAAGGTTACATCCTTCGTAGATGACATCGGCTCTGAATTGATGCGAGTTCCACATAGTAATAAGGCCCCCAGAAGCTCCCTCAAAGCTAGTAGCTCTATTTTCCATAGCTTTGCTGAATTTAATTTTCTTTGACTTATCCTTCTGCATTTTAGTTTCCTGAATTAAGAAAATGTCTAGTCTGTGGGCCCTTATCATATTTCTAATGACATCCTGCTTATGTGAGGTATTTAGCCCATGAATGTTCCAAGAGATGACTTTCATTTCTTAATGGAGGTGCTGGAAGCTTGGATAGAAATCCGATTTCCATCTGTATTATTCAAGCTTGCTTCTACTTGCCTAATCTGGCTTGTCCTTTTTCTTTCTAGGGTGTGGTTTCTACCCCTTTCCTCTTCCTTTTTCCTGCTTGTAGTGGCTGCTAGGGAAATAGGAGATGGGTCTCTGCTACTTGGTTTCTTCTTCTTGTGAACTAAGATCCAGCCCTCCTTTTCTTCCTTATGCTTGGCAAAGAGCTCCACCATGATGTTGAATTGGTTTGGGGAGGCTGAGACCATCAAGTCCTCAATCTATTAGTACTTCCCTGATTCCTGCATCTCAGGGCTAGGAATGGAGTTGTTCACACTAGCCACAGGGGGAGCAATGGATTCTGAGACCAAGGAAACATAGATGGTGCCTGAGCACGAGTCGCCACCTTCAATCTGAGCTTCATTCTTATTTTCTTCCTTTGTTTCTTGTTGATTGGCAATGTTTAGATCTAGACCCAAAAGAGGCGGGGGGGGGCACTCTGCCAATCTCTTCAGTTTGGGTCAACATCGGCTTCTCCACTTCCCTTGGATCCTTTGTATCCGAATTGGGAGCTGGTTGTTCTTTTTTCTTCTAGACTCTGTTGGTTTTGGGCACTGGTCCCTCCTGGGAGACTCCTTTATTTTTCTTTCTAAGTTCTTGCCTGGCTTTCCTATCTTTCTCTTTAGCCCAAAGGATAGGACAACTTTTGGCTTTGTGGCTTGCTTTATTGCAGTGGAAACAAGCAAAAGGGATGCTTTCATAGTCCATTTTTTGCACACACTTTCCCAGCTTGGATCGAAGCTCAATAACTTCTGGCATATCCTTGCCTTCTTCCACTCTGATACAGATCCTAGAAAAGGTGAGATGACACCTTGTGACTGTAACAGGGTCAATGGAAAGAAGGGTACCAAAAGACTTGGCTATCCCATCAAAAACATCTTGATTCTAGAACTCCATGGGTAGTTCTAGCAGTCTCACCCACACTGGGGCCTAGACAAAGAAGGAGTCATTAAGATCTAGTTTAGCTATCCATTTTTGCAATGCCAAAGTGGCCTTTCCTATGACCCAGGTGCCAGCGTGCAAAGGATCTTATCCAAGTCCTCTTTGCAGGAGAACTTAAAAGACAAAAACCCCTTTGCCATTGCAGACACCTGGAGATGACCCTTCAAGTCCCAATTTTTTTTGCAAAGATCCTGACAATGTCAATATTTGGTCTTGAGCCAACAAACTTTCCCACCAGTGTATGGTCCATGGATGCAATGTTGTGGTCAACCAATTCGTCAGGGATTTCTAAAACAAAGTTTCCTTTTTCCTTATCTGATATGTCCTTAATGGATGGGAAAGCGGACTTGCCTGAGGGTTTTATCCCAAAGAGTGTTTACCACCGATGAGGAAGACTGTCTTGGTCACATGCCTAGGTCTTTGTAGAAGAAGATGGCCTAGGGAGGCCCTCGTTCTCAACTCTCACTTCCGCTTCCTTACCTAGGTCTTTCTCCTTTTCACGTGGGACCCCATCCTTTTTCTATGGGTCTACAAAGTCCTGATCTGCAAGGGAATCGATGCAGTAGGCTTCCCCCAAGGAACCCGTAGCCTGCGATCCAGGATTCCCACCCACCAGCGAATTCAAAATTCCACCCGCTCCCACTTCTGCTCCAGTCATGATGTTTTTCAAATTTAATGTTGTTGATGCTTCTTAAAGGGATTCAAGATAGAAGTAATGCCTAATTTATGTTTTTCTCCTTTTCAGTGACTTTTTAAATTATCTTTTGAAAATGTGCAAGAATATCATATTAAGTCCTTTTCCATTTTGTTTCTAAATTTTTCTTGTTAAACTCTAGGAATGGACATGAGCTTCCCTCTTACATGAAATGGAGTAAGCCATGCTCACTCTGGATTTTTCCTCATTGAACTGGGCCAAATTTATATGTACAACATGTTCATGTGTTATACACCACTTCATCTCACATATGGGGTTGTGGGTCACCTTGTTGTAGCAATGAGAGATTTAGGTATGGGTCATTCTCTTAGATTGTCACCAATTTATCATTGCATCACAATACCTTCGTCTTCCTTATGTATTCATTCCCTTTGAACCTTTTGGGATTTTTGGTAAAATCAAGCATATTTCATCACATGCCATTGATTTCTCTTCCATATCCAGACGTTCATGTGTTTATTCAGACTATATCTAAGTTTGAGCTCATGAAATTACAGGCAAATGTATTTGGTCCTAGTTTTTATATGAAAAATAGATTTTTTCTTAGGTACTTCCAAAATAGGTCATCGACATTTAGTCATTAGTTTAAATTCACTTTGGAAAAATATAGTAGCAAAAGTAAAATAGTTATTCTCACTCAATCTCTTTCTTTTTGACTCGGTGCAATAAAAGAACAAATATATAAATTTAGTAAGGAAATAAATGGAGTGGGAGAAACTGTTTGATAAATATTGCCAAAAAAAATATATATTTTCTTCTCTTTCCAATTTTGAGATGGAAATATCTAATGAAAAATCTATTTTTTGTATGATATCTGAGACTTATAAAGTTTTAGTTATTTCATGACTTCTTTCCTTATCAAATTATTTACATTTCAAAATCAATGTTTTTTATTATGGTAAAAATAGGTTTTGAAGGGGCCCCGAAACCCTTTAACAATAGAGACAAAAGATAAGCATGAGATCCCTAAGAACAACTAGCTGTCCCAAAGAAGGGAACAGACTACAAAGGGTCAAAACCCATGTTGTTGATGCTTTTTTAAGGGATTCAAGACATAAGTAATGCCTAATTTACATTTTTCTCCTTTTCAGTGACTTTTTAAATTGCTTTTTGAAAAGCTGCAAGAATTTCACATTAAGTCCTTTGGCATTTTGTTTCTAAATTTTTCTTGTTAAACTCTAGGCATGGCCATGAAATTCCCTCTAATTTATGAAATGGAGTAGGCCATGGTCACTCTAGATTCTTGCTCATTGAACTGGGCCAAATTTATATGTACAACATGTTCATGTGTTATACACCACTTCACCACACATATGGGGTTGTGGGTCATCTTGTTGTAGCAATGAGAGATTTAGGTCTGGGTCATTCTCTTATATTGTCACCAATTCATCATTGCATCACAATACCTTAGTCTTCCTTATGTATTTATTGCCTTTGAACCTTTTGGGATTTTTGCTGAAATCAAGCATATTTCATCACATGCCATTGATTTCTCTTCCATATCCAGATGTTCATGTGTTGATTCAGACTATATCTGAGCTTGACTTGATGAAATTACATAAAAACATATTTGGTCCTGGTTTTTATATGAAAAATAGTTTTTTCATTAGGTACTTCCAAAACAGGTCATCGACATTTAGTCATTAGTCCAAATTCACTTTTGACAAATATAGTAACAAAAGTAAAATGGTTGTGCTTGCTCAATCTCTTTCTTTCTGGCTCAGTGCAATAAAAGAAGAAATATATTAATTCAGTAAGGAAAGAGATGGAGTGGGAGAAACTATTTGACAAATATTTCTAGAAAAATAATTTTCTTCTCTTTCCAATTATGAGATGAAAATATCCAATGAAAAATCTATTTTTTGTATGACATCCGAGACTTAAATAGTTTTAGTTATTTCATGACTTATTTGCTTACCAAATTATTTACATTTCAAATACAATGTTGTTGATGCTTCTTTAAGGGATTCAAGATAGAAGTAATGCCTAATTTATGTTTTTCTCCTTTTCAGTGACTTTTTAAATTATTTTTTGAAAAGCTGCAAGAATATCACATTCAGTCCTTTGGCATTTTGTTTCTAATTTTTTCTTGTTAAACTCTAGGCCTGGGCATGAGCTTCCCTCTAATATGAAATGGAGTAAGCCATGTTTACTCTGGATTGTTCCTCATTGAACTGGGCCAAATTTATATGCACAACATGTCCATTGTTATACACCACTTCATCACACATATGGGGTTGTGGGTCACCTTGTTGTAGCAATGAGAGATTTAGGTCTGGGTCATTCTCTTAGATTGTCACCAATTTATCATTGCATCACAATACCTAAGTCTTCCTTATGTATTCATTTCCTTTGAACCTTTTGGGATTTTTGGTGAAATCAAGAATATTTCATCACATGCCATTTATTTCTCTTCCATATCCAAACATTCATGTGTTTATTCAGACTATATCTGAGTTTGAGTTGATGAAATTATAGGCAAACATATTTGGTCCTAGTTTTTATATGAAAATTAGATTTTTCGTTAGGTACTTCCAAAATAGGTCATCGACATTTAGTCATTAGTCCAAATTCACTTTGGACAAATATAGTAGCAAAAGTAAAATAGTTGTTCTCGCTCAATCTCTTTCTTTCTGACTCAGTGCAATAAAAGAACAAATATATAAATTCAATAAGGAAAGAGATGGAGTGGGAGAAACTGTTTGACAAATATTGCTAGGAAAAATATTTTCTCCTCTTTCCAATTTTGAGATGGAAATATCCAATGAAAAATCTATTTGTTGTATGACATCCGAGACTTATACAATTTTAGTTATTTCATGACTTCTTTGCTTACCAAATTATTTACATTTCAAAGTCAATGTTGTTGATGCTTCTTTAAGGGTTTCAAGATAGAAGTAATGCCTAATTTATGCTTTTCTCCTTTTCAGTGACTTTTTAAATTGATTTTTGAAAAGCTGCAAGAATATCACATTAAGTCCTTTGGCATTTTGTTTCTAAATTTTTCTTGTTAAACTTTAGGCATGGGCATGAGCTTCCCTCTAATATGAAATGGAGTAAGCCATGGTCACTCTAGATTGTTCCTCATTGAACTAGGCCAAATTTATATGTACAACATGTTCATGTGTTATACACCACTTCATCACACATATGGGGTTGTGGGTCACCTTGTTGTAGCAATGAGAGATTTAGGTCTGGGACATTCTCTTAGATTGTCACCAATTTATCATTGCATCACAATACCTTAGTCTTCCATATGTATTCATTGCCTTTGAACCTTTTGGGATTTTTGGTGAAATCAAGCATATTTCCTCACATGCCATTGATTTCTCTTCTATATCCAGACATTCATGTGTTTATTCAGACTATATGAGTTTGAGTTGCATGCTAGTGCTTTGGAAAGGTCACTTCATGATTCTAGTGTTCTAGAAGGGTCATTTTTCTTTGCATGAGATGTTTTTCATGTAGTTTTTTTACTTACAAAAATATTTTCAAATGTCTTCTGATTTTTGGTACTTCTGTACTCTGTAACTATGAATATATAATAAAATATATCATTTTTGGATTTGGGTTTAGTTATTTAATTTCTTGGAGAAGGATTTGGGCTTTCTCTAAGTTTTTTGTTATTTACCTAGAATGTTTTGTTTAGTGGATGTATGTATTAAATAGAGACATTGGCTCATAACCTGTAGAGAATCAATCTCATGGTCATCTAGAGATTCTAACAAATTATCATAATTTAAGTATATATTTAATCTGGGATTTGCTCATTTTTTAACCATTAGATGTCTGAGCATTTTAAAGGCAGGGATGATGCCTGAACTATAAAGAAATGCTACTCAAACTATTAGTTTGATGCATCCCCAATTTATGACCGACATGCATAAGTCTCACTATCATCACTGCACTCTACATTTATTTAATTCCATTATAATTGATATGCAATAGTTTTTATTTTGAAGCTTTATTTAGTTGCTTCTAACATTATCTAGACATGGAATGTAACTCTTTATAATTAAAGACATTTTTTTGCTTGACATGGGAGAGGATTCGAGTGGGAAAGTCTGTTCAAAATTCAAGGTCATCCATGGCAGCTTGGCTATTGGTTTTGGTTCTGGCATTGGTCTGGAGGATGCTTTGGTCTTGGGTATGCCTGTGTCACCGGTACAGGATATGGCATTGTAGGTGTCAAATCATGCTCTACTTGGTAAGGAGAATATTTCCCCATGCCAGGTGGTCACAGTTTCTCCCTCGAAGGAAGTGCTTTCAGGCACTTCACCTAAGGTGTGTGATGATGCTTTAGGGAGTGTGCCTTGTCCTTCTTTAGCGGAGTTGAATGATAAGGATGTTCTTTCTAAGGACCCACTAGTGGGGTCATGTGGTGGTTCTAGCCCTGTGAGTGCTGAAGTCAACCCTCCCACCACCAAAAAGTGGTTGGAAATTCTGGGAGCCCAATCAGTGGGAAAGTCTCCTTCTCCAAGAGAATCTATTAAGGTGTGCCTTCAAGATAGTAAAGTCACTATTTTTGTGCCTGACTCCTTGGTGGATCATTTGATTTTGGCTATGGAGTTCTTGCTGGTTGGAAATTTTTTGGGTCCTCGTCCTAACATTGAAGTAGTTAGAGATTTTTCTAAGAAGAGATGGACGTTGAAAGGATAGGTAGATATCATGGCCCTTCCTAAAGGTTTTCTTTCCTTCTCTTTCTCTAATAAGGAAGATCAGGAGTTTGTTTTATGTGGGGGCCCCTGGATGTTTGGTAGAACAGTTGTTGCCTTTCAAAAATGGGCTCCAAACTGGGACTACTCTAATAACTTTTTTATGGCCACCCCTATCTGGGTTAGGTTCCCTGGTTTGCCTCTTGAATACTTGAATGAGGAAGTCCTTAAGGGTTTGGCTTCTTCTTTTGGAGGGTGTCTCCTCTCGGTTGACCCAATGACGACAGCTAAGTCTAGACTAGTTTTTGCAAGGATCTGTGTCAATATTGGCTACTTTGACAATCTCCCTTCGATTATTAATATTAACTCCAAACTAGGTATTTGGAAGCAGGAAGTGATTTTTGAATCCCTCCCATTTTCTTATTTTTTTGTCATAAAATGGGTCACTGGGCCAAGCATTGTCCAAAGAAATCTCCTAAGGTTACTAAGCATGTGGATCCTTATCCTAAACCATAGAAGACTACCAGACAAGTCTGGAAGGAAGTTAAGCCCCATTCTGTTGAAGATGGTATCAGTAACAAAAAGGAAGACCCGGTTCTGGAAGAAGTTGAAAAGGTAGACTCTTATGCTCTCCCAGACCTGGAGGAAGGGGAACTTGTTGAATCAGTTTCTCATGTTTCCAATTCTCTGGCTAGTGCCCCTTTGGATTCTATCCCTAGCACAGGAAACCCTCTGTTAACACCTATTGTTGATGACTTGGTACCTATGGTGGTGTTGGTTCCTATTCAAGGTGATAACTCTACCGAAGTTCAAGGAACTCAGTTTGGTGCTTCGAAGGATAGCGATTCTTTGGAGGAATTTTCCTTGCCTAAAAATTCTAAAAAATTTGATGAGGATGATTTCTCTACAATTCCTAATACCCATTTGGGGAGTGGTGATGAGGAACTTTTTTCCCGTGATGATCTCTTAGAGGATTGGAATAGGGACCCCTTTTTTATTCAAATGGGGAAGAAATAGAAAAAAAAAAGCAGAACAAGCTCTCTACTTCAGGCTCCAAGGGTGTCCTTACACAAAGCAAAGCTGATATGGGATCTAAAGGTCTTAAGGTGGATGTCGGATCTCAGAAAAAAAAATCAAGCCAGAATCACCAACAAAGAGATTAGAGAAAGAGAAAGTAATAAGGATATTGCGAATGGCAAGCAGTTGACCATCCAGGGAGCTTGTACTCCAGTCAAGAAATTAAATTTATATCATGGAATATCAGAGGGCTGAATGCCCCTCATAAGAAAGACATCCTAAGGAATTTGGTAAGAGATCATAAACCTGATATCATTATTTTTCAAGAAACTAAGATGGTGAAAGATGAGGTGGAGAAAATTAGAATATTCACAAATAAAGGTGGGGTTGGCTCAAGCTCTGAAGGTGCTTCAGGAGGGGTCACTATCTTTTGGAATCAGAATTATGTTAGAGGGGTTGTGATAGCTGATAAACTCAACTGCTTAAGCATTAAATTTGTTCATATTAATTCTTATTTTGAATGGGTAGCTACTAATATTTATGCCCCTAATTCTAAAGCTGGTAGGACTCAGTTTTGGAAAAGGGTCGATAACCAAAGAATGTTCTTCTAGCATTCTCCCTGGTTGGTTATGGGGGATTTCAATTGTCCTTTGAAAGATAATGATAAGTTTGGTGGCGTGGATAGTCAGAGTCAACTTGATGGTAGAGTTGAGCTCATGGACTTTGTCAATAGGAAAGCTCTCTTTGATTTGGATCTTCAGGGTGTCAATTATACCTGGTCTAATAGAAGAATTGGGCTGGACCTTATCTAAGTTTGGTTAGATCAGGCATTGATTTCAGGTTGCTGGTTCAAAATCTTTAGTTGTTCTTTGTCTTCTCTTATGAAGATTGGATCTAATCATTTCCCTATGTCTTTTAGTGTTGATCTGATTGTTTCTAAGGGAAATCATTCGTTTAGATTCAAGAAAATGTGGGCTGACCACCTGAATATTGAGTAGTTGATCAATGGTTGGTGGGATGTTAATATTCAAGGTACCAAAATATTTAGGGTGGTTAAAAATCTCCAACATTTAAAATAGAATGTTAAATCTTGGAGCAAGGATGTGTTTGGAGACATCTTTAAAACCAAGTTATTACTAAAAAGGGACCTTGATGATATTCAAGAACCTATCCAATAAATCGGTCTATCCCAAGACCTAAAGGATAAGGAGGAGATTCTCCTAGCCAAGACCCATAACATTATCTCCAAAGAGGAAGTGTATTGGAGACCGAGATCTAGATCGATCTGGCCTAAAGCTGGAGATAAGAATACCAAGTTCTTCCATATGTCTGCCTCCAAACATAGAGCTTCTAACAGGATATCTAGACTCAAGGTGGTGGCTGGATAGATAACAAATGATAAGGACATTTCTTTAGCTATTATTGATTTCTTTTCTTCTCTCTTATCTAAAGAGGAGCATCTCTCCCTACAGGATCAATCTTTGCTTCTTGAGTCCATCCCTTCCATTTTTGATGAAGCTACCAACAAGGTCCTTTCTGCTATCCCTTCTTCAGAGGAAATCAAGATTGCTATGTTTTCTTTTGAGGGTGATAAGTCTCCGGGTTCGGATGGGTTCCTAATGTTATTTTTTCATAAATTTTGGTATACTATTGGCTGGGACATCTATAATGTCATTAAAGAATTCTTTGGCTCCAAATCTTTGCTGAAAGAAATTAATGCTACTTTTATTGTACTGATTCCTAAGAAGGCTAGTGCTAACTCAATGGATTCCTTCAGACCGATTAGTCTATGTAATTCAATGTACAAGATTCTCTCCAAGGTTATTACCCTTAGACTATTGGTTGTTCTTCTGAAGATTATCTCTCCCCAACAAAGTGGTTTTGTTCCTGGCAGGCAGATTCTTGATTCTATTATGAATGTTCATGAGGTTATACATTCCACTCAAGCTTCTCTCAATTTTCATTTTATGTTGAAACTTGATCTCTCCAAGGCTTATGATAAGGTGGACTAGGATTTTTTGATCAAGGTGCTGAGATCCTTTAGTTTCTATGATAAACTTTTAAAGCTAATCTTCCAGCTCATCAATACCTTTACGGCTGCTATTATGGTTAATGGTTCCCCCTCTAGTTTCTTTAAACCTTCTAGGGGGCTCTGGAAAGCGGATCCCTTGTCTCCTATTCTTTTCACCATTATGGCTGAGTGTCTTGACTGTTACTTTCAGAATTTGGTTACCAATGGCTCCATCAAGGGTATCACTATGTCCTCTACTTCTAAGTCATGCTCTCATGAACAATTTGTGGATGACACAGTCATCATGGGTTCTTCATCCATTCTGGAGGCAAGGGTTATCAAACAGGCTCTATCCAACTACTCTTTGCATACTGGTCAAATTTTCAATTGGGATTTAAGAGCTCTCTGTTCTTTATCAATATGCCTATGGATAGACATAATAGAATTGCTAGAATTATTGGATGTAAAATTGATACCATGCCTGCTACCTATCTCAGTCTTCCATTATGTCTTAAACCTCCTGAATCCTTCTGGGCTAGAATTTTGGATAGATTCAACAGGAAATTAGCTGGTTGGAAAGGAGTGTTGCATAGTCAAGCTGGTAAAATTGAACTCTTGAAGACTTCATTACAGAGTCTTCCCATTTACGGTCTTAGCCTGTTTAAGATCTTGGGTAAACATGTAGACATAATTGAAAGAATCTAGAGAAATTTTATTTGGACTGGAGTGGAAGAAAGAAAGAGACTGACTCTAGTTGCATGGGACAAGGTTTGCACTCCTAAGAAGTGGGGGGGGTTGCGTATCCTCCCTTTAAGAGTGACCAATCAGGCACTCCTGGCTAAGAAAATTTGGAGGATCTTTGGAGAAAAGAAGGAGTGGAATGAGATAATCCACAATAAATATATCTACTCCTTTCCCCATATCATAGATTTTTTGAAGTCAAAAGTGAAGGTGCAAGGCTCCTTTATCTAGAATTGCATAAAGCAAGTTAAGGAGATGACTTTTAAAGGGGCTAAATGGTATTTGGCCAGTGGCCGAAGAATTAAGTTCTGGGGTGACTGTTGGCTCAAAGACTATCCTCTGAGCTCTATTACTATTTTTTAACCCTTTATAAATTCTTTCTTATAGATATTTGTCCCTTGGGTCAGGGACTATTGGAGGAGTAGATCTTGGATTGATCTTTCCATTATTGATGAGGCCCTTAAGCCTCTGATGTTGGACTTGAAGATCTGGAAAGTTGATTCATCCAGAGATGATGAGCTGATTTGGGGAATCCTCCCTTCTGGATTATTTATTGTTGCCTCTACCTCTGAGTTATTATTGAAGTAGTTGGATCCTCCTCCCTTTTGGGCCCAGGCTTGGGATAAAAGATTAATTCCTAAAATTAATATTTTCTTTTGGCTAGCTTTGCAGAACAAGATTCTCACCATTGACAACCTCCAGAAGCATGGTATGATTCTAGCCAATATATGTTTTCTTTGCAAGGAGGTAGAGGAATTGGTCTTCCATTTGGCTATTGACTACATGTACTCTTGGGAAGTCTGGAGTCTTACATTACAGTGCTGGAAGATAAACTGGATTTTTCCTGATAACATGGAGAATTTCAGTACCCAATGGAGAAAAGTGGTCCCGATGGATAAGAATTTGTGGAATCTTATAGCACCTCATGTTATCTAGAGATTGTGGAGAGAACATAATGATAAAGTTTTTAGAAATACTTCCCTCCCGTCGGTGGTAGTTGTCAAGAAAATTAAGAGAAGCCTCAAGGAGAACTATAGGTCATTGACTGGTTTGAAGCTGGATCTCACTGCTGGAGATCATGGTACTAGCTACAAATTCAAGTCCTCTACCCAACGAGAGAATGCCATATGGTTCTCCCCCAATATTGATCAAAATCAAATTCAACGATGCTGTAAAGAGTAATATGGGTCCTACGGGTTGTGGTGGGCTCATAAGAGATGACATGGAAAACTATCTTGTTTCCATGGCACTTCCCATTGGGGTTCAAATAAATCATGTGGGGGAGGATATGACTCTCCTCCAAACCCTTAAAATTCTTAAAAAAGACATGCCTCCAAATGTGTGGATCGAAGAAGATTCCATGAATATCTTAAATTGCATCAAAAATATTGCAAAGCCATCATGGTCTATTAAGGCAATTATTGAGGAGGCTCAGATTACCATTAACTCCTTTAAGAAAGTCATCATTTCCCACATCTTCTAGGAGGTGAATGGTATGGCTAACATACTGGCCAACTTTTCTATTAGGGTGAAGGACATTCTGACTTGGCACGATGGCAATAATCAAACCCTTGATTTGAAAGCCAAGTTGGATTATGACAGGATTCACAGTAATAGAGTAGATTTGGAGTATCTCAAGAAGTTATGATGAAAAGACACCAAATTGTTAAATGGGTTGAAATGATTACAGAAAGTGTTTCCCTTCCTGGGATTATTGAGAGTATATACGAGTTTATTAGCATTTATTTTAAAGCTACCATCATTGTCTACATTTGATTGTTCTCTACTAATACTGTTGATATTTCTTTCTTTGAAAACATGGGTGGTGGGCTAAATCGCAGAGAGCCAAAGGATTGTAAGAAATGGAAGAATGTGATGGAGGTCTGGAAAAAACTCAGAAAGGGTGGCCTCACCACGTATATGGAACATCTGCATGGGTTTAAAGATGGAGCTACGAAGGTGTTTGTTGAGTCTTGGAAAGTTGGTGTTGTGACCATTGCTATGTTGACTGTGAACATTACTAAAGAGCTTATTGCTGAGGTGGCTGGGTTGAGCCTCAAGGGAATTAAATTTTACAGAGATAAGAAAAATTCTCAAAAGGTCATTCAATGATTCCCCAAAAGAAAAGTTGAGGCGCATAATTTGGTGAAGGATTCAAGCAGTTGCTATGATGTTAATGCTTTCAAGGAAATTCGGGCGAAGGTCATGACCACTATCATGGAGTACATCAATCTGGATGGTAGGTATAAATGCACCCACACTTACCATTTTGTGTTTCTTTGTCACTTCAGACACAAGATTAGGGTTTTCGTGCCATTTTTTCTCCTTCAGTCTCTTTGCCTTAGTATTATTGACCATAGGAGGAAAGAGAATAAGCCCACTCTACATGAGGGTTTTATTTTCCTCATTGTATAACATATCAAGCAGAAGGCCATTACTAGCCCCATTATTTCCATGCCTAAAGCCTCTGGCTTGGCTAAGAAATGTATCAGGGAGACGGTTTGTAAAGAGGAGATTTCTACTGGTAAAAAAATAAAATTGGAAAAGGATGTTGGTATGGAGATGAATTCTACTAGAGAAAGTATTGAGGATTATGCCACCTCAGCTAATTCATCTAAGGATTACAATAAAGCCTCTTTGTTGGTGTCAAATAGCATCTCAGGGGATAATGAGAACAATGAGGAGGAGGTTGTTGAAACTATGGATGTTGAGAACAACCCTATTGTCAATGATAACAATGAGGATGACAATAAAGAGGAGGATGTGGGTGGTCAGTAGGTCCCCATTTTAGTTGATTATGATAGCTCGGAGGAACATAATGTTCCTATTTCCCCCAAGTTGGAGGTGGTTATGGAGGTCCATTCAGATAAGCAGGAGGATTCCCCTGATGCTGAGAAGGGGAATGTTCCCTCCTCTCAGAATATCCCTTTTGTCAAAACTATTGATCTACAAGAGCAGAATGTGGAACTACTCAAAGAGGACATCAACGATAAAATTGAACCCCCTTTTGGTGTTCCCCAGACTACGAAGGTGGCATCCATGTACTCCTTTCTCTTGTTGAAATGGTTTTCTCAAGAAATTAAAAGTCTTAATTTGAAATTCTGATCTATCTCGACAAATGTTGATTCCCTATAGGAGATTATGGAGACTGGTTTGAAGGGGTTGGGTCACAATAAGGACAATGATAGGGAGAAGAAAATGAAGGATATGCAAGTTAAAGTTGATAATCTGGAGAATGCGGTGAAGAAGCATATGCAGGATAACAATATGCTCATGGGCTCTACCATGGAGTGTTTTATGTATATCAAAGTGAAGCTAGATGCTAGTTCCCCTATCAAGAAACATGAGGATGACAATGAGGATGTGGGTGACAAGGGACCTGGTAAACACACCCAGTCTGCTAAAAGAAAAAAGATCCAGGATAGGATCCTTGAGCTTTCCGACTTCAATGCAGCCATCGAGAAGATCTCGGAGGCAAAGAAGAAAGCGGATGTAACTTGCAAGGAGTTTGCCTAGGTTCTCCTGGGCCCTGTTGCTGTTTTGTTTCTTAGGTTTTCTTGGTTGCTATTGTTTTATCTGGTTTCTGGTTTTTTTTCTTTTTTGCTGGCTTTGGATTTGGTGGACTGGTTCCCAATCCTATTTCTTTTCAGTTCGCTTAATGTTGCTATATTTTGATCATTACTTGCACGGGGTTTTGGGTCCCCCCTAAAACCTATTTTTTCTTGCAATCAAAAAAATTATCTAGACATGCAATAATTATTGTTCAAAATCTATTTAAACTTGGTAAAACTCCAGTAGTCATAAGCATTGAATAATGCATGAATTTCATGCTTATTTTTTAAAACTCTACTATATTTAGTTGTACTTGTCACATATTATGCATGGGACCTATGAGCTCTTTAAAAACTAATCCTTAGTTGTTGAAATTGGGAAGGAAGCAAAGAAAAGACATCTTACTAGAGGCATGATGTAATCAATCCTTCATGAATAAAATATTTGTTATGTGTGTATCAAGCCTACTCTATTTTCTCCTATTTTTCTTTGTGTTTCTATGTTTTGAAATCCGCATATGGTATCAGAGATTTAATGAAAGATCCTAGGCATGACTGTTAAATCAGGGCAATGGAGTTTTCTCAAAGTTGTAGATAGCAAGAGTGAAGCATAAAGTTGTCAATTAATGAAGAAAAATTTGCAAGAGATTAAGCCAATCAAAAGGTGTGTAGCCTTATTGTTGCAGTGAAAGAAAATTTTAGCCCCCAATTAAATGTTGTTTGTGGTAGTTGAATGACACACAAGGGCCTGAAAAAGTCTTTGCATTGTTTAATTATTGTGTACACCAAAATGTGGTACACTTCTGTGAATCCTTGCATGCAAGGAGACTTAATAATGAGTCCTCACAAACTGATTCACAGCTCTCTATCCGAGTGTGTGAAGAGATTTGATGTTGAGGCCCTCAGAATGACCCAGTTACTCGTGCAAGTACACATTCGGAATGAGAGATTCGCAGATGAATAACAAGAACGCTAATCTCTGTTGAATCTAATCCATGCATGTAAATGAAAACTAATCTAAATATGATCGCAATGCATTAAACAAACTAATTTATTCAAATGAAATATATCTATATGCAAATCAAACTAAGATGCAATATTAAGCTATATGCTATTAAACTAAAATGCTTATAAAATCAAACTAATATGCAATCTCAAAATGATAAAACTCAAGAAAATTTGTAGCATAAGTATGATGTGAGAATTTGGGGATCCTTAATTGAGAGCAAGAGGGCTCCTTTTATAAGCACAAGTGGAATTGAAGGCAAATCTAGAAGCAATGTGGGATAAATGGAAAAGAGGAAACAAATTTCATTTTTAGAAGGTTTGTAGGAAATGGAATTTTTATTTTATTTCTTTTATTAATCAATTTGTTTCTTTTTTCATCACAAGAGATCTTGAGAGAATATTTTATTTATTTAATTTAAAAGAATAATATCTTCTCCTAATTAAATAAAATAAAATTATATAATTTAAAGATAAATATTAATGAAATAAAATAAAACCATTTAATTAAAAATGAATTTTAATTAAATAACCTTATTTCATTTAAGGAATATTTATTTCAAATAAATAATTTTATTTTATTTATTTAAAAGAGATTTATTTTTCTTAATTAATTAAATAAAATTAATGAAATATTCAAACCTTAGGAAGAATTGAGATATTTGAAATGGTTACGATTTGATCAAAGAATTTGATTTGAATATGGCAAAGCATTGATTCGGGAATTGATATTTGACAAATTGAATAAATGGGGCCCAAAGTCTAGGCGACCATTTTAGGGTGCATGTACATTTGCCCCTCTTTGACTAATGTGAGGTCGACTCGGGATCACATGCAGTCAAAGAATGGAATTGAAGTGTGAGATCGATTTGGGATCACAAAACAACCCAAATGTGTGTTCGACGGATGGGAACACATCAGGACATAGATAAATAGATTGAAAAAGACAAGGCCAACACCTGTGAATAGGTAATTGTCAAGTCTCAAATAAGAGATAATAATCTCAAGCAAGGTTGCCCCAAGAGAAGCAATTGACAAATTTGATAAAGTCAAATCAAGGATTGAAGTTTGGTAGGTACTGCCCCCTCATGATCAAAATCGAAATGAGATAGAGGAGAAACAATAAATTGATAAATTTGATCAAATTGAACTAAACATAAGGTTCTTGACATAAGATGAAAGATAAGAAAAAATCATAGAACCAAGGTAGATCAGCAAGAAAGATTATGCCCCAAGGTTGAATTAGAAGAAAAGAAGTGGGGTGAAAGTGAATGGAAGATAGAAGTTTGGAAGAAATGGAAAGAAATGGAGAGAAGAAAGAGAATTTGCCTCAAGAAAGAGGATGCATCAAAATCAATCAACTCTTTAAGATAGGGAATTTTGATTGACATCACGAAAGAATATAAGGAAATGAAGATCAAATCGTGACCACAGTTGATTGAAAGTCCACAAGAAAGATGAAGGAAACCCTCTCAAACTCATAATGCAGCCTAAAAGTGCAAATTGAACATGAAGTCTAAATAATGCAAGCTACATGAAAATGCAAAGGTGTACTTGCAATAGGGTAACATAGGATTGTTGTGTTCATCATTCATTAGAGAATGTAAAAGAACTTATTTTCATCATAGGGCCGTTATTACCGGACATCAGACAATCACACAATCAACACTAGTAAAAAATGCAACTATGAAGATATGAATGTGATTTATATCAGATTGGAATGTGTAAAGATTCTAACATGAGCATCAAAGACATAAAGGTCAAGATGACTACAATGTTAGCTTACCCAATTTAATGTAGCAAAACCATGCTCGCATCAAGGCATAAATGCCGGGATGACCATGAGAATGGTTGTGCAAAAAACAATCAAGGATGATGCCTTAAATCTCCCAAGTGTGTCAAGGAGACAACAAGAGACACAGAAGAGATTCAAGACAACACCCACAAGCAGAAAGCAAATAAAAACATGCCCCATGCCCCAAGTCTTCTAGTGATGCATCATGGAGAGACTTATTAGACAAGGACACTCAACGAAAATCAATAGCAGTCAGCACACAAAGAAAAGATCATGACATATCTCAAGCATTAAGTGTTGCGTTTAAAAATTTTAAGTGTGTAAACTGATACTGAGTTCCGAGGATAAGGATCGAATTCTTGCTAGTAGGTAAGATCACATGACCAAACTGGATAAGACCTAACTGATAAGTGTTGAAAAACACTCGATGTTGGGGGTTGTGTTGAAAAACACAGTTGGGTCGGTGTTGAAAAACACCGTTTGCGAGGTGTCCTAAAGAAAAGCATATCCAAGAGACCAAAGCTAACACATTGATGCCCCCTAGACAAAGACAAAGACCAATTCTAAACCAAGGCAACAAGGACAAGGCATGATGGAGAAAGGCTAAGTGTCGAGGATGCATGCTAAGAAATAGGGGTACAAAGGCCTCAATTAGCACCCATTTCCAGGTTTTCACCACTTGGAAGAATTTTTTTCAGGACTTTTTATAATTTTTTTTGTATTTTTGCTACCAAGGTGCCTGTTTCCAGGTTTTCACCAAGGCACTTTTTCTATTTTTATTTTTTTTTGAATTTTTTTGATTTTTTGATTTTTTTGGTATTTTTGGAATATATAATTTTTTTGAGATACATCAAAGCGCCTATTGCTAGGTTTTCACTAAGATGATAATTTTTTCAGGACATTTTCTGATTTTTAGAATTTTTTCAGCATCATATATGAATTTTTTTGAAATTTTTTTAGGATCAATAAGTATGTACAAAGGATGTCCCCAGATAGAACGGGCATCAAGGATAGAACTTCTTCAGGTGCAAAACATTGATAGGCTCAGGGGGCTGCTCCCTCTTTTCAGTAGATAGTAGATAAGCACCTGTACCAAAAGCTGCTGTGATAATGTAGGGTCCAAGCCAATTAGGTTCAAATTTGCCCTTCTGTTCTCTATTTTGTTGGTTCTTAGGATTCTCTCGTAGGAGAAGATCGCCTACTTGGAATTCTCTAGGGCGAACCTTTTTGTTGAATGCCTTGGACATCCGCTTTTGGTAGACCCTCATATGGTCAAATGATGCTTTACGCTTTTCATCCAAAAGTTCCAATTCTTGTAATCTCATGGCGCGATAGTCTTCATCTGTAACTAGATCGTTGAGAGAGACTCTAAGTGACGGAATCTCAACCTCTAAAGGTAACACTGCTTTAGTGCCGTATGTGAGGTAAAAAGGAGTAGCCCCAGTTGGAGTACGAATACTCGTTCTATAGGCCCACAAGGTCGAGTTTATCTATAGGTGCCAATCTCTACCATTCTTATGAATTGTTCTGTGTAAAATCTTGAGAATGGTTTTATTTGAAGCCTCTGCCTAACTATTTCCTTGCAGGAAGTAAATGGAGGACCAATGTTGCTTTATCTTAAATCTTTGGCAGAGTTGTGTAAGGTCCTTGTTTTTGAACTGACCTCCATTGTCAGTGATGATCTCAGATGGTACTCCATATCGACAGATGATATGGTTTAAAATGAATAAAGAGATTATCTTGCCGGAGGCAACAGAAAGTGGAACAGCCTCTACCCATTTTTTGAAGTAGTCAGTAGCAGTGATAATGAACTTGTGTCCACCTGATGAGTTGGGATGAATCTGCCCAACAAGGTCAAAGGCCCATCATTGAAATGGCCAGTGAGAGATAGAAGGAATTAGCTCCCTACCTGGAGCATGTATCAGGTGTCCATGTTTCTGACATTTTTCACAAGACTTGGAAAAAGCTACCGCATCTATCTGCATCGTAGGCCAATAGTACCCCACCCTAAGCAACCTTCGAGCCATGGAGAGACCATTAGAATGTCCACCACAAATGCCCTTGTGGATGTCAACTAACACTTGATCAGATTCCTCCTTTTCTAAGCACCTAAGAAGTGTTCCATCTAGACCCCTCCTATACAAATCACCAGAGATGAGGGAATGGCGAGAGGCATTACGAACAAGGTTTCTTCTTTCAGATCAATTAAATGTGTTGGGGATGATGCCATCATGGAGATATGATTAAATAGCACCATAGCGAGAGGATTCATGATTGACAAGGGTGAAAATGACATGGTTTTCAGGTGAGTCAAATATGGGATGACGTAGCTCTTCCACCAGGAATTCATATCTGGACTCATGTTCTTCTAATTGGAGAAGCGAAGCAAGGGTGGCCATAGCATCAGCTGCTTTGTTCTCAGCCCTAGGGATTTGCTGAAAAGTGACAAAAGTAAAATACCGTCTTAATGAATCAACCATTTTTTTGTAAGGTATCAACTTGTCATCTTTTGTTTGATATTGCTCATTGACTTGATTAATGATCAACTGAGAATCCCCGTAGATATGTAGTTCTATGATATTCCACTCTATAGCCATTTTTAGTCCATTTGTTAAAGCCTCATACTTGGCTATGTTGTTTGTGCATGGGAAGAGTAACTTGTAAGATTTGGGAATAGTGTACCCATGTGGAGAGACAAACAACACACTAGCTCCAGAACCATTTTGCATGTAGGAACCATCAAAGAACAGTTTCCAGGATCTCTCAGTCATGTACATAAGGTGTTCATCTGGGAAACTGACTTGAATGGGCATATTATCTTGAATTGGGAAATTAGCTAGTTGATCTGCAATAGCCTGGCCTTTGATTGCCTTGCGCTCAATATACTCTATGTCAAATTTAGAAAAAATCATCATCCATTTAGCAAGTCTACCCGTGAGAGCAGCTTTACCGAGCAAGTATTTGAGAGGATCAATTTTTGCTATGAGGTGTATGGTGTGCGCAAGCATATAGTGTCGCAATTTTTGAGAAGCAAATACTACTGCAAGGCAAGCTTTTTCAATACTAGTATAATTGACCTCATAAGCAACAAGAGTGCAGCTAATATAATATATGGCCCTTTCTTTCCCTTGTTCATCTAATTGAGCCAACAATGCCCCCAGTGAAGATTCAGTAGCTGAGACATACAAAATAAGAGGTTTTCCTGGAATGGGAGGCATTAAAATGGGAGGACTTGCCAAGTATTCCTTAATTTGATCCATGCTCTTCTGGCAATCCTCATTCCAGACACATTGAACACCTTTATGCAAGTTTTTGTTAAAGGGCTGCGCTCTATCTGCCAATTGTGAAATAAACCTCCTTATGGATTGAAGGCATCCTTGAAGACTCCTCATTTGACTGATATTTTTGGGAGGTGGCATGTCTATAATGGCTTGGACCTTTTCGGGGTCCACTTCTATTCCTTTGGCTGAAATGATGAATCCCAATAATTTTCTAGAAGTAACACTGAATGCACACTTTTTTGGGTTTAATCTTAGTTGAAATTGTTCCATGTGATCTAGAATTACTTCTAAATCAGCCAGATGTGTTCCTCTTTTCTTAGACTTAGCGAGGGTATCATCCACATAATCTTCCATATTCTTGTCATGGAAGGTGGTTGTCATAGCTCTTTGGTAAGTAGCTCCTGCATTTTTCAATCCAAAGGGCATGACATTCCAACAATAAGTACCCCAGGTGCATGTGAATGCAGTCTTTTCCTGATCCTCAGGAGCAATCTTGATTTGATTATACCCAGAAAAACCATCCATTAAGGAATAGATCTCATAGCCCGCCGTCATGTCCACTATCATGTCTATATTAGGAAGTGGAAAATCATCCTTTGGGTATGCTCTGTTAAGATCTCTAAAATCTGTGCAGATTCGAATGGATTTATCATGTTTGGAAATAGGTACAATGTTGGAAATCCAGTTAGCATAGTCAATGGCTCTAATGAATCCTGCACTAAGGAGCTTTTCTAATTCAGCTTTCACTAAAAGAGCTATATGAGGGTGCATTTTTCTCAACTTTTGTTTGATAGGTTTCACACCTGGAGCTATGGACAAATGATGCATAATGAGATTAGTGTCCAACCCTAGCATGTCTGAATATGTCCATGCAAAATTAATTTTCTTCTTTTGGAGGAACTCAGTGTAGGCTTTCTTTTCTTGAGGTGATAAAGATTTAGCCAAGTGTACAATTTTTGGAGCCGCTTCTGTACCCAGATTAACAGCTTCTATAGGTTCAACCAATACTGATGATCTGTCCTGAAAATAGCTTGGGAGACCATCAAGTACCTCATCCATAGGTGCCTCAGAGAGGTTTTCACCTTTGGATACATCTTTTTTTGTTACTTTTTTTGGTTCTAACACCGCCACACAGTGGTTTTCGCCATCAGAACTCTTTTTTTTTTTTATTTTTTTTTTAATCTTGTGACTAAGGTACTTGATGTCAGGTTCTGTCATACTGGTAGCCGATTCACTGGTGGAAGAGACTACAGGTTCAATGGCATTTAGATAGTAGGTGATCTCATAGTCATTGTGAAATGTCAAGAGTTGAGGCTCTTGATAACGTTGAGACCAATCAATAAGGTTGGGGTCAATAAGAGGTAGGTTAATGACTGGTTCAATATTAAGGATATAGGTGGTGTCATCTCTGGTGACCGCAGAATTGGAGTCTGTCAAGTATCCCTCTAAGGTGTCTAAATTAGAATTTACCCTATCGAGCGAAGAATCATCTACTAATGCGACACGTGGGTTCCAATATTCTAATTTGACACATGACTCATCAGTGACGTCAGGTTGAGAACTATAGGCATGGACAACATCCATATCCAAGTCAACTATTGCATCTAAGAGTGAATCCCATTCAAACTCATGAGAGTCTATTTCTAAATTATTGTTGGGGCCTCATGATGTAGAAGCCTCAAGATTTGGAAGAGTTTCCTCTCCTCTAGCAAGTTTCTCAATCACAAAATTATTTGAATTATCACCATCTGTTGCAGCTGGGATGGAGACACTATCCATAGTCAATCTTGCATTAATATAGTCACTATCTATCACAGCTAGGATAGGAGGACTGTCAATTGTTAGATCTTTGGAATCTCCCCAAAGGAGATTTGTTGAAGGTACCCAATCATCTGTCATGTCTTGTTGATTTGTCAAATCTGGTACATATTCTGTATCATCTTCACTATCCTACCTATCAGGAAAGGGGATAGTGCACTTGTTATTCTTCATAAAGTCGAGGCCAACCGATTTCTTAGACTTACGTCCAAAAATATCATGATTAAGTGGTTCGGCTCTAGCATCTAACCTGTGACTAAGAGGGCCATATCCTGGATAACCCATCTTCTTGACAAAAGTATATCCTCTCCCATAGGACTTAGGAGAGGGGGAGAAATTTTCATTGTGCTGGTACTTCTCCTCTTTGTATATCCAATCTCAAATAGCTACTTCCTCTTTTTCATCTTGTATTGGTATTGAGGATTCCACAAACTTGTCAAATAGTGTCATTACCGAAGAAGATGGTTTCATCTCTTGTGAAGGTTTTCCATAGGACCTAGGGGAAACAGGCATCTATGCAAAAGAGTCAAGTTGATACCCCCCCATGCTAAGGTCTACTGATTTAAACTTGTCTTGACAGTCTGCTAAAGTTGCTTGATAATCCTCTACTTCTCGATTAAGAGGGACATGAGCATTGGCTGAGATTGAATTGACTGATAAGGTGCTATCCCTTGGTATGCAAATTTCTACTCCATTGTAGGGGAACTTAACACACTGGTGGTAGGTAGATGGCACCACTTGCATGTCATGAATCCATGGTCTACCCAGTAAAATGTTGTATGCAAGGGGTCCAGTATCAATAATTTGAAACAAGATATCTTTTTCAACTAGGCCAATCCTGACAGGAAGGACAACCAACCCCTTAGAACTTCGTTCTGCCTCATCATAGGCCTTTATAGTGATCTTCTTTTTAGTGTCGATCACTTCCTCTGAACAGCCCAAAGTTTTTAACAAACTTAAAGTACAAATATTTAGCCCAGCACCCCCATCTATCAACACGCACCTAACACGGGTTTTATGAATCATTACTTCAATGTGAAGGGCAAGATTGTGTGGATGGCTTAGGGATTTGTCATCATCTTCTGAGAAAGAGAGGTAATGTGGGCTAGTAATGTGATTCACCATGCCTTGAAATTGGTCTATATCTATGTTTTTGGGAACATTTTCTATGCGCAAAGCATCCTCAAGGATCTGTTTATGTCTAGGGGACAACTCTAGGAGCTCCAAGATTGAGATCTGAGCTGGAGTTTTCTGTAACTGATCTACAAGATTGTAGTTTGGTTTAGGAGTAGTGGCAGACTTGGTGACATTCTTGGATGCCACTTGCTTGGATTTATTGGATGGACCTGAACTAGGACCTCTAAGAACAATAGGGCCTTGACTCCTGATAACAGCATTAAGGGCTTGATAAGATAACCTAGAATGAGGACCTCTCAGCACCACAACAGGTTCTTTGTCAAAGACAGGGGGAGAGTCATAACCATGCGGGTCCTTACTCCTCATCATATTAACAGTTGGCTCCACAACTTCAAGCATGTTTACCACATTTTTTGCCACTGTGTAAGTGTAGTTGATTGCAGCCTTGCCATCATTTGGTTTAGAGGTTTCCCCCTTGTCATACTTAGGCAACGGCTCTTTAAATGCTTTGTGATCAGCATTGGTGTTTAGTCCATCCACCTTAAGCTTTCCATTCTCAATGAGATCTTGGATAATGTGCTTGAGTTTCCAACAATTCTCAATGGTATGCCCAATGCCATTATGAAACGTGCAGAAAGCCTTCTCATCCCACCAATGTGGCTTAATGTCTGGGATGTAATGTTTTGCAGGATCCTGAGGATGTGCCAAGTTGTTAGCAATGAGAATTTTGAGAACATCCTCATATGAGTCACCCAATTTGGTAAATTGCCACTTCTCCTTTTTGGGCCTCTCCTGATATCTTGGTTTACTTTCTTGCTGATGAGGTGCATTGAGCTTCATAGCTTGAACTGCACTGGACAAGTGAAGGACACCTTGATCTTTAGGTTGGGGAGAGTCTACAACTCCATCATTGACAACTTGTTTGTTCTTGTTCCAATTGTTGTTCTTCCCTTTATCCTTGTTGTTGTGTTGACCATTGTTTCCATTGTTGCTATGTTTGGTCAAAATGCCTTGTTCTTTTAGAACATCCTCAATGCGGCATGCAGTTTCAATCATGGTATCAAAGGAATTGAAGACTATCTTTTTGATCTCATATCTCATTTCAGGCACCAAGTTACTGACAAGTATGTCAATCTTTTCATCCTCATGGATCATCCTAGGATACCGAGAACACTGTCTTCTCCACCTTTGTAAGAAGGTAACAAAGGGTTCCCCTTGATTTTGTTTCAAGTTGCATAAGTCCAACATAGTAACAGATCTTGACAGATTATATGCGAAGTGTTGAACGAATCTATGAACAAGTTCTCTAAAATTTTTGATAGGGGGAGTGATATTGGTAAACCATTCCATTGCTTGTCCTTTAAGACTTCTAGGGAATAACCTCATTAAATAGGAGTCATCCTGATGGAATTCAAAGCTCATAGTATAGAACTGGCGCACATGGTCATGTGGATCACCACTGCCATCATATTTATCATATTGAGGGAATTCCACCCTCCTTGGAAAATCCTTCATACTCACACTCTTGTCGAATGGATTAGGACAAATCGAGTCTAGTGAGAATGAGCTCTGAGGTTGCATCATTTTCTCCATCATTTTCTTCATTTGGCAGATTTCTTCCGCTTGAGAGGGATTTTGTTTTTGTATTTTGTTGTCCACATCAAAATTATAAGGGACTCTGGCGCCCTTGTTGATTAGACTTTCCAAGAACTTATCTTTGTTTTGTTCCAAATACCTATCTACATACTGTTGGAAGATAGGCTCTTGTTGCATTCGCATAAAGTCTTGAGTATCAAGGTCATAATGTGAGCTACCACCTCCATGTTGGGAACCATGATGTGCATGTTGGGAGGGTGGTCTTGAGTTTCTAGGAGGGGTTTGCCTCCTATAGTGAGCATACTAAGAGGCCCTTCTTCCTCTAGGACTAGGAGATCTAGAAGGAGTTCTTGACCGCCTTCTACTTCGTGGTGTTCTGGAAGGGGTGGAGGGAGGAGAATTATTTCCACTGTTAGCACCCCTGTTGTTGAATTGAGTGTTTAATTGTTGGGGTAACAGCCTATCTTGCTCCTCTTGGAATGATTTTCTCTCTATGTCCAACAAGGCTCATTGTTCCTCTTCGAGAAGCCTAAGTTTTTCTTCTTTTGTAGCTCGTTCATTTTGTGCAACTTTTTTTTCCTTCTCAATTCTTTTTAGCCTCTCACTTGTATGCCTTGAGGCTGTTCGAAGTGGAGAGTTTGGTCTTGAATGTTTGTACAAATCATTGGTATACGTTGCATTGACATGAGCATCACCAGGCTCATTGTCTTGGTCTTCGTGTTGTGACCATTGGTCTGGGTGAGCTCGTCTCTCATGCCTGTCAGCTCGTTGATGTGCATCTAGGTACCTAGTGCTGATGGGGGGTGAACTGGGTTGAGCATCATGAGAGGAATTACCAAACAAAATCTTGTCTCTGTGTCTTTCATAGATATCATCAAGGGTTTGATCCATAGCTTCCCTCTCCTACCGAGTCATGGTATAACTCATATCCATACCTGAGTGTGAAGGTGTTGAGGGGGTACTCAAATCACTAAAATGGCTCTTTGGGTCAAACCAGGTGTCAGACTTACTCCTAGGTGACTGGTCAAATATTGGTTCCTTTTCCGTTCTCTTTTGACGAGTCTGAACTGGGGGTAGTTGGTTGAAGACTATCTGAGGTCACTTTCCTTGGCTCACTTGATATCTTGTTGTTACTGACATGAAAGGGAGAGTTCAGGCAAACAGACAAATCTAGGAAACGTCAATACTAAACTAGGATAGTAAAAGTTCTCTTGTCTGAGAGAAATAGTGAAATAGAACTGTTGCAAGTAGGTGCAAACCAATACTACCACAGAGGTGCTCAATTCTTGGGTGAATACCCTAGCACATATGGATCAGGAGGATGACTTACACAAAGTACTAAATTTGAATGTATGAAAATGGGTGGACAAAGAGATTACTAGCACTCTCCAAGTGTGTTATCAAAGAGTCTGCAAATTTATCTATTTGACAGGAATAATTCCTAATTTGTCAATCTCAAGAAAAATTTCTTATGGGATCAAGGATCACTAACTCAAAAGGTCAAGGACACAAGAACCTTAAATACAGAACAGGTCTCTAGAACTGGGACAAGTCATGGAATCGAAGAACTCAGTATTTCAGTTTGTTGTTCATTTGCAAAGATTAAGCAAGTATATCAACTGATTTGTATCAAGCACATAAGATAGCAATCAGGGAGTTCAAGCAAGCAATTGTCTTCAAACAATGAGCAAGGGGCAAAACAACCTTGCACATGAACAAGAATAGTGACTTAGTATGGTACTTCTTAAAGATGCTACTTGTGTATGTTCTTGAAGATGTTTTAGCAGGCACTCAGAACACAACAACATCCTAGCAAGTTGTCTAGAAAGATATACATGGATTTTCTAAAGGGCATCCTCGATATACGCAAGGTACGTGAGGCCCAAATTCGTAGATGAGAAGAATCAAAAATCACACAGCCAGGGGGAGACGGTAACCCAAATCTCCTCCTTCACTTCTCAAAGGTATAAAGTTCTTTGAGGCTTAGCCAAGAGTGAAATCTAACTCATTCCCAAGAGAGGTGTCTTTGGATTCACCTCCTGATATTTATACTCCACCGGAACACAGGAGTTAAGGCCGTCCCTTGAGGTGATGAAATCCCCAAGCAGGCCTTCTAAAAATGAAAAAGTAAGTAATTCTCTATCAAAAAGTATTGAAAAGCACTAAAGGTGGAACACTTAACGCTTAGAGGAAATATGAGGTGAGTCCACAAGGTGGAACACTTAACACCTCACACAAGCTACAAACGAGTCCACAACCTAGAAAACAAGTGAGTTCCAGAAAGCACAGAAGGGTTGCCTAGTGGAACAATTAACGCTTATTTCCTATAGACCCCTCCCCTTTAATGTGGTGCTAAGATTGCAACCACAGGGCGGAAATGAGGGGCCGGCGGATTAGCAAGTCCAATAACCCAAAATAGCAATCTAGATCAATCACAAGTAATCTAAGACTGCTAATCAATAAGACTATTTTGATATTTGAAACCAAGAATTACTTAATGTTTAAAAGACAGGCTTTCACTTTAAATACAAACTTGCATGAAAGAAAATCTATGTTCATTTATTTCCCATTAAGAGCATAAAAGAAATGTGTTCTAGGAAAGCGTGTAACACTCAAGCCAGACACGAGAGCTTAATTTTATGCCCAAAACCAAATGTTCTAGAGATTTTGAGAATGTACCTTAAGTCCAAAGATCTGCAATTCATGATTTAGCACCTACAAATGCCCACATAAAAAGAAAAATTAGCTCCTCACCACAAAACAAACAAAAAAGAGAGTAATTAAAAAACTAATTTAATTAAAAATAGAAATCTAAAACTAACGAAATTACTAAAATCTAAAAACTAATAAACAAATTAAGAAAAAAAAATGTGTACACCAAAATGTGGTACACTTCTGTGAATCCTTGCATGCGAGGAGACTCAATAATGAGTCCTCACAAACCGATTCACAGCTCTCTATCCGAGTGTGTGCAGAGATTTGATGTTGAGGCCCTCAGAATGACCCAGTTACTCGTGCAAGTACACATTCAGAACGAGAGATTCACAAATGAATAACAAGAACGCTAATCTCTGTTGAATCTAATCCATGCATGTAAATGAAAACTAATCTAAATATGATCGCAATGCATTAAACAAACTAATTTATTCAAATGAAATATATCTATATGCAAATCAAACTAAGATGCAATATGAAGCTATATGCTATTAAACTAAAATGCTTATAAAATCAAACTAATATGCAATCTCAAAATGATAAAACTCAAGAAAATCTGTAGCATAAGTATGATGTGAGAATGCGGGGATCCTTAATTGAGAGCGAGAGGGCTCCTTTCATAGGCACAAGTGGAATTGAAGGCAAATCTAGAAGCAATGTGGGATAAATGGAAAAGAGGAAACAAATTTCATTTTAAGAAGGTTTGTAGGAAATGGAATTTTTATTTTATTTCTTTTATTAATCAATTTGTTTCTTTTTTCATCACAAGAGATCTTGAGAGAATATTTTATTTATTTAATTTAAAAGAATAATATCTTCTCCTAATTAAATAAAATAAAATTATATAATTTAAAGATAAATATTAATGAAATAAAATAAAACCATTTAATTAAAAATGAATTTTAATTAAATAACCTTATTTCATTTAAGGAATATTTATTTCAAATAAATAATTTTATTTTATTTATTTAAAAGAGATTTATTTTTCTTAATTAATTAAATAAAATTAATGAAATATTCAAACCTTAGGAAGAATTGAGATATTTGAAATGGTTACGATTTGATCAAAGAATTTGATTTGAATATGGCAAAGCATTGATTCGGGAATTGATATTTGACAAATTGAATAAATGGGGCCCAAAGTCTAGGCGACCATTTTAGGGTGCATACAATTATAATTGAAAATAGTTGAATAAGCATGTTATTTTCTCAAAGAAAGCATGTTTGCATGCATAGTTTTAGTTTAAGTTCTTAGGAGAGTTTTCTAAGTTTAGCTCTGTAGTTAGCTAGTGAGTCAAGATGAGCTTCAATTCAATGCAAATAAGCATGATTTTGTTCATGCATAGCAATTTAGATAGTTTAGATAGTTCAATTCCAACAACAATTTTTTGCATGCAATACATATGGAGTTTTTTTTAATGCTCTATTTTTAGTTCAATCTACAGTTAGTTGTATTATCACATCCTCTAATTGCTGCTCTTTTCTATATTTGTATGTAGCTTTTTAGCATTTTTTTTTAATCATAAATTACATTTCTTTTGAAGCCTCTATGATTTTATGTCTGCAATAAAAGTGGAATTTTTTATTTTACAAAATAGAGTTTCCTCTATTTTTTAGAACAGAGCATTTCATTTTTTATATTTTCATGTTTATGATTTTATACTTGTTAAGGTTTTGATCTACTGTATAAGACTTCATAAGGTTAGTGTTTACTATGTTTAATATGAAGCTACTTGGTATTGGTTATTCCAATCGCCAATGTACCTTTGAGGAGTGCCAACAACACTTTAATTTATCCTATTTCCTAGCCATGTTGGACATTTTAAATCTTTTTTTATTTAACTTACTGTGTCAGGCTACCAACATATATTTTTTAAGGAAGATAATTTTATTATTATACTGAAGTATTGGGCACGAAATTATGGTTCTACAAAATTGTGAAAAGATACCTAATATGTTTCTTTATTTGTTCTTTTTGTGGTTCCCTAAATTTTAATAAATTAGAAGCTTGAAAGAATTATAGAAGTTGTAAAGTTGTAACTGGCATTTTTTCTTTGTATGGAGAGTTAAGGATTGGAATGTAATTTTGTATGGAGATTTAAGCATTGGAATGTAATTTTTCAAAATTGTATGGAATCCCTTGTCTCTACATTTTACAAAATTACAAAATTGATATCTAATATTTTTTTCTCCAAAATCTTAAAATGATGTAGGGGTCAATTTTTCCTTTACAAAAAGAAAAGGAACCAATAGTCTTCCAAATTGAAAAATAATAAAATACACTATACACTTATTTTCTTCTTATTCCTCATTTGTGATTCCTATACATGTTTTCTTAGTTTGGATATAGTGCATGCTTTGTTTTTTATCCTTCTATTTTTAAAATTTTATTTGAGCTGTATTTTTTTTAGAGAAATTTCCCTACAAAATTTGGAGCTTGTACACTTTTAAGTACAATATAAGAAGGAATAATCTAATTCAAAAAAAGTATCTTGGGGATGATTAATGATTGTCAAATTAATCAAAGGTAGGTTGTGATAATAGTACCCAAGTGCGATGTAATAAAAGAGATACAATCACCTTTGATATATAGGTGGAATAAATAGGAATAGAACTTGGTTTCAAACATGCCAAGGATGATTCAAAGGCAAGAAGAATTAGTTTCATAGGTTAAAGGAAAGAGAAATCAGTAAGCTTTGAAGTGGTGGCAATGAGAAAAAACTGTGTCGACTATGTTTAGGATAAGAAATTAGTGTTTGTAAGCTTTCAAATTTTGATTTTGATTTTCAAGAAAATATTCATAAAATATTATAAACTTTAGTGTATTAGAAAAATTTCTAAAATATAAATGATTTTGAAAATATTTAAAATTGGTATTTTCTAATCTTATAGAATCATACATATTAGTAATAATACTATAAAATGTTAAAGGATTTAAAGACTATTGTTCTATTATTTTAATTTTTTGCAAACTTTTCTTAAATATCTTTAAATTTATTTTTCTAGATAATTTATAGAATATCATAAAAAAATAGTATATTTTACAATTGAAAAATATTATAAAATCTGACATTTTTTACTTTGACTGATAGAGAAATTTCGATATTGGTGAGTATAATAAGCTATTTGAGGAGAATGAAGCTTCATGTTGCTACAAAAAAAATGTTGTTGAAAATTATTTTAAAAAATGATTTTCAAAAGAAGATCAATCATATGACAAATTTTTCTATTATATAATTATAATTTTTCAAAAAATAATATATATTTAAAATAGTATTGAAAATTAATATTATTATTCTTTTCACCTTTCCAATAACTATACTTGACCTCTCTCTTCCATGGGCTCTATTGATGAAATGTATAAAACAATGATGATTGCAGGATGTCAATGGCATGCAAACAACTATATTTTCTTTTGGCAGGTTACATGCTTATTCGCATCTATTCTTGTTGTGAAAACAAACTCAATTTTCTACTGTGTTTTGCTTATACTTATTGTGTTTGTATTTATGAATACAATATTTACTAATGTTTTTAAAGTCATTTCAATACTACATTTTTGTTTGGTTCTACCTTCAAAATATACAGTTCAACCAAAGTGTACATTCCATTCATTCAAAGTGGATGTTGTTATTTACAAGACTTTTGTCTACAATGATACCTTATTTTCAATAATGCTTTCACATTAGAGACCTATCGGCGTACCCCTTGCACCTTCTTTTGGTGTAAGTGCTAGTTGTAAGAAACCTGCATCCATAAACAATAAGTAAATCAGATGGTATGAAGATTTCATACCACCGTATCATAAATACTTAAGTAATACTGTTTAACTTTTTAAATAACATCTTAAATTTTTTAGGTGTATTCTAGAAAGATTAGTGAAAATATGTCTTTCAACTTTTTAGATTTTAACTTTTTTTAGTTTGGGCTATTTTTGCATTGTCTCCAACTTTTTAAGGTTTGGGCTATTTTGTATATTTTGTACTATGGGTGTGACAAGTAATTTCACAAACTCTTATTTTAAGACTCTTTGTTTTGATTAGGTAAAATTAGGTTTGAAGGGGACCCGAAACCCCAAACAAAAATAACTAAAGTCAGGAACTAGTTTTACAAGGACCAGCAACCAAGTCAAGCCGGTTTTACAGGGACCAGCAACCAACATAATTCAACAAAAGAACAAGGACCAAAAGTCCAGAGAAAACCAATGAAAAACAACACAGAACAGAAGGAAACAACTTATTAGACTAGATCTTTAATAGCACTAGAAATAGAAGTGCCTAAGACAGCAACCTCTTTGAGAGAATCTTGAATATTCTTAGCAGTAAGCTAGAGATCTGCTTTCTTAGTGCTTTGTCTAGTTCTTCAATATTTTAAGACTCTTTGTTATTTAATACTTTAAATATTTTAAGACTCTAGTGCTTTGAATATTTTAAGACTCCTTGTTATTTAATTATTTTTTTGTTAATTAAATATTTTTAAAGTTTACATATGTATTTATTAATCTAATATATTATATAAATTACTTATCCCAATTATGATTGGTTCAATTGATTGTGTGTCATTTTTACAATACATTTGATAAGTTTAACATTTGACATTTTATTGTATTGTTACATATTTACATCCCTTATAGATTTGATATTACATTTTATACACATTTTAGTGTTCATCCCTATATCGTAATTTTAGAGACAATATTTTTCATTTTGTATTCTTCTTCGAATCTTAATGTCTTTTTTATATTATATTTAATTTTTTATTCGTATCTATTTCTTATTTTTTATATTTAATTATTTCTATTTTGTTAGATATTTTTATATTCACCAATACATCCCCAACCATTATAAAATTTATGAGCCTCATTCCATCATAAAATCAACTCATTCATTTGTTCCAATATAAAACAATTCTTACTTAAATATTTAAACATTAAAAAAAATAGAATATTCGTTTACTATTATGTTATCCTTATTTCCATCATTATATTTTTAAATTTTTATAACTCTTTTACATGTTAACATTTTTTAATCATTCTAAACTCTCCTTACTATTCTAACTACCCTAACATGTTTTCCCCATTAAATCTTTAACTATTTTATTTTAAAATTCTTCTAAATATTTTAATACATTTATTTAAATTTCTCTCAATTTATTATATCAAAGGGGGGGAAATGGCTTTGAACCAGTAGGATCGACCATCAAACTTATGGAGAACAATGACAGTCAACTCAAAAATAGTTGATATAAGAAACAAAATCAAGAGATCACTTATAAATGAAGCAACACGATATTCTATGCACGGTGGCATCTGTAGTCTAGAAGCCAGTGGAGTCCCCTGTGTTAATTATTATTAATCTTATCTATCATCTATATTTTTACAAGAAATTTTATTCCCACATTTGACAAAAAGGATAAAGGTGTGAGATGTGATGCGACTACTCTAGACAAGGATATTCCCTCCTCCTCCAGAATTATTCCTTTTCTAAAGATTGTTGATATGTAGGAGATAAATTTTTAACTCCTCAAGGAAGACCTGGAGGACAAAATTGATCCCCCATTTGGTGTTTTGCAAACGGCCAAAGTAATGTCTATATATTCCTTTCACCTAGTTAAATGGTTTTTTCATGAAATCAAGACTCTGAGTCTTAACCTCAGATCCCTTTCTGCCAAAGTGGATAATATTCAAGAGAGGATAGATTCTAGGTTTGATTGGATGTACAATGCTGGGGAGAACAAGGACAACATGAAGATGGACGTACTGCAGGATAAAGTGGATAGAATGGAGTCTACCCTCAAGAAGATTATGTAGGACAATAATCAGTTTATGGGGACGACAGTTGAGTGCATCAATAACATCAAGAAGGAGCTAAATATTGGGTCCCTTGTGAAGATTGATGAAATCAAATACGGTGATGAGGACTAGACTAGGGCAGGAAAGCGTACCAGATCTTCCAAGAAGAAGAAGATTCAGGAGAGGATTATGGAGCTCTCTGATCTTAATGTGGCCATTAGTAAGATGTCGAATGCCAAAAAATGAAAGAATTAGAAGACATATCTATTCGATAACCAAGAGGAGATCTTATACAGTGCTAGTTGGACAGTTACCAACTGTCATATAGTTTGGATAGTTCCAAGACAGTTCCAAACTACCTATACAATGTATTACGCCAACATTCCCCCCCTCAATACATTGATCCTAAAAAATATCAAATTAACTTTTCCCTAGGGATCCCCCCTTAAGGCTTACATAACAAAACATGTTGATTACATAATATAAATACATATATTGAGAAAATCTTCTTTTTGACGTTGAAAATCCTAAATCATGCAAGGCTCCATCAAGTTGTCTTGTGACCCTCGAAAAGGTGTAGCGTTGAGTTGTGTTCTTAAGCTCTTAGTCCTGAACTCTCGAATCCTAGTCTTGAATTATTCAACAATGATCCCTAAGAGATGTGATAGATCTCTATCATTGTCTAATACCATGAAAGGGTATAATTCTCAATCATATACTCTAAAGCTTGCTTGACAACAATCCATATTGAGCGCAATACCAAATCTTAAACCTGTCTCCAAAATGATTCTTCACAAGATATGCATTCTTCAAATTTGTCAGCAATAGAAAGCAAAAACAAAAAAATAGAAAGCCAAAACTGCTTCTCATGCAGACCACCATCACAAAGGGAGAAGCTAACTTGAGATGATTGAAGTTCCTCCATCCTTCAATGCCCTAGGTTCAAAGCAAAAGATTGTGAATAATAGGAGATTGAAGATCGGTAACAACCTCTCCATCATCTGATGTGTCTTCATGGTCAATGCATGCAACATTGCCTTCTTTAGTTTGTTCTTTTAATTTTCCTTTAAGAACATCACTAGCTCTAGTTCTACAAATCCATGTTGTGTGCCCCTTTTTCTTATAGTAAAAACATTTATTGTCTCTTCTATTTTTATTTGACCATTTTTTAGTACTTTGTGAGTATAATGCCTAGTCTATTGGATGAGCTTCTTCTATGACTTCCTTTGTCCTATTTTCTTCTACTAGAAGGGTTGATATCATATCCTCTAGAGTTTGTGAAGTGAGTTGACTTAGTGTAAAGACAACATTTCTATATTTGGAAGATAAGCTATTTAACAAGATGGCCTTAGCATCATCATCATCAATAGGAGCCTTAACTTCTGCAAGTTGTCTAATGAGAGACCTTAAATTACTTATATGATTTGACATTGTGATCCCATTTTCCATTTTGAATCTAAACAATTGAATTTTTAGAGAAAACTTTGCATTGATAGCTTTTTCTCCAAACAACTTGTTTAGATTATCCCAAATGTCGGTAGAAGTGTTATCTAGATCTATGTGATGAAGTTTAGAATTGGCAAGAGCAAGACCAATAATAGCCTTGGCTTTATCATCTCTACTATTCCACTCCAACAATTTAGTTGCATCTATGGGTGGTTTTTCTTTTCCGCTTCCTTTGCCCCATAGGTTTTTATTCATCAATTGCATTTGTATTTTTATTCTGTGTGTATGGAAATTGAAACCAGAGTATTTATCTAATGGAATATCCATTGAACAACAATACTAGAAATCACCAACTATTCACAAAATTGAAAATAGTATGCATACTATACTTGATTGAAAGTGCATACTTACTATATTCTGGCTATACCAGTGGATGTCTTGTGAAACATCATAAATATTCACCATAGTCCATCTGAAGAGCACTCCAAACCCTCTCCCTTATTATATTGTGCAAGTATTATCACTTTTAGACTATCCATCGCAAAGGCACTTGAACACAGAGACTTCCATAATGCTCGTTGAATCAAAACTCACCAACAATCCATGAACATTCACTGGTCCCTTCAATATATTACATTCTTCATGGGTCATTCACAGAATGTCATGATCCCAGCATGGATACGGAGGGGAAACAATCACCGGTCATTCAAATCAATAGCCATTTCACTTTGACTGATTATCATTTTCCATGTAGGTCTTTTACAGCCTGAGTATGTTCCACCACCACACCTACCACTTTAGTAAATGATATTCAATATCATTTGGATCACTTCGAACACCACTGCAAACACATTCTCTCTTTCAGTCCCACTTCAACATAACTGTTCACAGCTTGGAGAGTCTTAGTAACCAATCTCAATAGCATTGCATGTCGCCAGCAAGGACTGTTATATCGGTTCTTTAAAAACTGTTTCACTGTTGCAAGTGTGAATATTGTTGTCATATTTTTGCTCATTCTTAAGTTTGGAGACCTAGTTACTAGATGAGCTACAATGCCCTGGTTTGCATTATTTAGTGGTCTTGCGTAAGACTTGTGTTCATTTTCATTGTACAGTACATGAAAGGGAAAAGAGATAAAAACTCCATCTAAGATTACATGTATCAATATTTTGAATATGTTGTACAGAAGGAAACAATTGAAAAGAACATTTATCTGATCTCACACATGTTGTGAGCATAGCCATTGCTAGAATTGCATAAATGAGTGCAAATATACATATACAATGAATATAAGGTATAGGGGTACTAGACATTGCCTAGTATTGAGTCTATCTCCACGGTGTGCCCGGTGTGCTCCTATGATCTTGAACCTGCAAAGAGAGAGAAAAGAAAGGGGTTAGATCCAATGGATCTAAGAAATGCCTAGTATCACAGTACCTACCTACAAGCATGCATACGTGCACTCAGCTATACACCTCTATCACGGGCTGTGCTCAGGGCAGGTGCATGAGGAGGCTCCAGAAAATAAAAGGATACCATTGTTTTTACTAATGTGTTCATTCCATGTGTAGATACAGGTTACAACACCAATGGTCAGTATTGAGTCTCCTAGTACCCTACACTCAATCGGTGAGGGTTTTTAGAAGCTCTATTCCCACAGAGTTTATAGGAACCCTAAGCATCTCAAGGAGAGGCACTGACTCATGTGGGAGGCATTCAATAATTGAACAGCATTAGTGGGACACTCTGAGATCATAAAGCCAAATCAAATGGGGCATGGTAAAATAGGGCACTGGTAGGAAGCATTCATCATCAACATGTTAAAGGTACATAAATCCATATGTTCAAAGAAGGTACAACATAAAAGTGCTTCAAAGCTAGACTCAATGCATTAACATCATAGCATGAACATAATCAAAATCTGCATTATGAGCCAATAGAAAAGGGACTCTATATCATAATATCCCAAGTGATAGACATTTGATACATGATAGTACACTAGATTTCATACAGAAGATGTACAATCTACATAGTATCATCATTGAATAGCATAAATATATTCAAACATGCAAACATACAATAGACATGGGGGGCACCATGGAGTTCATTCAACAACAGAGTGGAAAAATGTCATCTCATGGAATAATCTACTCAGTAGCATGATTCATGATAGAAAATATACATGCACTATCAACAATAGAATATGTTTCACAGGTCCTCAATAATGTGGAGCATTCAATGGCACAATGAAAAACCATCCAATAGTAATACAGGTTGTTCGATAACTAGTGCAATGTAGCAACAACAATGATGTTTGCAAGTGAATAAGAAAAAGATTATGCAGAGATTAAGAGCTTGCGAGCCCGGCTTCAGCAGTAGCTTAGCACATTCAATATAGTACAAATAGGCCACTCAATGAGTAATCACATGGTGCAATGGCACAGCTGTAGTATAATCAACAATGGGCACGAAAATAAGGGCACCACAAGATCTATATAGCAGGGTGTCATAGCACATCTACATGACATAGGCACTTCAAGCATCAACAACAAGAGCAGTATAAGAGATCTAACTACGGGCCCCAAGTAGCCATAGAATCAATAAGATTGAGGCCCTAATTACAATACTCATGGGCCGTAGATGGTACAAGCATGATGCACTCGATTTATCAACAAAATAGGTAGTAATGAGATATATTGAATATGGAACCAACGTCATGATAGTGAACTTGCAAGCTTGAAAACCCCAAGTTATAATAGTGAGTCTCCAAGCTCATGATGCCATACAAACAATGTTGTTCTCAACAGTAAGGTCATTGACAATAAACAACAATGGAGCTTGCAAACTGGAATAACAGTGAACTTCTAAACATGATGCCATGAACACCAACAATGATATTAATGTTCACGAGCTATAACTACACATCCAGCATGTCAATAGTATGCTATAGTAGCCAGTAAAACAATGTGTAGGGACACGCTATTAAGCCTTACAGTATGCAGTAAACCTTCAAATGTCATGCCCTAGTCAGCAATGATGCCCTAGCATGCTATTGGGCTATGTGATTAATAAAAGAAACAATGATCGATAGCATCAATAGTGATGTCATCTACCAGTGTCGTGCCCTGGCCTTGCTCATGGATCATCAAGTGTGGTTAATAGATCAAACGGTAAATATGTCCTAGCTCTCGGGTTATATACAAGAAATAATAGCAATCATAGAAATAATAGTGATCAATAGAATAACAGTGGTGCCATGAAACACAACAATTAAGTCCAGCTGCAAACCATAAACAGTGCTTCAAATCACAAAAATAGAGCCTGTGCCATCGAATAGCAACAGGAAGCCCTTGCTGTTAACAAAAGAATAGTGCATATACACAGTGCCATTCATTCCAATACTAGCAACCAAATGCAGAGAATATAAAAGGAATGATGTACAAAAATAAAGCCATGAAATTGAAAGTGCAAATGCCTCAATCAAGGCACATATACAGAGAGATGCTTCAACAATGGCCTCATTTTTTCAAAGAGTTATGAAATAAAAAAACTAGTAAACAAATCAAATATGCCTACCTCAATAGCATAGTTGCTAAGTTCAGGGTTGTTGTTTCCAGGTTTGAACTTAAAGATTGCCAGAGAGAATAGGAAGTTGCCAGTTGCTGAATGGGGAAGGTGGAGTGCCAGTGGTTTCCTAAATTTTCAAATGGGGTTTCAATGATAATGCTTGTTTCATTTCCTCCCCTTTCTTTTAGGGTTGAGGTTTTCTTTTGCCACGTTTTCTCCAACTTTGGGTTATGTGTTGTAATTATTTCATGAATATTTTCCCCATTATTTGGGTTGACAATATTTGACATTCATATGTAACCTATAGTTTAGTCAAGGGCATAGGAGGATTTTATTTTTCAATGTTATTATGTTTTTAGAAATGTGTCTCCCTTTTGGTTGAGGCCATTTTAAAATATAATTATATCTACTTTTATGCCATAGTGGGATAGGATTTATTGTTAATTCATGGCCCATTCCTTATTGTAAGATGTCGACAAGTGGTATTTTCTATAAACCATTGTCAGATTAGCAATTAGTGGCATGACTTAGTGGATGTAATGGTCACTTTTGACTATTTATTTTTTAGAGACCCACTTTCCTCACCCCTGTTTATCCGAGAATCAGGAATTCAGACCATGATGCTACCTCATGGGTCCATGTTTTGACTTTTCTATTCTTAGGAGGTAGTGGTCTTGAATGCATATTCAGGCAGATTTTCTTTATATACCTTTCACTTTTGGTGATTAAGGGAGTTGTTCTTTCCCTCTTTCTTGGAGGTGAATGCTTGTAGCTCTGGTGAAGCAGATTGATTTATTTTGGCTCCTTTCATTGAAGATAATACAGTATTCCTTCTCATTCCTGTTATTTTTGAGTTTTCCTATTTGAATTCATGTTAAAGTTATTGTGATCCTGTCATCCTTTACTTTGCATGTCTGTTCAAGTTGAATGTTCAAGAAGGTGTTTTTGCAGTTATTGTTATAATCTGTGTACTTTTGGTTTTAAGTTGTGGAAGTTTTCCCTTCTTTTAACATGAATACCTCTTTATTCAAGAATTGTCAAGAAAGACAAGGTCAAGTTGTGAGTTACCAGATTATTTTAAGTGTCATTGTGAGTTCTTTTTCAATCTATGGATCTACTAAGTTCGGTGAATTGCCTAAAGTTAGTTTTAATTTCATGCAATCTCTCTCCCTTTTCCTTCAAAGTTTAGTTAAGTTTTAGGTGATTCAAGGTGAAGCCTACCCCGAATCTGGAGGTATATTCTCTGATAGGTTACCCACAGCCTGAGAATAGTCCCATGTTTCACAGGATTGTTGGGTTCAATACTTGCAAAATAGGGTGCAATCCCTAGTGACAATAGTTTTTTGGCATGCCCGGTGGGACAACTTTGTTTCCCATTATTCACTGGGATTTTGGTGTGATCCTCATTGCAATCAGCCTTTAAGAGGTGGTTTGTTTCAAGCACCATGGCGACTCTTAGAAAAATCTACTAGTTTAAGCAATTCAAGTGTTGATAAGTTTCATAAGTTTCTTTTTACCAACTCATTTGATGAGCAAGCATATCAATACCTAATGCTTATTCTCCCTATCACCCCCCATATCATGAGAAACCTACCCATGTTCTAGCATTCATTCCATATCAAGCTGGCCAAGTAGCAGTATACAATCAAAATGGCTCACAAACAATGAGTTACCAGCATGCACCACCATACCCTTTCACCCAGCATCAAGCATCCTGGAAGCACTCCTATGAACCACCCTATGAGGGACACCATTGAAATCCCCAAAATGAGTGACATACCACCTCAGATACAAGATCCATATCCTCTTTGTTGGCATCTTTTTAGGAGGAAACGAGCTCTTTTATGAAAGATTATGTGTAGACAAAGTCTCAAAAAGAGGAGCTCTCAAGGCAGTACATGGAGGTGGTGACTTTCTCAAGGTAGCTTGAGAGCCAAATAGCAAGTGCTGAGCAGACCCTTGAAAAGAAAAACCAACAAGAGGAGATCCTTGAAGAAAAGATTAAAGAATATCAAGAATTAATAAAGGCCATCTATCTTACAGCTACAAAAACTAAGAAGGATCTCTAAAAAGAGTTGGAACACAATGATGAATTCCATGATCATGAATGAGAGACACTGGCCAAGAAGATTGTAGAAAGGGATCAATTGATTAAGAGCCCGTCAGAGGGAGTGCCAAAGCAAGGAGATCAAGAAGCCACTACTGCACCAATGCAAGAAATCTCATCAGATCCACCAGAAGAAAATAAGGAGTTAATGCAATCTTGGAGACCCTCCTGGACTATGTATCCCTCCTGGACTATGTATCTGGGTTGGGAGATGCCAACTCTTTTTAAGGGGGAGATCCAGAAGAAGATGCCCCATGCCATTGAAGAGAGCCTAGAAGCTTTGCAGACCAAACAAGAAACTCACAAGGTTAAAATCCGAAGCTTCTTGTCTGGTAAGTCCACTAGCACTCCTATTGAAATCCCAAGCTTTAGGATTTCTCCTTCAATTCAGAATCGTAGTCAACAGGACCCTAACCCCCATGCATGTTTAGAGCCTATTCATGACCCTATCTTAGATTTCCAGCCACTTCATCCTACTCCTATGGAAGAAACACCTATGACGTTTGACTTCCTAAATGATAGTGAGCCTGTCCTGCAGCAGATAAAGCCTTATGATCCAATTCCTAAAGAGCCCACTACACCTCATGAGATTTTAGGCTATTAGGAAGAGAATGAATTTTGTCCTTTGGATGTACTCTTTCATGATGAAGATAAGAAGCAAGTAGATTTATCATATGATGATGGATTAGAGCAGCCAGATAAGGATAAGAAAGAAAGCGAAGAAGGTGAGAGTCTAGCTGATTTGTTTAAAGAAATGCTTTCTTACTTTGAGCAAGAGGAAATAGTACAAGATTTACTAGTTAAGCTCTCTGATTATGATAAGGAAAATGATACAGTTGCTGTTAACTTAGAACAACAAGCTCATTTTGATTTGATAATTGATGCTTTCTGCTCCACTCTAGTCGATGTTCTCTATCTTACTAAGAAAGATAATGGCTTGCATGTTCTCGAGGAAGAGTTTGTTTTTCAGGAAGTTAATGTTGTTCCAGCTGTAGAATCAGTGACAGTGCCTATTTGCAATAAAGTGGTGGATGAATCTAAGGAATCTTGTTTCCTGGATTATGAGGAGGGGCTAGTTATGGTCAAGGACTTGAGGCAGTTGGATGGCTTTGATGAGTTTTTGGATGTTCTAACTGATGAGGAGGATAATCTTGTAACTACAGAAGAAGAAATATTATGGCGGACTATCATGGATGGGCAAAAATTTGAAGACTATGCTAAAGACATTCATAAAGTGCATACTGAACATAAGGAGGGGCTTGGTTTCATACTCTCTAGGGGGTGTCCTATCAAATACCTAGCTCAAATGGGGTCAAGCAAAGTGTCCATACATAGTGATTTAATAGAGGGTGATGTCAAGATTCCACTCATTAGTGATCATGAGCTTATTCAGCCTTATCAGTCTCCTTGGGAAGACAACACCTATGATCTAAGCAAGGTGAGTTGTCTGGAGTACAAATTTCAAGAGTTGATATGCCAGATAGTCCAATATGTTTTTGTATTTCATATTCTCCCTTTGGCATTAAATGTGGAAAGTATAACATTTTGAGGAGAATGGGAAGCTATTTCAACAATCTAGTTAATGGATTTGTTTGACCAGTTTGCTGATACTGGTTAGAGTAGTGTAGGATAGAAGCTTTGTTTCCTGTTTCCCCAAAGTGCCTCAGCACAAGCTTGTTTTTAGCTTTCAGTTTTCAGTTGGGTTTTGTTAGCAATAAGCCAAAGATTCTATCTCAGGCAGTTGTTTCAATTTTGTTGATGGGAAGGAGGTTGTTTTGGTTGGGAGCCAAGTTCAATTTTTAGGCTTTATGACTCTATGCCCAATGGATCTATAAGGTAACTGGTCAGGATGCCTAGTAGGCAAGCACTCCATAGAGGTCGCCAGAATGTTGTCATATTTTTACTCATTCTTAAGTTTGGAGACCTAGTTACTAGATGAGATCCAACACCCTAGTTTGCATTATTTAGTGGTCTTTCTTAAGATTTGTGTTCATTTTCATTGCAAAGTACATGAAAGGGAAAATAGATAAAAATTGCATCTAAGATTACATGTATCAATATTTTGAATATGTTGTACAGAAGGAAAGAACTGAAAAGAACATTTATCTGAGCTCACACATGTCGTGAGCATAGCCATTGCTATAATTGCATAAATGAGTGTAAATATACATATACAATGAATATAAGGTATAGGGGTACCAGACATTGCCTGGTATTGAGTCTATCTCCACAGTGTGCCTGATGTGCTCCTGTGATCCTGAACCTGCAAAGAGAGAGAAAAGAAAGGGGTTAGATCCAATGGATCTAAGAAATGCCTGGTATCACAGTACCTAACTACAAGCATGCATACCTGCACTCAGCTATACACCTCTATCACGGGCTGTGCTCAGGGTAGGTGCATGAGGAGGCTCCGAAAAATAAAAAGATACCATTGTTTTTACTAATGTGTTTGTTCCATGTGTAGATACAGGTTAAAACACCCATGGTCAGTATTGAGTCTCCTAGTACCCTACACTGAACCGGTGAGGGTTGTTAGAAGCTCTATTCCCATAGATTTTCTAGGAACCCTAACTATCTCAAGGAGAGGCACTGACTCATGTGGGAGGCATTCAGTAATTGAGTAGAATCAGTGGGACACTCTGAGATCATAAAGCCAAATCAAATGGGGCATGGTCAAATAGGGCACTGGTAGGAAGCATTCATCATCAACATGTTAAAGGTACATAAATCCATATGTTCAGAGAAGGTACAACATAAAAGTGCTTCAAAGCTAGACTCAATGCATTAACATCATAGCATGAACATAATCAAAATCTGCATTATGAACCAATAGAAAAGGGACTCAATATGTCATAATATCCCAAGTGATAAACATTTGATACATGATAGTACACTAGATTTCATACAGAAGATGTACAATCTACATAGTATCATCATTGAATAGCATGAAATATATTCAAACATGCAAACATACAATAGAGATGGGGGGCACCATGGAGTTCATTCAACAACAGAGTGGAAAAATGTCATCTCATAGAATAATCTACTCAGTAGCATGATTCATGATAGAAACTATACATGCACTATCAACAATAGAATATGTTTCACAAGCCCTCAATAATGTGGAGCATTCAATGGCACAATGAAAAATCATCCAACAATAATACAAGTTGTTCAATAACTAGTGCAATGTAGTAGCAACAATGATGTTTGCAAGTGAATAAGCAAAAGATTATGCAGAGATTAAGAGCTCATGAGCCCAGCTTTAGTTGTAGCTTAGCACATTCAATATAGTACAAATAGGCCACTCAATGAGAAATCACATGGTGCAATGGGACAACTGTAGTATAATCAACAATGGGCATGAAAATAAGGGCACCACGAGATCTATATAGCAAGGTGTCATAGCACATCTACATGACATAGGCACTTCAAGCATCAACAACAAGAGCAATATAAGAGATCTAACTACAGGCCCCAAGTAGCCATAGAATCAATAAGATTGATGCCCTAATTACAATACTCATGGGTCATAGATGGTACAAGCATGATGCCCTCGGTTGATCAACAAAATAGGTAGTAATGAGATGTATCGAATATAGAACCAATGTCATGATAGTGAACTTGCAAGCTCGGAAACCCCAAGTTATAACAGTGAGTCTCCAAGCTCACGATGCCATACAAACAATGTTGTTCTCAGCAGTAAGGTCATTGACAATAAACAACAATGGAGCATGCAAACTGGAATAACAGTGAACTTCTAAACATGATGCCATGAACACCAACAACGATATTAATGTTCACGAGATATAACTACACATCCAGCATGTCAATAGTATGCTACAATAGCCAGTAAAACCGTGAGGAGGGACGCGTTATTAAGCCTTACAGTATGCAGTAAACCTTCAAATGTCATGCCCTAGTCAGCAATGATGCTCTAGCATGCTATCGGGCTATGTGATTAATAAAAGCAACAATGATCGATAGCATCAATAGTGATGCCATCTATCAGTGTCGTGCCTTGGCCTTGCTCATGGGTCATCAAGTGTGGTTAATAGATCAAATGGCAAATATGCCCTAGCTCTCGGGTTATATACAAGAAATAATAGCAATCATATAAATAACAGTGATCAATAGAATAATAGTGGTGCCACTAAATACAATAATTAAGTCCAAGTGCAAAGCATAAACAGTGCTTCAAATCACAAAAATAGAGCCTGTGCCCTCGAATAAAAATAGGATGCCCTTGCTGTTAAAAAAAGAATAGTGCATATACATGGTGCCATTCATTCCAATACAAGCAACCAAATGCAGAGAATATAAAAGGAATCATGTACAAAACAAAAGCCATGAAATTGAAAGTGCAGATGCCTCAATCAAGGCACATATACAAAGAGATGCTTCAACAGTGCCCTCATTTTTTCAAAGAGTTATGAAATAAAAAAACCAGTAAACAAATCAAATATGCCTACCTCAATAGCATAGTTGCCAGGTTCGGGGTTGTTGTTTCCATGTCTGAACTCAAAGTTTGCCAGAGAGAATAGGAAGTTGCTAGTTACTGAATGGGGAAGGTGGAGTGCCAGCAGTTTCCTAAATTTTCAAACGGGGTTTCAATGATAATGCTTGTTTCATTTCCTCCCCTTTCTTTTAGGGTTGAGGTTTTCTTTTGCCATGTTTTCTCCAACTTTGGGTTATGTGTTGTAATTATTTCATGAATATTTTCCCCATTATTTGGGTTGACAATATTTGACATTCATATGTAACCTATAGTTTAGTCAAGGGCATAGGAGGATTTTATTTTCCAATGTTATTATGTTTTTAGAAATGTGTCTCCCTTTTGGTTGAGGCCATTTTAAAATATAATTATATCTACTTTTATGCCATAGTGGGATAGGATTTATTGTTAAGTCATGGCCCATTCCTTATTGTAAGATGTCGACAAGTGGTATTTTCTATAAACCATTGTCAGATTAGCAATTAGTGGCATGACTTAGTGGATGTAATGGTCACTTTTGACTGTTTATTTTTTAGGGACCCACTTTCCTCGCTCCTATTTATCCGAGAATCTGGCATTCAGACCATGATGCTACCTCATGGGTCCATGTTTTGACTTTTCTATTCTTAGGAGGTAGTGGTCTTGAATACAGATTTAGGTAGCTTTTCTTTATATACCTCTCACTTTTGGTGATTGAGGGAGTTCTTCTTTCCCTCTTTCTTGGAGGTGAATGCTTGTAGCTCTGGTGAAGTAGATTGATTTATTTTGGCTCCTTTCATTGAAGATAATACAGTATTCCTTCTCATTCCTATTATATTTGAGTTTTCCTATTTGAATTCATGTTAAAGTTATTGTGATCTTGTCATCCTTTACTTTGCATGTCTGTTCAAGTTGAACGTTCAAGAAGGTGTTTTTGTAGTTATTGTTATAATCTGTGTACTTTTGGTTTTAAGTTGTGGAAGCTTTCCCTTCTTTTAACATGAATACCTCTTTATTTCAAGAATTGTCAAGAAAGACAGGGTCAAGTTGTGAGTTACCAAATTATTTTAAGTGTCATTGTGAGTTCTTTTTCAATCTGTGGATCTACTAAGTTTGGTGAATCACCTAAAGTTAGTTTTAATTTCATGCAATCTCTCTCCCTTTTCCTTCAAAGTTCAGTTAAGTTTTAGGTGATTCAAGGGGAAGCCTACCCCTAATCTGGAGGTTTATTCTCTGATAGGTTACCCACAGCCTGAGAATAGTCCCATGTTTCATAGGATTGCTGGGTTCAATACTTAGCAAAATAGGGTGCAATCCCTAGTGACAATAGTTTTTTGGCATGCCCGGTGGGACAACTTTGTTTCCCATTATTCACTAGGATTTTGGTGTGATCCTCAGTGCAATCAGCCTTTAAGAGGTGGTTTGTTTCAAGCACCATGGCAACTCTTAGAAAAATATACTGGTTTCAGCAGTTCAATTGCTGATAAGTTTTAGAAGTTTCTTTTTACCAGCTCATTTGATGAGAAAGCATGTCAATACCTAATGTGTATTCTCCCTATCGCCCCCCATATCATGAGAAACCTACCCATTTTCTAGCATTCATTCCATATCAAGCTGGCCAAGCAGTAGTATACAATCAAAATGGCTCACAAATAGTGAGTTACCAGTATGCACCACCATACCCTCCCACCCAGCATCAAGCATCCTAGAAGCACTCCTATGAACCACCCTATGAGGGACACCATTACAATCCCCAAAATCAGCCCCATACCACCTCAGATTCAAGCTCTATATCCTCTTTGTTGGTAGCTTTTCAGGAGGAAACGAGCTCTTTTATGAAAGATTATGTGGAGACAAAGTCTCAAAAAGAGGAGCTCTCAAGGTAGTACATGGAGGTGGTGACTTTCTCAAGGCAGCTTGAGAGCCAAATAGCAGGTGCTGAGCAAACCCTTGAAGAGGAGAACCAACAAGAGAAGATCCTCAAAGAAAAGATTGAGGACTATCAAGAATTAATAAAGGCCATCTATCTTACAGCTACAAAAACTGAGAAGGATCTCCGAAAAGAGTTGGAACAAAATGATGAATTCCATGATCATATACGAGAGACACTGGCCAAGGAGATTGTAGAAAGGGATCAATTGATTAAGAGCCTGTCGGAGGGAGTGCCAAAGCAAGGAGATCAAGAAGCCACTGCTGCGCCAATGCAATAAATCTCACCAGATCCACCAGAAGAGAATAAGGAGTTAATGCAGTCTTCGAGACCCTCGTGGACTATTTATCTGGGTTGGGAGATGCCAACTCTTTTTAAGGGGGAGATCCAGAAGAAGATGCCCCATGCTACTAAAGAGAACCTAGAAGCTTTGCAGACTAGACATGAAACTCACAAGGTTCAAATCCCAAGCTTTTTGTCTGGTAAGTCCACTAGCACTCCTATTGAAACCCCAAGCTTTAGGATTTCTCTTTCAATTCAGAATCTTAGTCAACAGGACCCTAACCCACACGCATGTTTAGAGCCTATAAATGACCCTATCTTAGATTTCCAGCCACTTCATCCTACTCCTATGGAAGAAACACCTATGACGTTTGACTTCCTAAATGATAGTGAGCCTGTCCTGCAGCAGATAAAGCCTTATGATCCAATTCCTAAAGAGACCACTACACCTCATGAGATTTTAGGCTGTTAGGAAGAGAATGAATTTTGTCCTTTGGATGTACTCTTTCATGATGAAGATAAGGAGCAAGTAGATTTATCATATGATGATGGGTTAGAGCAGCCAGATAAGGATAAGAAAGAAAGCGAAGAAGGTGAAAGTCTAGCTAATTTGTTTGAAGAAATGATTTCTTACTTTGAGCAAGAGGAAATAGTACAAGATTTACTAGTTAAGCTCTCTAATTATGATAAGGAAAATGATACAATTGTTGTTAACTTAGAACAACAAGCTCATTTTGATTTGGTAATTGATGCTTTCTACTCCACTCTTGTTGATGTTCTCTATCTTACTGAGAAAGATAATGGCTTGCATGTTCTCGAGGAAGAGTTTGTTTTTCAGGAAGTTAATGTTGTTCTAGGTATAGAATCAGTGACAGTACCTATTTGCAATAAAGTGGTGGATGAATCTAAGGAGTCTTGTTTCCTGGATTATGAGGAGGGGCCAGTTATGGACAAGGACTTGAGGCAGCTAGATGGCTTTGATGAGTTTTTGGATGTTCTAACTGATGAGGAGGATAATCCTCTAATTGCAGAAGAAGAAATATTGTGGCAGACTATCATGGATGGGCAAAAATTTGAAGACTATGGTAAAGACATTCATAAAGTGCATACTAAGCATAAGGAGGGGCCTGGTTTCATACTCTCTAGGAGGTGTCCTATTAGATACCTAGCTCAGATGGGGTCAAGTAAAGTGTCCATACACCATGATTTAATAGAGGGTGATGTCAAGATTCCACTCATTAGTGATCGTGAGCCTATTCGGCCTTCTCAGTCTCCCTGGGAAGACAACACCTATGATCTAAGCAAGGTGAGTTGTCTGGACTATGAATTTAAAGAGTTGATATGCCAGATAGTCCAGTATGTTTTTGTATTTCATATTCTCCCTATTAGCATTAAATGTGAAAAGTATAGCATTTTGAGGAGAATGGGAAGCTATTTCAACAATCCAGTTAATGGATTTCTTTGACCAGTTTGTTGATACTGGTTAGAGTAGGGTAGGGTAGAAGCCTTGTTTCTTGTTTCCCCTAAGTGCCTCAGCACAAGCTTGTTTTCAGCTTTTAGTTTTCAGTTGGGCTTTGTTAGCAATAAGCTAGAGAGTCTATCTCAGGTAGTTGTTTCAGTTTTGTTGATGGGAAGGAGGTTGTTTTGGGTGGGAGCCAAGTTCAGTTTTTAGGCTTTATGACTCTATGCCCAATGGATCTATAAGGCAACTAGTCAGGATGCTTAGCAGGCAAGCACTCCACAGAGGTCGCCAGAATGTTGTCATATTTTTTCTTATTCTTAAGTTTGCAGACCTAGTTACTAGATGAGCTACAACACCCTAGTTTGCATTACTTAGTGGTCTTGCTTAAGATTTGTGTTCATTTTCATTGCAAAGTACAAGAAAGGGAAAAGAGATAAAAACTGCATCTAAGATTACATGTATCAATATTCTGAATATGATGTACAGAAGGAAAGAACTAAAAAGAACATTTATCTGAGCTCACACATGTCGTGAGCACAGCCATTGCTAGAATTGCATAAATGAGTGCAAATATACATATTCAATGAATATAAGGTATAGGGGTACCCGACATTGCCTGGTATTGAGTCTATCTCCACGGTGTGCCCAGTGTGCTCCTGTGGTCCTGAACTTGCAAAGAGAGAGAAAAGAAAGGGGTCAGATCCAATGGATCTAAGCAATGCTTGGTATCACAGTACCTACCTACAAGCATGCATACGTGCACTCATCTATACACCTCTATCATGGGCTGTGCTCAGGGTACGTGCATGAGGAGGCTCCAAAAAATAAAAGGATACCATTGTTTTTACTAATGTGTTTGTTCCATGTGCAGATATAGGTTACAACACCCATGGTCAATATTGAGTCTCCTAGTACCCTACACTGAACCGGTGAGGGTTTTCATAAGCTCTATTCCCATAGAGTTTCTATGAACCCTAACTATCTCAAGGAGAGGCACTGACTCATGTGGGAGGCATTCAGTAATTGAGCAGCATCAGTGGGACAGTCTGAGATCATAAAGCTAAATCAAATGGGGCATATTCAAACAAGGCACTGGCAGGAAGCATTCATCATCAACATGTTAAAGGTACATAAATCCATATGTTCAGAGAAGGTACAACATAAAAGTGCTTCAAAGCTAGACTCAATGCATTAAGATCATAGCATGAACATAATCAAAATCTGCATTATGAGCCAATAGAAAAGGGACTCAATATGTCATAATATCCCAAGTGATAGACATTTGATACATGATAGTACACTAGATTTCATACAGAAGATGTACAATCTGCATAGTATCATCATTGAATAGCATGAAATATATTCAAACATGAAAACATACAATAGAGATGGGGCGCACCATGGAGTTCATCCAACAACAGAGTGGCAAAATGTCATCTCATGGAATAATCTACTCAGTAGCATGATTCATGACAGAAAATATACATGAACTATCAACAATAGAATATGTTTCACAGGCCCTCAATAATGTGGAGCATTCAATGGCACAATGAAAAACCATCCAACGGTAATACAGGTTGTTCTATAACTAGTGCAATGTAGCAGCAACAATGATATTTGCAAGTGAATAAGCAAAAGATTATGCAAAGATTAAGAGCTTGTGAGCCCGGCTTCAGCAGTAGCTTAGCACATTCAATATAGTACAAACAAGCCACTCAATGAGAAATCAGACGATGCAATGGGACAGCTGCAGTATAATCAACAACTGGCATGAAAATAAGGGCACCACGAGATCTATATAGCAAGGTGTCATAGCACATCTACATGACATAGGCACTTCAAGCATCAACAACAAGAGCAATATAAGAGATCTAACTACGAGCCCCAAGTAGCCGTAGAATCAATAAGATTGAGGCCCTAATTACAATACTCATGGGTCGTAGATGGTACAAGCATGATGTCCTCAGTTTATCAACAAAATAGGCAGTAATGAGATATATCGAATATGGAACCAACATCATGATAGTGAACTTGCAAGCTCGGAAACCCCAAGTTATAATAGTGAGTCTCCAAGCTCACGATGCCATACAAACAATGTTGTTCTCGGCAGTAAGGTCATTGACAATAAACAACAATGGAGCGTGCAAACTGGAATAATAGTGAACTTCTAAACATGATGCCATGAACACCAACAATGATATTAATGTTCACGAGCTATAACTACACATCGAGCATGTCAATAGTATGCTACAACAACCAATAAAACCATGAGTAGGGACATGACATTAAGCCTTACAGTATGTAGTAAACCTTCAAATGTCATGCCCTAGTCGGCAATTTTGCCCTAGCATCGTATCAGGCTATGTGATTAATAAAAGCAACAATGATCGGTAGCATCAACAGTGATGCCATCTACCAGTGTCATGCCCTAGCCTTGCTCATGGGTCATCAAGTATGGTTAATAGATCAACCGGTAAATATGCCCTAGCTCTCGGGTTATATACAAGAAATAACAACAATCATAGAAATAACAGTGATCAATAGAATAACAATGGTGCCACGAAATACAACAATTAAGTCCAGGTGCAAAGCATAAACAGTGCTTCAAATCATAAAAATAGAGCCTGTGCCCTCGAATAAAAATAGGACGCCATTGTTGTTAACAAAAGAACAGTGCATATACACGGTGCCATTTATTCCAATACTAGCAACCAAATACAGAGAATATAAAAGGAATGATGTACAAAAATAAAGCCATGAAATTGAAAGTGCAAATGCCTCAATCAAGGCACATATACAAAGAGATGCTTCAACAGTGCCCTCATTTTTTCAAAGAGTTATGAAATAAAAAAACCAGTAAACAAATCAAATATGCCTACCTCAATAGCATAGTTGCCAGGTTCGGGGTTGCTGTTTCCAGGTCTAAACTCAAAGATTGCCAGAGAGAATAGGAAGTTGCCAGTTGCCGAATGGGGAAGGTGGAGTGCCAGTGGTTTCCTAAATTTTCAAACAGGGTTTCAATGATAATGCTTGTTTCATTTCCTCCCCTTTCTTTTAGGGTTGAGGTTTTCTTTTGCCACATTTTCTCCAACTTTGGGTTATGTGTTGTAATTATTTCATGAATATTTTCCCCATTATTTGGGTTGACAATATTTGACATTCATATGTAACCTATAGTTTAGTCAAGGGCATAGGAGGATTTTATTTTTCAATGTTATTATGTTTTTAGAAATGTGTCTTCCTTTTGGTTGAAGCCATTTTAAAATATAATTATATCTACTTTTATGCCATAGTGGGATAGGATTTATTGTTAAGTCATGGCCCATTCCTTATTGTAAGATGTCGACAAGTGGTATTTTCTATAAACCATTGTCAAATTGTCAATTAGTGGCATGACTTAGTGGATGTAATGGTCACTTTTGACTGTTTATTTTTTAGGGACCCACTTTCCTCGCCCCTGTTTATCCGAGAATCTGGCATTCAGACCATGATGTTGCCTCATGGGTCCATGTTTTGACTTTTCTATTCTTAGGAGTTAGTTGTCTTGAATGCAGATTTAGGCAGATTTTGTTTATATACCTCTCACTTTTGGTGATTAAGGGAGTTCTTCTTTCCCTCTTTCTTGGAGGTGAATGCTTGTAGCTCTGGTGAAGCATATTGATTTATTTTGGCTCCTTTCATTGAAGATAATACAGTATTCCTTCTCATTCCTCTTATTTTTGAGTTTTCCTATTTGAATTCATGTTAAAGTTATTGTGATCTTGTCATCCTTTACTTTGCATGTCTATTCAAGTTGAACATTCAAGAAGGTGTTTTTGCAGTTATTGTTATAATCTGTGTACTTTTGGTTTTAAGTTGGGGACATTTTCCCTTCTTTTAACACAAATACCTCTTTATTTCAAGAATTGTCAAGACAGACAGGGTCAAGTTGTGAGTTACCAAATTATTTTAAGCGTCATTGTGAGTTCTTTTTCAATCTGTGGATCTACTAAGTTCGGTGAATCGCCTAAAGTTAGTTTTAATTTCATGCACTCTCTCTCCCTTTTCCTTCAAAGTTCAGGTAAGTTTCAGGTGATTCAATGGGAAGCCGGCCCCTAATCTGGAGGTCTATTCTCTGATAGGTTACCCACAGCCTGAGAATAGTCCCATGTTTCATAGGATTGCTGGGTTCAATACTTAGCAAAACAGGGTGCAATCCCTAGTGACAACAAATACTCAGATTCTAAAGCAATCACATGTTGAATATGAAAGACCACTATTTAAAAATGGGATTGTCATCGCTCTGATACCAAATGAAAGAATTAGAAGACATATCTATTCGATAACCAAGAGGAGATCGTATACAGTGCTAGTTGGACGGTTACCAACTGTCATATAGTTTGGACAGTTCCAAGACATTTCCAAACTACCTATACAATGTATTACGCAAACAAAAAATACATGGAGGCAACTCTACTAGAGTTTGCCTAGTTTCTTGTTGCTTTTTTTTTCCTATTTTTTCTATGTTTCTGTTGCTAGGTGTCCATTTATGTTTACTAGTTTTTGGATGGTTTTGTTGCTGGGGTTCGGATCTGTTGGCGGGTTGTTTTTCAGCCTTGACTCTTTTTGGTGGGTCTAATGTTTAATCTTTAGTAGCTTCTTTGTAAGAGGTTTCAGGTCCCCCCAAAACCTTCTTTTACCAGTATTCAAAAACAACTCTGAATAAATACTCATCTCAAAGTATACTAAGATTGATACATATCTGAAATGGTGTATGACTACAACACAACTCAATCCGTTGGTTTTTGGCATTATCATTTATATTGTCTCAATTATTGCGGCGACATGAGGTAGGCTTTCTTTTTGAGACAGATTTATGTCTTGGAAAATTCTACAAAGTCTCATTTCAAGTTTAATAGATTTGTATCAAAAGTTCCATATGAAAAGATAATAACAGATTCAATCATATAGACAAACAATTTCCTTATTGAAAATGGCAGGTCTTGTAATAAGTATGGAGGCTAAAAGCATCAAAATCAATACCTTTGCTTAGCATTGTATTATGTAATTATGATCTTTCTTAATAGTGATTTCTTTGTATATCCATTTTCAATGGTTTGTAGAGTAGTCTGGGGTTTCCTATTATTCAAACACATATTCTAAGTAAGAGTTGAGAATATCGCTTTTACTAAAATATTTTCCTTATCTATGAGGAATTAATAGACTATTTCTTACCAAAATCTTTTCCTTATCTATGAGGCATTAACAGACTATTTCTTGAATTGTTTGTAAGATGGTTTCATGTTGATGGGATTAAGATTCTTTATTTAGAAGTGATGATAGTTAGGTTTCAAACACTATCCTATCCTCATCTAATATCCATATCCTAAGCAAGTTTGGTAAATGCATTGATAGTTAGTAAGATGGTCCTTGTGATTCATGCAATATATCCAATTGGGGATCAATTATAAAATCTATTTGCAAGCATAGATGCTGCAACAACAAGAAAAATTTATTTATATAAACATATTTGCTGAAACTAGGCCTATATACTTTCTCTGATCATCATCCACCCAGTATCAAAGCAGATGGTCTCAATGACTGCAACGATTGCAGAAAATGCACATGTGAAATTTGCAGAGAAATACTTAGGACCTAAACGTAGATGCAAATAAATTCAGCCGTTGTAGACCTAATTCCAAGTAGGACCAGTACCGAAATGATTAGGACCATCAATGACTTACATTACTCAATAAAGGATGAACGACCATTGCAACGTTGACCACCGTTGGATTTTGTGATCTTTGTTCAAAATCCATAGCTGCAGATGTAATGGTGGCTGCAAAATCAAAAAATCTGATTTTACCATCGTTGTTGGTGTCGGAGTATGTTATCATCTTCGTTGACTCCATGCATGAGAGCGCATGGCCAAGATTGGCTCTGAAGTGTGACAACTCATCCATTGTTATGTGGCCATTTCCATCCCTATCAAAGGAAAGAAAATATATGACAATACAACTTGAAGTATATGACAATTTTTTTAACTTTAAAACAAAAACTACAATTTTTTATATCTCTTTTTTCTTCAAATTTTGAATTCTTTGAATAGACATTTTAAAATAGAGATGTCATATTGTTTATACATTTATAAGGCATAACAAATAAGGCATATAGTGTATAACTTAATAGAAATATATTATATATTTCATTAAATAGAATTTCTTAAAATACTTTAGGTTATTTTTATAATATTATAAAGTTAAATTAATTAAATATACAATAATATAAAAGCAAGTGTAGTTTCAAAGATATATATATAACTCTTAAGATAACCTAAGAAGCTGCAGAAACACCCAGATCAATGACATTCTTCTATATGAAATCACATTTGCTAGACTTACTAAACATAAAATAAAATAAAACTACACTTGAAGCTATAAATTTGATAACATATAACTCACTATACATGGTGTAGAATTTAAACTTATATAATTTATAAATGAAACTTAAATGTCTTACAAGATTTTTAAATTATCAATATCATATAATATTAATAATTATAAAAAAATTAAAAATTAATTACTAATTAATAACTTTAATAACTATTAATAATTACAAATAAAAAAATTTAATTTAATCTATAGATAGTTAAATTATTAATTTATTAAAGTGCATGTCTCGCAATAATTTATTGAACATGACTTACTCCAAGTAAACAATTTGTTATCACCACAAACAATCATTAAAGTTTCGTTAGTTTACAAAAAAAAAACCATCTTCACTAGAAAATTGAAAATAAACAAAATAAGAAAAATAAATATATTCAATATTATAGTTCTTTAAAAGCTAACTTCAAGTATTACAAACTTGTCAAATATACTGTTACAAGCACACTTTGCAAAAGTTAGTGCAAGTAAGATCTAACAACTCTAATTTACTCAAACCCAACATTAGAAAAATGGCTAAATTGCTCTTTAAGATTCTCGACCAATTCAATAATCTTGTTGTCAAAGAAGTTTTTGTCAAAAGTTATATTCTCCACCTCGAAGAATATTCTTGAAAGAAGTTCTTCATATTCACTTAGATCCATACTTGCCCAAATATCATTTTATGCCTTTTTCTTGCTCATCTACATCTCCTTATTAAATTATTCATCTCCTTTCATTATGAGGCTATACTAGTTGATAACTTGGATATAATTTCAAATAATGTAGTGATATTTGGATCTCCATCTCTATTCCTCCAAGCTACTACAGGTACCTTCCATCAAGTAGATTTGAAGACCTATTCGGATCTTCTCCATCTTCAAAATATTTAGATGCAAAACATGAAACCTTTTCAAACTCCAATACATGAATTTAAAAAATTTGGACATGACAAGAAACATTTTGGCTTTAATTTCCTCGACAAAGTGGACCCTCCAATTCATTTGACTTGGTTTAATGAACATATTGATGAGTTTTACAATGTTACTCACTCTTATAATCTTTATGTGATTTCCAATCATTGCATAAAAGTAACCAATACAACATATAGTACCTCCACAAGCCCTTCTACAACAAGGTTGCAGTGTAGCAAAGTTCCTACCAGAAATTGGCAGTATTGTTTTGTTATGATAATACATAATTTTAATATTACTTGCAAAAGTATGTGAGAAGACAGGTTTCGGAAAAAGGTTAAATGTGTGCAACTAAAATTATATTACATATATAGATCAATCCTTTTTATTCAAATTTTGATATTTTTGTCAGTTTCAATTAGGGCCTGTTTGTTTTGTGGAATTATAGAATGTTGGAGTTTGCCAATTTGGGAAGTTTTAAATCTGGGAAATGATTTTTGGAATATGGCTAGAACTGTTTGGTTCACCTGAAAGATGAGTGAGAAGATGCATTTTCTCCATTTGGTTCCATAAATCTGGAATGAGAAAAATAATCCCTGAGCAGTCAACTTTCAATGGTATTATAGTCTAAAATTTTAAAAATTCTCAAGTATAGAGATGCACGGTTTAAGATTCAAACCCTCACCCTCCTTAATTGAAAAAGAAAACAGTCTGGTTTTCTTTCAATAACTAAACTTAATTTGTATCACCTTACTCCAAATAAACAATTTGTTATCACAACAAACAATCATTAAAGTTCTATTAGTTTACAAAAAAAACCATCTTCACTAGAAATTTGAAAATAAACAAAATAAGAAAAATAAATATATTCACTATTATAGTTGTTTGAAATCTAACGTCAAGTATTACAAACTTGTCAAATATACTGTTACAAGCACACTCTTAAAAAGTTAGTGCAAGTAAGATCTAACAACTCTAATTTACTCAAACCCAACATTAGCAAAATGGCTAAATTGCTCTTTACGCTTCTCGACCAATTCAGTAATCTTGTTGTCAAAGAATCTTTTGTCAAAAGTTATATTCTCCACCTCGAAGAATATTCTTGAAAGAAGTTCTTCATATTCACTTTGATCCATACTTGCCCAAATATCATTTTATGCCTTTTTCTTGCTCATCTACATCTCCTTATTAAATTATTCATCTCCTTTCATTATGAGGCTATACTAGTTGATAACTTGGATATAATTTCAAACAATGTAGTGATATTTGGATCTCCAACTCTATTCCTCCAAGCTACTATAGGTACCTTCCATCAAGTAGCTTTGAAGACCTATTGGGATCTTCTCCATCTACAAAATATTTAGATGCAAAACATGAAACCTTTTCAAACTCCATTCCAAGAAAGATTTTGGCTTTAATTTCCTCGACAAAGTGGACCCTCCAATACATCTGACTTAGTTTAATGAACATATTGATGATTTTTACAATGTTACTCACTCTTATGATCTTTATGTGATTTCCAATCGTTGCATAAAAGTAATCAATACAACATATAGTACCTCCACAAGCCCTTCTATAAAAAGGTTGCAGTGTAGCGAAGTTCCTACCAGAAATTGGCCGTATTGTTTTGTTATGATAATACATAATTTTAATATTACTTGCAAAAGTATGTGAGAAGACAGGTTTCGAAAAAAGGTTAAATGTGTTCAACTAAAATTATATTACATATATAGATCAATCCTTTTTATTCAAATTTTGATATTTTTGTCAGTTTCAATTAGGGCCTATTTGTTTTGTGGAATTATAGAATGTTGGAGTTTGCCAATTTGGGAAGTTTTAAATCTGGGAAATGATTTTTGGAATATGGCTAGAACTGTTTGGTTCACCTGAAAGATGAGTGAGAAGATGCATTTTCTCCATTTGGTTCCATAAATCTGGAATGAGAAAAATAATCCCTGAGCAATCAACTTTCAATGGTATTATAGTCTAAAATTTTAAAAATTCTCAAGTATAGAGATGCACGGTTTAAGATTCAAACCCTCACCCTCCTTAATTGAAAAAGAAAGCAATCTGGTTTTCTTTCAATAACTAAACTTAATTTGTTATCACCTTACTCCAAATAAACAATTTGTTATCACCACAAACAATCATTAAAGTTCTATTAGTTTACAAAAAAAACCATCTTAATCAGAAATTTGAAAATAAACAAAATAAGAAAAATAAATATATTCGCTATTATAGTTGTTTGAAATCTAACTTCAAGTAATACAAACTTGTCAAATATACTGTTACAAGCACACTCTTAAAAAGTTAGTGCAGGTAAGATCTAACAACTCTAATTTACTCAAACCCAACATTAGCAAAATGGCTAAATTGCTCTTTACGCTTCTCGACCAATTCAGTAATCTTGTTGTCAAAGAATCTTTTGTCAAAAGTTATATTCTCCACCTCGAAGAATATTCTTGAAAGAAGTTCTTCATATTCACTTTGATCCATACTTGCCCAAATATCATTTTATGCCTTTTTCTTGCTCATCTACATCTCCTTATTAAATTATTCATCTCCTTTCATTATGAGGCTATACTAGTTGATAACTTGGATATAATTTCAAATAATGTAGTGATATTTGGATCTCCAACTCTATTCCTCCAAGCTACTATAGGTACCTTCCATCAAGTAGATTTGAAGACCTATTGGGATCTTCTCCATCTACAAAGTATTTAGATGCAAAACATGAAACCTTTTCAAACTCCAATCCATGAATTTAAAAAATTTGGACATGACAAGAAAGATTTTGGCATTAATTTCCTCGACAAAGTGGACCCTCCAATACATCTGACTTAGTTTAATGAACATATTGATGATTTTTACAATGTTACTCACTCTTATGATCTTTATGTGATTTCCAATCGTTGCATAAAAGTAACCAATACAACATATAGTACCTCCACAAGCCCTGCTATAACAAGGTTGCAGTGTAGCAAAGTTCCTACCAGAAATTGGCAGTACTATTTTGTTATGATAATACATAATTTTAATATTACTTGCAAAAGTATGTGAGAAGACAGGTTTCAGAAAAAGGTTAAATGTGTGCAACTAAAATTATATTACATATATAGATCAATCCTTTTTATTCAAATTTTGATATTTTTGTCAATTTCAATTAGGGCTTGTTTGTTTTGTGGAATTATAGAATGTTGGAGTTTGCTAATTTCGGAAGTTTTAAATCTGGGAAATGATTTTTGGAATATGGCTAGAACTGTTTGGTTCACCTGAAAGATGAGTGAGAAGATGCATTTTCTCCATTTGGTTCCATAAATCTGGAATGAGAAAAATAATCCTTGAGCAGTCAACTTTCAATGGTATTATAGTCTAAAATTTTAAAAATTCTCAAGTATAGAGATGCACGGTTTAAGATTCAAACCCTCACCCTCCTTAATTGAAAAAGAAAACAGTCTGGTTTTCTTTCAATAACTAAACTTAATTTGTTATCACCTTACTCCAAATAAACAATTTGTTATCACCACAAACAATCATTAAAGTTCTATTAGTTTACAAAAAAAACCATCTTCACTAGAAATTTGAAAATAAACAAAATAAGAAAAATAAATATATTCACTATTATAGTTGTTTGAAATCTAACTTCAAGTATTACAAGCTTGTCAAATATACTGTTACAAGCACACTCTTAAAAAGTTAGTGCAGGTAAGATCTAACAACTCTAATTTACTCAAACCCAACATTAGCAAAATGGCTAAATTGCTCTTTACGCTTCTCAACCAATTCAGTAATCTTGTTGTCAAAGAAGCTTTTGTCAAAAGTTATATTCTCCACCTCAAAGAATATTCTTGAAAGAAGTTCTTCATATTCACTTTGATCCATACTTGCCCAAATATCATTTTATGCCTTTTTCTTGCTCATCTACATCTCCTTATTAAATTATTCATCTCCTTTCATTATGAGGCTATACTAGTTGATAACTTGGATATAATTTCAAATAATGTAGTGATATTTGGATCTCCAACTCTATTCCTCCAAGCTACTACGGGTACCTTCCATCAAGTAGATTTGAAGACCTATTGGGATCTTCTCCATCTACAAAATATTTAGATGCAAAACATGAAACCTTTTCAAACTCCAATCCATGAATTTAAAAAATTTGGACATGAGAAGAAAGATTTTGGATTTAATTTCCTTGAAAAAGTGCACCCTCCAATACATATGACTTGGTTTAATGAACATATTGATGAGTTTTACAATGTTACTCACTCTTATGATCTTTATGTGATTTCCAATAGTTGCATAAAAGTAACCAACACAACATATAGTACCTCCACAAGCCTTCTATAAAAAGGTTGCAGTGTAGCAAAGTTCCTACCAGAAATTGGTAGTATTGTTTTATTATGATAATACATAATTTTAATATTACTTGCAAAAGTATGTGAGAAGATAGGTTTCGGAAAAAGGTTAAATGTGTGCAACTAAAATTATATTACATATATAGATCAATCCTTTTTATTCAAATTTTGATATTTTTGTCAGTTTCAATTAGGGCCTGTTTGTTTCGTGGAATTATAGAATGTTGGTGTTTGCCAATTTCGGAAGTTTTAAATCTGGGAAATGATTTTTGGAAAATGGCTAGAACTGTTTGGTTCACCTGAAAGATGAGTGAGAAGATGCATTTTCTCCATTTGGTTCCATAAATCTGGAATGAGAAAAATAATCCCTGAGCAGTCAACTTTCAATGGTATTATAGTCTAAAATATTAAAAATTCTCAAGTATAGAGATGCACGGTTTAAGATTCAAACCCTCACCCTCCTTAATTGAAAAAGAAAACAATCTGGTTTTATTTCAATAACTAAACTTAATTTGTTACCACCTTACTCCAAATAAACAATTTTTTATCACCACAAACAATCAGTAAAGTTCTGTTAGTTTACAAAAAAAACCATCTTCACTAGAAATTTGAAAATAAACAAAATAAGAAAAATAAATATATTCACTATTATAGTTGTTTGAAATTTAACTTCAAGTATTACAAACTTGTCAAATATACTGTTACAAGCACACTCTTAAAAAGTTAGTGCAGGTAAGATCTCACTTTTTTAATTTACTCAAACCCAACATTAGCAAAATGGCTAAATTGCTCTTTACACTTCTCGACCAATTCAGTAATCTTGTTGTCAAAGAAGCTTTTGTCAAAAGTTATATTCTCCACCTCGAAGAATATTCTTGAAAGAAGTTCTTCATATTCACTTTGATCCATACTTGCCCAAATATTATTTTATGCCTTTTTCTTGCTCATCTACATCTCCTTATTAAATTATTCATCTCCTTTCATTATGAGGCTATACTAGTTTATAACTTGGATATAATTTCAAACAATGTAGTGATATTTGGATCTCCAACTCTATTCCTCCAAGCTACTACCTACCTTCCATCAAGTAGATTTGAAGACCTATTGGGATCTTCTCAATCTACAAAATATTTCTTGCAAAACATGAAACCTTTTCAAACTCCAATCCATGAATGTAAAAATGTTGGACATGACAGGAAAGATTTTGGCTTTAATTTCCTAGACAAAGTGGGCTCTCCAATACATCTGACTTAGTTTAATGAACATATTGATGATTTTTACCATGTTACTCACTCTTATGATCCTTATGTGATTTCCAATGGTTGCATAAAAGTAACCAACACAACATATAGTACCTCCACAAGCCGTTCTATAACATGGTTGCAGTGTAGCGAAGTTCATACCAAAAATTGGTAGTATTGTTTTGTTATGATAATATATAATTTTAATATTACTTGCAGAAGTATGTGAGAAGACAGGTTTTGGAAAAAGGTTAAATGTGTGCAACTAAAATTATATTACATATATAGATCAATCCTTTTTATTCAAATTCTAATATTTTTTCTAGTTTCAATTAGGGCCAGTTTGTTTCGTGGAATTATAGAATGTTGGAATTTGCCAATTTGGGAAGTTTTAAATCTAGGAAATGATTTTTGGAATATGGCTAGAACTATTTGGTTCACCTGAAAGATGAGTGAGAAGATGCATTTTCTCCATTTGGTTCCATAAATCTGGAATGAGAAGAAGAATACCTAAGCAGTCAACTTTCAATGGTATTATAGTCTAATATTTTAAAAATTCTCAAGTACAGCGCTGCACGGTTTAAGATTCAAACCCTCACCCTCCCTAATTGAAAAAGAAAACAACCTAGTTAATAATTGAACTTAATTTGTTATCACCTTACTCCAAATAAACAATTTTTTATCACCACAAACAATCATTAAACTTATGTTAGTTTACAAAAAAAACCATCTTCACTAGAAAATTGAAAATAAACAAAATAAACAAAATAAATATATTCACTACTATAGTTGTTTGAAATCTAACTTCAAGTATTACAAACTTGTCAAATATGCTATTACAACCACATTCTGATAAAGTTAGTGCAGGTAAGATCTAACAACTCTAATTTACTCAAACCCAACATTAGCAAAATGGCTAAATTGCTCTTTAAGCTTTTCAACCAATTCAATAATCTTGTTGTCAAAGAAGCTTTTGTCAAAAGTTATATTCTCCACCTTGAAGAATATTCTTGAAAGAAATTCTTCATATTCACTCTGATCCATACTTTCCCAAATATCATTTTATGCCTTTTTCTTGCTCATCTACATCTCCTTATTAAATTATTCATCTCCTTTCATTATGAGGCTATACTAGTTGATAACTTGGATATAATTTCAAACAATGTAGTGATATTTGGATCTCCAACTCTATTCCTCCAAGCTACTACCTACCTTCCATCAAGTAGATTTGAAGACCTATTGGGATCTTCTCCATCTACAAAATATTTCTTGCAAAACATGAAACCTTTTCAAACTCCAATCCATGAATGTAAAAACGTTGGACATGACAAGAAAGATTTTGGCTTTAATTTCCTAGATAATTTGGGCTCTCCAATACATCTGACTCAGTTTAATGAACATATTGATGAGTTTTACCATGTTACTCACTCTTATGATCTTTATGTGATTTCCAATGTGTGCATAAAAGTAACCAACACAACATATAGTACCTCCACAAGCCCTTCTATAACAAGGTTGTAGTGTAGCAAAGTTCCTACCAGAAATTGGCAGTATTGTTTTGTTATGATAATACATAATTTTAATATTACTTGCAAAAGTATGTGAGAAGACAGGTTTTGGAAAAAGGTTAAATGTGTGCAACTAAAATTATATTACATATATCTAGATCAATCCTTTTTATTCAAATTTTGATTTTTTTTCCAGTTTCAATTAGGGCCCGTTTGTTTCATTGAATTATAGAATGCTAGAATTTGTCGGTGTTTGTTATCATCTTCGTTGACTCCCTCCATGAGAGCGCATGGCCAAGCTTAGCTATGAAGTGGGCCAACTCAGCCATGGTTATGTGGCCATTTCCATCTCTATCAAAGGAAAGGAAATATATGACAATACAACTTGAAGTATATGACAATTTTTTTAACTTTAAAACAAAAACAAAAACTACATTTTTTATATCTCTTTTTTACTTGAAATTTTGAAATATTTGAATAGATATTTTAAAATGGAGATGTCATATTGTTTATACATTTATAAGGCATAACAAATAATTCATATAGTGTATAACTTAATAGAAATATATTATATATTTCATTAAATAGAATTTCCTAAAATACTTTAGGTTACTTTTACAATATTATAAAGTTAAACTAATTAAATATACAATAAAATAAAAGCAAGTGTAGTCTCAGAGATTCATATATAGCCCTTAAGATAACCTAATAAACTACAGAAACACCCAGATGAATGAGATGTTTCTATATGAAATCACATTTACTAGACTTACTAAACATAAAATAAAATCAAACTATGCTTGAAGCTACAAATTTGTTGACATATAACTCACTATACATGATGTAGAATTTAAACTTATATAATTTATAAATGAAACTTAAATGTCTTACAAGATTTTTAAATTATCAATGTCATATAATATTAATAATTATAAAAAAACTAAAAACTAATTACTAATTAATAACTTTAATAACTATTAAAAATTATTAAAAAAAATTAATTTAATTTGCATATAGTTAAATTATTAATTTATTAAATGGTGTGTCTCACAATAATTTATTCAACATGACTTACTCCAAGTAAATAATTTGTTATCACCACAAACAATCATGAAAGTTCCGTCGGTTTACAAAAAAAAAACCATCTTCACTAGAAAATTGAAAATAAATAAAATAAGCAAAATAAATATATTCAATATTATAGTTGTTTGAAAGATAACTTCAAGTATTACAAACTTGTCAAATATACTGTTACAAGAACACTTTGATAAAGTTAGTGCAAGTAAGATCTAACAACTCTAATTTACTCAAGCCCAACATTAGCAAAATGGCTAAATTGCTTTTTAAGATTCTCGACCAATTCAATAATCTTGTTGTCAAAGAAGCAGCTTTTGTCAAAAGTTATATTCTCCACCTCAGAGAATATTCTTAAAAGAAGTTCTTCATATTCACTTAGATCCATACTTGCCCAAATATCATTTTATGCCAAGTTTTCTTGCTCATCTACATCTCCTTATTAAATTATTCATCTCCTTTCATTATGAGGCTATACTAGTTGATAACTTGGATATAATTTCAAACAATGTAGTGATATTTGGATCTCAACCTCTATTCATCCAAGCTACTACCTACCTTCCATCAAGTATATTTGAAGACCTATTGGGCTCTTCTCCATCTACAAAATATTTCTTGAAAAACATGAAACCTTTTCAAACTCCAATCCATGAATTTAAAAAAGTTGGATTAGAGTAGAAACATACATGAGATAGTCCACAGAAAGCTCATGGCTAGAAAACCACAACAGACAGAATGGGCCAGGCAAGAGACAACCAGGGCACTGCCCACTAGACGGACAAAAGAAAGGACAAAGTCAAGAGAGGTGAACAAAAAGTAGCCGCACCCACCCACCAAACGAGGAGTTAAGTTTGTAAGATTTTTCCTTCTGTACACTGGAGTCGTTCCTTTTCGAGGATACTCTTAACCTCTTTGGGAAAGTCATCATTGTTATGCCAAGTCAGCTTAGCATCCTTCGTGATAGCCAAGTTGGCAAACCAGTCTGCCGCCCCATTGGCAGAGGTTAAGGCAATTGATAATGTTCATCGAATCACCTTCTAGCCAGAGCCACTTAACCCCTTGATCTTTTGCAAGTTTGGTGACTTGAAGAGCTGCATAGGCTTCCACATAGTGATTCATCTGAGCACCCAGGGGGAGACTAACAGCCACAGTGATGCACTATTATAGTTATTTGAAAGCTAATTTCAAGTATTACAAACTTGTCAAATATACTGTTATGAGCACACTTTGATAAAGTTAGTGCAGGTGAGATCTAACAACTCTAAACCAACATTAGCAAATGGCTAAATTGCTCTTTAAGCTTCTCGACCAATTCAATAATCTTGTCAAAGAAGCCTTTGTCAAAAGTTATATTCTCCACCTCAAAGAATATTCTTGAAAGAAGTTCTTCACATTCACTTAGATCCATATTTGTCGAAATATCATTTTATGCCTTCTTCTTTCTCATCTACATCTCCTTATTAAATTATTCATCTCCTTTCATTATGATGCTATACTAGTTGATAACTTGGATATAATTTTAAATAATGTAGTGATATTTGGATCTCCAACTCTATTCCTCCAAGCTACTACCTACCTTCCATCAAGTAGATTTGAAGACCTGTTAGGATCTTCTCCATCTACAAAATATTTCTTACAAAACATGAAACCTTTTCAAACTCCAATCCATGAATTTAAAAAAGTTGGACACGACAAGAAATATGTTGGCTTTAATTTCCTAGACAAAGTGGACTCTCCAATACATCTGACTTGGTTTAATGAACATATTGATGATTTTTAACATGTTACTCACTCTTATGATCTTTATGTGATTTCCATTGGTTTCATAAAAGTAACCAACACAACATATAGTACCTCCACAAGCCCTTCTATAACAAGGTTGCAGTGTAGCGAAGTTCCTACCAAAAATTGGCAGTATTGTTTTGTTATGATAATACATAATTTTAAAATTACTTGCAAAATTATGTGAGATGACAGGTTTTGGGAAAAGGTTAAATGCATGCAACTAAAATTATATTACATATATAGGTCAATCCTTTTAATTCAAATTTTAATATTTTTGCCAGTTTCAATTAGGGCCCATTTTTTTTGTGGAATTATAGAATGTTGGAATTTGCCAATTCAGGAAAATTTAAATCTGGGAAATGATTTTTGGAATATGGCTAGAAGTGTTTGTTTCACCTGAAAGATGAGTGAGAAGATGCATTTTCTCCATTTGGCTCTATAAATTTGGAATGAGAAGAAGAATCCCTGAGCAGTCAACTTTCAATGATATTATAGTCTAATATTTTAAAAATTCTCAAGTACAGATGATGCAAGAGCATCCTGGGTGTAAGGACAATCTTGCATCACCCAAAAATATTTATGTTTTCTTTTCAATAAGGGCTACCTTGTGCAAAGTTGCTATTTATGGGAACTTACTATTTTTAGTAAGTTGGTCATATTATCTCGGAATATTCTGATTTCACAGTTGGAGGTTCATCTCAGTCATTTCAGCCTACCAGTTGAGTTTCATTGTCACATCATCAGTATTGGTGAAGTTATTGAGGTTTTTGGGTATGAAATCTTTCAGGTCAATTTTGAAGGCCTTAGAGGCTCCGGATCGCGATCGACCCCCAGCTGACTAGTGCTAGCGCGTGTCAAGCACTGTAGATCTCGTCATGGCATTTCTGAAAAGTGGTTACAATAGAAAAATGGAGCTACGGTTAGAAAGTTATGGCCTCCAGAAGTTGGGTTACCTAAAATCATATTTTTGTATTTCTTTTGAGCCGACCCTATCGTAATAATTGTGAAAAATAAATAATTCTATGTTTAGTCAGCCTAAAGGGCTAAATTTCTGGAACCTTCTTGGGCGGTGGAAATTGCCTATATAAGAAAGGTGTAAGGAAACTCAGGTGCGGAAATAGCTTCCTACGCTAATCTCTATAGGAGAGTTTTGTGCAAATTCTTATAAATCCTTACAATTTCAGATTCGTTAACTACTTTAACAAAGATATTGCAACCACATACAATGCATATAGAAAAAAATAGAGAATGACACAAAGATATACCCTAGGGAAAACCTTTCGGTAAAAAACCCCAACACTCCAAAACCTACACAATGTATTATCTTCAACACAAAGATTACAATACACTTGCAATGCAAGTTCTTTCAGAAAATGAGAGACAAAGCCAACAAGACTTAACTTTTGTTATATTTCTCCCATAGGAGCAGCATCATATATATAGACTCCTCTAGACCCAAAAATAGGCACAATCACCAAGACCCATGCACAAAGCCACATGTACACAGTTGTTACATGCAATCCCAAGAATAGGTGTCCATCCTTAGAATAGACTATGACAACTTGTCATAGAATCCACCAAAAATAACGGTCACAAGAAAAGTGTAAGAGAATCTGTCATACCAACCTATTTCTGGCATATTCTCTTACACACACCAACCACTTCTTCTTGGGCACCCAAATAGGCCCAAGTCATAAGATGCTCTTACACCTATCATAGCACATTCCTTAAATAGTTCTTAGGCGTCATAGGAATCTGTCATGACCGTTTCAGTCATGATCTCCTTACGCACAAGATGCCGACACATCAAGTGGAGTGACACATCAACATGCCAACTAGACATGTACACTCACACTTAATTACATTATTTGCAAAAAATACATTTACAAAAAAAATAATAAGAATAGGAATTATCCAAGGTTGAGACACCTTATTCCTAACATTCTCCCACTTGTCAAACACCTAGTAAGAGCAATAGGAACATAACAGGAACTTTAACCACTATAGGCCAAAAGGCCCATAGACTCCGAACACCATCTGAACTTCTCAGTGCCCACTAGTTTCGTTAATGCATCTGCAACATTCTTCACAGTATCTACCTTCTCCAAATTTACCTTTCCATCTTCCACCATATCTCTCACAAAGTGAAACTGCACATCAATGTGCTTCGTTCTGGCATGGAAAGTTGGATTCTTTGCAAGGCAAATAGCGCTCTGACTGTCACACCAAATAGTAATTTGTTCTGCATCAACACCAACATCAGAACACAATCTTCTAAGTCAAATGGCTTCTTTACAAGCATGAGTAGCAGCCATGTACTCAGCTTCTATAGTGGACAAAGCAACCACAGGTTGTCGCTTACTCATCCAACTAATGGCACCACCAAACATAGTGAACACATAAGCACTGGTGGATCTCCTGTTGTCAATATCACCTGCCCAATCTGAATCCACAAACCCATGAATACAAACTGAATGCAGAGATCTAGAAGAGTTACCATGATAACATATGGAGTAATCTGTTGTACCCCTCAAATATCTAAATACTCGCTTAACTACATCCCAATGTACCCATCCAGGATTAGTCATAAACCAACTCAGGACTCCCACTGCTTGGGAAATGTCTAGTCTAGTACAGACCATAGCGTACATAAGACTACCAACTGCACTAGCATAAGGTACTCTACTCATGTCCTCCACCTCACTAGGAGATTTTGGACAATCATCTACAGATAACTTTGTTCCCACAGAAATAGGAACACATAGTGGTCTACAATCTGCCATGCTGAACCTGTCCAACACAGACTTCACATACTTACTCTGACTCAACCAAAGTTTTCTGTTAGATATGTCTCTACTGATTTCCATACCCAAGATGTACCTAGCTGCCCCAAGATCTTTCATCTCAAACTGTGCTGACAACTGAGATTTAAAATCAGAAATCATACCCTTACCCTTCCCAAATAGCAACATATCATCAACATATAATGCAACAATAAGAAGGCGATCATTTTCAACTCTGAAATAAACACAATGATCTGATTTTGATCTTACAAATCCAATTGACAACACAAAGGCATCAAACTTAAGGTACGACATCCTAGGAGATTGCTTCAAACTATATAGAGATTTCTTTAATCTGCAAACTAAGGATTCTTTACCTTTAACAATGTAGTGCTCAGGCTGTGACATATAAATCTCTTCCTCCAAATCACCATGAAGGAAAGTTGTCTTCACATCCATCTGTTCTATATCTAAATCATATGATGCAGCAAGAGATAATAGAAATCTAATGGATGTCAACTTTGCAACAGGAGAGAATATTTCACCATAATCTATTCCCTCTACCTGTGAATACCCCTTTGCAACCAATCTAGCTTTATACCTTTCAACACTGCCATCTGCATAGAATTTCTTCTTGAACACCCATTTACAGCCAACAAATTTTCTCCCTTTAGGCAAAGGTACAAGGTCCCAAGTTTTTTTTTTCTCCAATGAAGCCATCTCATCATCCATAGCCTCAATCCAAGAACCTGCATCTTCCATGCCCAAAGCCTCTTTCACAGATCTAGGCTCATCAGTGTTAGTAATCAAAGCAAAGGCACAATTGGAATCTAACATAGAATAACCAAACCTTTCTAGTTGCTTTATTTCTCTCGTGGATCTCCTCAAGGGTTGTGATTGAGGTTGTTCTTCCTCTTCTTCTGAACTATCAGAGCTGCTAGAGCTCTCCTCATCATTAGACCCAACATGGTCTCTCTATTCAGTCTTCTCAGGGGTAGGAGGCAACTGAACAACATCTTTTTCCTTGTCTTTTTCATCTAGTTGTAGCACAATAGGAGAAGATGTTAGCTCTCTAAAAATAACATTTCTACTATACAACACCTTACTAGTCACGGGATCCCAAAGCTTGTATCCTTTCACACCAGCACTGTATCCGATGAAAATATATTTAACAGCTTTGTTTTCCAACTTAGATCTTTTCTCCTTTGGAACATGTGCATAAGCTTCACAACCAAAAACATGAAAATGTCCAATTGAAGGCTTCTTACCAGACCACACCTCCATGGGTGCCTTACCAACAAGGGCTGATGTAGGAGATCTGTTAACCAGATAGCAAGCAGTGGCCACAGCTTCGGCCCAAAACCTTTGTTCTAAACCAGCTCCACTAAGCATACTCCTAGCCTTCTCCATCAATGTCCTGTTCATTCTCTCTGCAACTCCATTTTTCTGTGGGGTATAAGGAGTTGTCTTATGCCTCTCGATACCTTATTCTTTATAGAACTGTTCAAACTCTACTGAGCAAAACTCACCACCATTGTTAGTTCTCACACACTTAATCTTCTTACTAGTCTGATTCTCTACAAGAGCTTTAAATTCCTTGAACCGACTAAAGACTTGTGTCTTACTTTGAAGGAAATAAATCCACATCCTTCTACTATAATCATCTATGAAAGATACAAAAAATACAGACTTGGAGATTGAAGGAACTTTTACAGGACCAAATACATCAGAATGAATAAGATCCAAAACATCAGAAGATTTGTGAGAACTAGAGTAAAACTGAACATGATTTTGTTTACCATAGACACAGTGTTCGTAGAAGTCAAACTTGAGATTGCAATCATTTAACCCCTCAATGAGATTTTTATTTTTCAGGGTTCTGAGACCCTTTTCACCAGTGTGGCCAAATCTCATATGCCACAACATTGTCTTTTCTGCAGGAAGCTTACCTTCCAAAGTGTTTGCACTACCATCCGAACCAATAGCCACAAACTTCTTCACTACTTGTTCAGATGGTAAGGATGAAGAACTATTACATAGAGGAATACATGCATCTAGCTGAAATAAGCTACCTCTCCTAGTACCCCTTGCAAGCACTATTGATCCTCTTATCATCTTGCATCCTTCTTTCAAAAAAACAACTTGCACACCTACATCATTCAGCATACTTACAGATAATAGGTTTCATGCCAAACCCAGAATGTGTATAACTCCATTGATTCCCTTGACTCATCCATCAAGAAATTTGATAGTGACCCTTCTGCGTCCAACTATCTTTAGGTGGGAATCATCACCCAAGTACACCTTTCCACCATTGAACTCTTCATATTTTGAGAACCAGTTTCGATGAGAGGTCATGTGAAAAGATGCACCCGAGTCAACCAACCACACATCATCAGATGCATGGGCTGCCAAAGCTACGATGAATGCATCGCCATCTTCTTGAGATCTTTCTGAAGCTGAATCTGAACCTTTCTTCTTCTTCTTCGACTCTTTGCAGTCTTTACGGAAGTGCCCAGATTTATCACAATTCCAACATTTTGCCTTGGACTTATTGGAAGTCTTTGACTTCCCATGGGATTTGGATCTACCCTTATTGTCAGACTTATTGTCATTTTTCTTCCCTCTTTCAGTGGATCTCCCACGAATAGCAAGGGCTTCTTTTTCTGAAATGGAAGCCTTTCTCCACATCTCCTCTGATAGCAGCGAAGACACCACATCATCCATTTTGAAAGTGACTAAAGTGCTTTCGAGAGCCATCACAAGATGGTCCCATGAATCCGGTAAAGAACACAAAAGTGTGTAGCAACAATCCTCCTCCTCTAACTTGACACCAGCTAATGTCAATTGTGCAGCTAGCAGATTAAATGCATTTAAATGATCTGTTAAGGATCCACCTTCCTCCATTCACAGAGAGTACAACTTCTTCCTCAGGAACAACTTGTTCACCAGAGATTTGGCCTGATACACGGCTGCAAGTCTTTCCCATAAACTATTTGTGATTTTCTCATCTAGAACATTCAAAAGGACTGCATCGGTTAAACAGAGTCTTATGAGACCCTTAGCTTTACGGTCTTTGATATCCCAATCTGCTTGAGCTATAGTTGCTGGTCTTGTAGCATTTGAAGTCACTTCCCATAGGTCACGATCTTCCAACATGTCTTCCATCTTGAGTTTCCACAACTCAAAATTAGTGCCATTAAATTTCTCCACCTCCATTCTTCCATATGATGAACTTGCCATCTCAATCTGCAAATAACATTCAGAATGCTCTGCAAAAAACTCCCTCTCAAACTTGAGATTAGCTCAAAAAACCCTACCCAACAACTAGGATCAAAAGTTGATCAAGCTCTGATACCACTTGTAAGGAAACTCAGGTGCGAAAATAGCTTCCTACGCTAATCTCTATAGGAGAGTATTGTGCAAATTCTTATAAATCCTTACAATTTCAGATTCGTTAACTACTTTAACAAAGATATTGCAACCACATACAATGCATATAGAAAAAAATAGAGAATGACACAAAGATATACCTTGGGGAAAACCTTTCGGTAAAAAACCCCAGCACTCCAAAACTTGCACAATGTATTATCTTCAACACAAATATTACAATACACTTGCAATGCAAGTTCTTTCAGGAAATGAGAGACAAAGCCAACAAGACTTAACTTTTGTTATATTTCTCCCATAGGAGCAGCATCATATATATAGACTCCTCTGAACCCAAAAATAGGCACAACCACCAAGACCCATGCACAAAGACACATGTACACATTTGTTACATGCAATACCAAGAATAGGCATCCATCCCTAGAATAGACTATGACAGCTTGTCATAGAATCCGCCAAAAATAACGGTCACAAGAGAAGTGTAAGAGAATCTTTCATACCAACCTATTTTTGGCATATTCTCTTACACACACCAACCACTTCTTCTTGGGTGCCCAAATAGGCCCAAAGTCATAAGATGCTCTTACAGCTGTCATAGCACATTCCTTAAATAGTTCTTACGCATCATAGGAATCCGTCATGACCGTTTCAGTCATGATCTCCTTATGTACAAGATGCCAACACATCAAGTGGAGTGACACATCAACATGCCAACTAGACATGTACACTCACACTTAATTACATTATTTGCAAAAAATACATTTACAAAACAAATAATAAGAATAGGAATTATCCAAGGTTGAGACACCTTATTCCTAACAAAAGGTCTGTAGTATTGTCTTAGGCAGTTCGGGATAGTTCTGGGTGGTAGATCTGGATAATAATTCAAGGCTTTGTCCTACATAATATTGTAAGGGAATGCCCATGTGGCTTTGCATATTGTAATTATGAAAGTTTGTAATTCCACATTTGTGGAGATAATAAGAAGCCAATTTTCTATTCTTGCATATCATTGTTGTTTTTCTATTTTTGTTATGTGTGTGTGGTATTAAGGGGAGCACCCTTCATCAACAGAGCTACACGGTTTAAGATTCAAACCCACACCCTACTGAATTGAAAAAGAAAATAGTCTGGTTTCCTTTCAATAATTGAACTTAATTTTTTATCACCTTACTCCAAGTAAACAATTTGTTATGACCACAAACAATCATTAAAGTTCCATCAATTTACAAAAAAGAACCATCTTCACTAGAAAATTGAAAATAAGAAAAATAAGAAAAATAAGTATTTCACTATTATAATTGTTTGAAATCTAACTTCAAGTATTACAAACTTGTCAAATATACTGTTACAAGAACACTTTGATAAAGTTAGTGCAGGTAAGATCTAACAACTCTAATTTACTCAAACCCAACATTAGCAAAATGGCTAAATTGTGATTTAAGATTCTCGACCAATTCAATAATCTTTTTGTCAAAGAAGCTTTTGTCAAAAGTTATATTCTCCACCTCGAAGAATATTATTGAAAGAAGTTCTTCATATTCACTTAGATCCATACTTGCCCAAATATCATTTTATGCCTTTTTCTTGCTCATCTACATCTCCTTATTAAATTATTCATCTCCTTTCATTATGAGGCTATACTAGTTGATAACTTGGATATAATTTCAAACAATGTAGTGATATTTGGATCTCCAACTCTATTCCTCCAAGCTACTACCTACCTTCCATCAAGTAGATTTGAAGACCTATTGGGATCTTCTCCATCTACAAAATATTTCTTGCAAAACATGAAACCTTTTCAAACTCCAATCCATGAATTTAAAGATGTTGGACATGACAAAGTGGGCTCTCCAATACATCTGACTTGGTTTAATGAACATATTGATGAGTTTTACCATGTTACTCACTCTTATGATCTTTATGTGATTTCCAATGGTTGCATAAAAGTAACCAACACAACATATAGTACATCCACAAGCCCTTCTATAACAAGGTTGCAGTGTAGCGAAGTTCCTACCAGAAATTGGCAGTATTGTTTTGTTATGATAATACATAATTTTAATATTAATTGCAAAAGTATGTGAGATGAAAGGTTTTGCAAAAAGGTTAAATGTTTGCAACTAAAATTATATTACATATATAGATCAATCCTTTTCATTCAAATTTTGATATTTTTTCCAATTTCAATTAGGGCCTGTTTATTTCATGGAATTATAAAATGCTGGAATTTTCCAATTCGGGAAGTTTTAAATATGGGAAATGATTTTTGGAATATGGATAGAACTATTTGGTTCACCTGAAAGATGAGTGAGAAGATGTATTTTCTCCATTTGGTTCCATAAATGTGGAATGAGAAGAAGAATCCCCGAACAGTCAACTTTCAATGGCATTATAGTCTAATATTTTATAAATTCTCAAGTATAGAGCTGCACCATTTACGATTCAAACCCACACCCTACTGAATTGAAAAAGAAAACAATCTAGTTTTCTTTCAATAATTGAGATTAATTTTAAAGTTGCATTGTTACCCAAAATTGAATTTAGAAGAAGAAGTAGATAGATCATAATGACATTCTTCAATCAATAGTCTTTTAAATCCCAAGTATATAGGTACATCAATTAAAATTTGAACCCACGCCCTAATGAATTGAAAAAAAAAACATACTGGTTTGCTTCCAAAAATTGAACTTAAAAATGTCATATACAGAGGTGCATCAGTCAACATTTTACCAAAAATTGATGGAAAGGGAAGTAGTAGAAGTATCAAAAATGGAAGGTTTGGTAGACGCCTTAGCATTTCCTCTCTTAGTCACATTAATCCCTCCATGTGCATCTGTGATCTTCTCACATCCAAAAATATCAGCATCATCTTTCTCACAATCCCTCTCAATGAAAAGTTGTTCAAAGCAAAACAAACCCATGTTTCTTCATCACGTGTGCACATCATTGGCATCTTGTTGCCTTCCCTAGCGAATCTGCTCGTTTACACAGAAAAAATAGATCAATTGATGTCCTTACAATTTTTCAATCTATTTGCCACAGTGGAAAAAATGAAGGATTCATATGAAATATCCAATTCCAATTCCAATTCCAATTCCAATTTTATGTATTTAGGTGGAAGATCTATATGTTCATTTTAGGTTAAAATTAGAATTTAGAAATTCCTATTCCATTTTCATTTTTTAAAAACAAACATGGAATTCAAAAATTCTAGCATTTGAAAATTCCAATTCCAGCTCAATTTTAGGAAACAAACGGACCCTTCATTATTGTCTACTCCATCCACTTTTTGTTGGAAATACAAATGGGAAAGTAGTACTAAGAGGGGGGGGTGAATCAAAACTTACTAACCTATGTTTCTTTAAACTGTTAGAACTTTATGCATCAAGTAAACAAAACTTGAACAATCTAGGTAATATATCATGTCAAACAGCATACATGAAATTACACATAACACAATAGATTTGGTAACCCAGAAACCCTTGAAAGGTAAAACTAGGGTGGGAATGACACCCACAAATCTTCACTACTACAGATAATAAATTTTTCCCATTAGGGCTTACAAAATTTGATCATATCATGATCTACCCTGTGAGAGGTCTACTCTGTTAAAAACTAAGAGACTTATTCAGGCTACCTTGTTAAAGGATTTACAAACTTACAATAAAGTAAGCACTCAGTAAAGAGATTTACAAAAGTCTGCTAAGACTACTCGATTAAGATATTTACCCTGATACACTGGTTAAAATGTCTTAGTATATGATCCTTCAGTTTGCACTGATATGCTGATAACAGATCTCCTCTTTACTGTATGATTGTGATCTCTTCTATCTAATCTTTCTTGACTCTATCCTTTCATTGCTTTGCTCGGTCACTGAACTCTGTCTGAATACTTCTCCTGATTATTTCCTCATACTTACAGTATTCAATCGATCTCAATGTCTCTAATTTTCTCTCTGATTCACACACATCTCTGTCCTAGATCTTCCTTTATATAGTAGCAAAAAATGTTTTACCGTTACAAGATCTACGGTCCAGATATATTCCTATTGCCGCCTATACTATACAATTTTCTGATTGGCTAAAGATTATACATAGGGATCAATGATAGCAATATGGATGTGTAACCACCTCCGTGATTACCTCAATAGACAATATACAAAATATAATTATCACCAAAAATGGTTTACCTCGATCATTGTGCCATTCCAGACTTGTATGCCAATTATGGCTAACTCAAAAAAATTTATCCCTGGCACTCGACATCAACTGTCCTCGGCATCTATTGTACTCGTCATCTATTGTACTCGGCAATAACTATACTCAGCATATTACAAACATATTGTGACTGTGACTTAACTTGGCAGTACTATTGCTCAGTAAGTATACAATACAAAACTCGGCCTATACAAAATGACTCGGTCGCAGTGATGACCGACCATCCTTGCCTAGATATATGACTAAGTGTAAGACACTAATAGTCAACAAAACTATAGAGATCTACAATCTCCCCCTTTGACATTAGTGGCAAAAACACTTTGTCATGACATTCGTATATACAATTGTAAAAATATGTTTGTATAGCCTAAAATTCCCCCTGAGATATATATACATAGTCAAAATTGTGTTACCTATCCCTGTTCACACTCGTGTCATGATAATTCCCCCTTGTTTTTGACACGACTAATTTCCTCATCAGTAGGTAAGTTGCAGATTTTCTCCAGAAAAGGTCTGTGAAGTACCGTGATCATGTATAATGCATCTGTCCATGCAGTTCAAACAAGATTTAACACTTCAATTTGTACTTCTAAATCAGTAGCTAGACTGATGAGACCTTTGGCTATAGACAATTGTGAGTCACTCTAGATCAATGTTTTAGCCTTGGCTAATTTTCTTTGTATAGCCTCCAGATGTGGTGTAAGAATAGTTTGAATAGAAAGTAGGCGAGAGCAAATCTTTCCATCATTTGCCATCAACTCGGCTAACTTACCCTGTGTCTGCATTACCTTAACATAGTGTCTAGCACTAGTGTTGGCATCCAAAGTCAGGGACTGACTTGAAACTTTGATTTCTTGCTTGAGAGTTTCAAGCAAGCATTGGTTCTCATCTATGAATAATTCAACATTGGATATCTTGGCCAGTAGAGACTATCCATCCACAACTAATCTCTTGGTCTCCTTTACCAAAGTTGACAACTCAACTTGTTTGACTGCTATCTCGGCAAATATCTTATCCAACATTTTTGTCTCAAATCTGTGTTCTAACCATTCAAATAGCTTATCACTTGCACAACTCGCGTCATTATTTACTTTTTGAAAAATATGTACAAGTTGTTCTAATATAGGAATGAAACTATTTACATTAGATAAATCATAAACTTCATTAAATATGTCCTTTATTTCATGAAGAACCTATTTTTGTTGATGCTCCCTTCGGAGTTCTGCTTGTCTACTTTTCCTTGTCAGTAAATCTTTCATTATCTGTAGCTGCTCAAAAGTAAGGTTATCAATATCCCATTTAGGAATAACAATTTCTTCATCAATTGTTACCTCATCTTTGTCCTTTGGTGCTCTCGGTGGGGTGCTTCCACTCGACAGCTGTACAAGAGCTTTGATGGCCTCTTGTTCCGTCGGCACTTGTTCTTCAATGAGTTTTCCTCTACTGTTCCCTTCTTCTTTCTCCTTTTCCTCGGCAAGAGGTCGAACAGCTTGTGCATCTAACTTCGTTCCATGTCCTTCTGTGCTGTGTTCTTCCTTAGGAGGACTCTAAATGTTATCTTCTTCTTTAACTTCTTCTTTGGCAAAGTGAGTTAATGGTACTGACTTGATTGATTCCTCGGTAAGGCTTGTACCGACTAACTCATCAATAGTAGCAACTTCAGGTACAGTAGGATTTCCATTAGCAGATTGTGTGCTTGAGATGGTGGGATAATCCATGACTTGCAATAGTACAGGATTGCTACCTGGCAGGGGTGTGTCAGTTTCACTTGAGTTCTTTAAGTCTTCCTCAGTTAGGAACGAGGTCTTAATGGGGTTCTCCTCTGGTATATCAACAATATGGACTTCAAAAGTATCCTGAGATTTCATTTCCTTAGGAGTATCAGTCTCCATTTTATTGTGTGTTGCTTCAAGTTCTATGGCCTGTGAAGTGCTAGCAACCTGTCCTTCATCTTTATCAACCAATAGTCCAAACATTATTTTCCAAATTTTTAAAATTTCCTGCACAACATCTTCAACCTTGTGTTGAAGGATAATATAGGCTCTAAGTTTAGGATCAAACTTGCCTCTGTAATCATTAATTGTCTTTTTGATATTTGCGAGAGTGAGAGTGGATTCAACTTGTGCTAATGTACTCTCTTGTATTTCCTTCTCGATTTGTAAAGCATATTCCCACTTTTGTGTGACTCTGTGACACAATTCCTTTGGAATCCTATTTTCAATTTCAATCGGCAGCATCTTGAAAGTGCATAACATTTCAAGAATAGCATCCTCAACTTTTTCTTTGTCTCCAATACTCAGTGGTCCAAACTTTAATTTCTTCACTTCATCAACTACAGCTGTACTAGTAATCTTACTACATAATTCATCAACGGTGAGTTGATGTGAACCCTATTGTGTTGCCTTCCCTTTTGTTGCTTCATCACTTTCTGTTGTTTCACCATCTTTTGGTAGAACAAGTTTTCTTCTCGGTTTCTTCATAACCTTGGTTGGCACTGTCTTGGATTGTGCAGTTTTTCACTTTGCAGATGTAGGAGGCATCTTAGGAGTCTCAGTAGTAGTCCTTTTTGGCCGAGGTCTAAGTGATGGTGTCTCAAACACTTTTCATTTCAACACTCTTCTTTTAGGTGGGGACTCAGAAATTATTGGTTTCTTCTCTTCTTCTTCTTCTGTCTCACTGCCACTTGTTGCACTCTTCTCATCTTCTCCTAACCCTTGGGTTAACTCTAGTGGTGCCTCATTTCCAGATTCTTTTACATACTCCTCTAGATTCTTTACTATTTTCTTTCTTCTTCTCTCAGTGGTGGCAGCTAATAATCCCAAAGAGATCTTGGATTTGGCCTCTTCAAATGTACCAAAGTAAGGAGCCTTGTTATCAATTTCCTTAGCTAGGAGGGTTGTGATTGCAGTAGTAGCTTCATCAATATTGAGTTCATAGGGTAGTGGCATCAACCATGAAACCCTAGGTAGGACTACCTGTGCATAGGTAAAGTCTGTGTCTACTAGAAAACATATGTCTTTATTATATTTCTCAATCAGAGACATAGGGACTCTAGTCCTATTCCTCATTTTCTTCTTAAACTCAATGAAATAATTGTCCATTATCCCTTCAAAATCATCACCACTCTCATTTATGAAATCATTAATCTGAATAGTAATGGGTTTCTTCTTATCCCATTTCACATCACCATGTGTAGGAAAACACTTTTTAACATAAAAGAATATGTAGATCAGCAAGGAACCAAACTTACACATAGAGTTCTTCACTGTCCTGATGGAGTTCAAGTTCTCAGCAAGTTGAGTTAGTTGGAGCTCAGAAAGTTCATAAGTGTTCCCTTTCTTTATTATCTTCCAAGCTTGGTCCACTGCCATACAGGGGACGTTGTCCAACTGACTGCATTGGTAAAACTTATGCAAGATAACTCTAACAGTGAAGTCAATTTCTAGATTAGTGATGGTGGAAATTTTCATTCCGTGTTTGTTCTAGACTGCCTGTGTGTTCACTTGAATATCCTCTTTTCCTGCACATTTCATTGTTCTCTTTCTGTCAATGGTAGGGTAACCAGTGACATCATGTATCATTTCCTTTGTAATCTTCACTGGTCCATCTTCCAGCCATAATTGCATGTCGTGCACTTGACCTAACATGATCTTTATCCATTCTACCTTGAAATTTTGTGGGAAATTTAGGGCATGTACTAACCCTTGGTTGGCAATGACCTTGTGCTCCGGCTTCAGCACTCCGTTGATACACAATTTATCATATGCTTCCCTGATCTCGTAATCACTGATTTCTCCAATTTTGCACATATAATAGGACCTAACATCGTTCATCATTAACACATTTTCCAGAGTCATAGATAGGGCTCTGTTCAAATCTCCTTTGATCACACTTTCGGATATTGCCTTGAATACCCTCAGTTTGCAGACTTCATTCCTTACAAGTTGTACATTGAAAACTTCCATTCCCTATTTCTTGACTAGTGTGGATGAAGACGATGCCATTTCAAACTGTAATTTTTGAAAAGAAAGTGGTTGCTCGGTAAAGTACCTTTTGGTCAATTAACCCTGTAGATGAATTTTGCCGACGGCACGCTGGGAAGATTCAGAATTGCTTTGCTTGATCTGGGTTGCACAAATTTTGAATCACTCTAAAATCTTGAATAGCCTGGTGAAATAAAATTAACGTCAACTTTCCTCTTTATAGAATCTGAAAAAAATAGGATTAGGGCCTCATAAATGCTCCGTACAGATTTTAGGTGAAATACAACTGTCTCGGTAAACTTATGTTAAACTCAGTTAAATACAAGCTCAGTCGATGTAACTATTGCGATACAACTCAACATGGCAATAATAGGTTCTCAACAAACATTGTTAGCTTGATCATGACACTGATGCTCGGCATCAAAATGAAATTTTCTATTTTTATTCAGATATGTCCTAATGCATCTTAATATATGCAGATATGGACTTTTTCTTAATTCTATGTTAGGAACTAATGTAAAGTAAGACTTTGCAAGAATCAGTTCCAGACATACCTTTCATGCTTAGTTGGAAGAAGTGTGATCACCTGATCCATCAGATTGGGTGACCTCAGATGTGCTTGCTTCACTTGTTGTTTCTTCTTCTTTCTTCCTCCATGTCTTTTCCATCTAGTTCCTCATTTTTTCACAGATGTTCTCATTCTGGTTGTTAACATTGCTCGGCACAGGTGATCTACAATCTCTCTTTAAGTGTCTGACCTTATTACATTTATAATAGACCATACTTCCATTCATCTAGCTTTTAGATTTGCCTCTAAAATGAGTCTTCATGCAGTTTGCTCCAATATGTCCATACTTACCACAATAATGGCAATTGTACCGAGTTTTGTAATCCCAATTGTAACTCTTACACTATGTGACTCACTTTTTTTGCTCATTAGTTGGCCACCTTGGTCTAGATTGGCATTCGTAAGATTTGTGCCCATACTTCTGACAATTGAAACAACTTCCTTGAAACTTGGGTGAGGTGGATGAAATGTTAGCGTTAGATCTACATTCATTTGTTCGATGTCCATGCTTCTTGTAGTTAAAAAAATGTCCATTAAACTTAGGTTTAGAATCAGTCTTACCATGTTTGCTTCTGCATATGTTGGCTGTATGTCCTGGCTTCCCACAGTGATGACATGTGGGTTTTTTGTTCTTTGGTTTAGCAATCTTCTGTTCTCCATCTTTTGATGACTCTCCTTCTTCAGTAGATGATTGATCATTTAGTCCAAGTCCAGATCTATCACCAGATCTCCTAGGTGACCTTAACAGTTCTTCAAAATACTTTGTAGCTTCATTAGGTTTGTTCATCCTTTCATTGATTTCTTTCTCAGTTCTCAACTCATGTTTCAGTTGATCATTTTCATGTTTTAGTTGATTGTTCTCCAAGTCTTTCCTACCCAATTCTTGGTTGGCCAGCTGTAGTTGATTTACCATATCTAGTTGATTATTAGTCAACCTTTGTATATCACTTGTTCTTTCATCTAGCCTTATTGCAATTTGTCTTTTGTCTTCTTTAGCCATTGCCTTATCATCTTCAACTTTCTTTTTCTGCTCCACTACTTCATAGAGTCTGACAGATTGAATTTCCTGCTCTCTCTTTAGAGTCCTGATTTCATCATTCAGTATTGTATTTTTCTCCATTAGTTCTTTCATGGCTTTGTCATTTTCTATAGAATTACCAGTATCAAATAGTCCAGTGGTGTCTTCTTCCTTGTCCAGTGGCTCACTTTGTTGAATAGCAATTTCTCTTATTTTGCTCAAGGATTTCTTTAATTCCCCTTTGGCTGCTTCCAGCTATTGCAATGCTAGTTGAATTTCAATCTTTTGATTCTCTATGACTTTTCCCAGTTTGCAAACTTCCATCTTAAGATCTTTTCCTCAAGTGGTTAGACTTTCCTATGAGAAAACCTTTGCTCTGATACCAATTGTTGGAAATACAAATGGGAAAGTAGTACTGAGAGGGGGGCATGAATCAAAACTTACTAACCTATGTTTCTTTAAACTGTTAGAACTTTATGCATCAAGTAAACAAAACTTGAACAATCTAGGTAATATATCATGTTAAATAGCATACATGAAATTACACATAACACAATAGATTTGGTAACCCAGAAACCCTTGAAAGGTAAAACTGGGGTGGGGATGACACCCACAAATCTTCACTATTGCAGATAATAAAGTTTTCATGTTAGGGCTTAAAAATTTTGATCATATCATGATCTACCCTGTGAGAGGTCTACTCTGTTAAAAGCTAAGAGACTTATTCAGTCTACCTTGTTAAAGGATTTACAAACTTACAATAAAGTAAGCACTCGGTAAAGAGATTTACAAAAGTCTGCTAAGACTTCTCGATTAAGATATTTCCTCTGATACACTGGTTAAAATGTCTTAGTATATGATCCTTCGATTTGCACTGATATGCTGATAACAAATCTCCTCTTTACTATATAATTGTGATCTCTTCTATCTGATCTTTCTTGACTCTGTCCTTTCACTGCTTTTCTCGATCACTAAACTCTCTCTGAATACTTCTCCTAATTATTTCCTCATACTTACAGTATTCAATAGATCTCAATGTCTCAAATTTTCTCTCTAATTCACACACATCTCTGTCCTAGATCTTCCTTTATATAGTAGCAAAAAACATTTTACCATTACAAGATCTACGGTCTAGATATATTCCTATTGCCACCTATACTATACAATTTTCTGATTGGCTAAAGGTTATACATAGGGATCAATGATAGCAATATGGATGTGTAACCACCTCTGTGATTACCTCAATAGACAATATACAAAATATAATTATCACCAAAAATGGTTTTCCTCAATCATTGTGCCATTCCACACTTGTATGCCAATTCTGGCTAACTCAGCAAAAGTTATCCTTGGCACTCGGCATCAATTGTCCTCAGCATTTGATGTACTCGACATCTTTTGTACTTGGCAATAACTATACTTAGCATATTACAAACATATTGTGACCTTGACTTAACTCGACAGTACTACTGCTCGGTAAGTATACAATACAAAACTCGGCCTATACAGAATGACTCGGTTGCAGTGATGACCGACCATCCTTGCCTAGATATATGACTAAGTGTAAGACACTAATATTCAACAAAATTATTGAGATCTACACTTTTTTCATGTCAACTAAAGTATAATGTAGAAAAAATGTAAAATAACTAAATCTAAATTATGAAAAAATGACAATATACTACTTGAACACAATTGATTGCAAAACACATTTACTAATCCTTGTGCACATTTGATTTGACTCATGTCTTTATTTTTCAAGTGAATTATTTCATCAGTGGCAGTGCTCTATCCTTAATTTATTGACCAAGTTAGGTCCGTTGATGTCTTATTGCAGATAATGTGGTCTATTTCCATTCACTAATCTAATTGGTCAAAAATATAAACTAAAGAGTAACATACATAAATAAGACCATTCTAGAGAAAAATTAAAAAACTCAATTCTTTTCATGGTTTTTTATGTTCTAGATTTATAAACTAGATCAAATATGGAACTACATACAAAACTTCTCTAGCTACTTCCATATTGGAAGACATACATGCTCTCATTTATTGTTCACATTTTGGTTGGGAGATAAACTATAAATTGCAACAATACATGAGCCTCTTGTTAACTCCCTTAATTCATACAAATAAATGGTCATAAATATTTTTTTAATTCTAATTTTAAAATTTTAAAACAAAGCTATGATTTGCTTGTCAAATTTGAGCAATTCCTTAAAGTTTTCTATCAATTGTTTTGCAACCAATGAAGATAGAACATAAGGATGTCAAAAGTGTAAATAGGTAAAATCTCAAAACTAAACAAAGGCTGGTGCAATCATGCCAAATATCTGAATTTCACAACATATGAGTTGTACCGTTATAAAATGTCTTTTCAAATATTTCTAATAAAATATGTCTATTTTGATAAAATACAGTCCTCAAGTACTATATACAAATAAATATGCTTGGTAATGCTCATAATTATTTCTTCAACTAATCTATTGAACAAGTAGATCACATGATGAAGCATTGCAATATTAATTGTAAACAAATTTTGAAACACAATTTTTTTTATATTTACATTACAGCGCAGTTAGTGTAATGCATTGTAAATATGAAAATTACATGTCTTAGGCTATACAATAGTAAGTTTCCCCATTAAAAAAATTTCAAAAGTCTTATGAATTTGGGAATGTGTATGGCAGCAACATTTAGACATATGAGACATTAAAGATGATTCTGCCAATTAAAAATTTTCAATATTTTAAAAATATTATTCAAAGCTTTGTATTATTATCATCAGGGATCTGAGCTTTCTATATTATGTAGAGCTCTCTATTTTAAGGGGAAAAAAAATTACAATTTAGAATTTTTGGGTTTAGATAATGTAAAATTTTCCTGTATTAATATCTTGGATCAAACTAGGGGTGTTTGTGTGGCTTATTACTTAATAGATGGAAAAAAAGAGCTCCTAAAAAAGGCGGAACCAAAAATTTAAAGGAAACGACAACGTGAGAGTGAGGACAAATTGGAGACATGGGGATATAATAGGTTGGGACTTCTAGAAAGGAATAATCCAATAGGGAAGAACCTAGGAAGGATTGGCCATGGGAGCCTTAGGCAAATGTCATTTTCTTTCTAGATGGGTGGAGAAAGAAATGTATAGAGAAGAGGGAATGAAAGTAAAAATTATTTTAATAAAAATTATTAAAATAGTAATTTTAATTTTTAATAATTGAAAAATCTAATTATTCATACACACAACTTTATTTCATAATGACAATATTAAAAGTATTCATAGTGATAATAGGAAAACAACCCAAAATATTCAAAAATTAATGAAAATAAGACAATTATGGGATAAATTGGAATTACTATTGGAAGCACACAATCAGACATTATAAATGTTTAGATGAAAGTGTGGAGATATTTTATGAGGAGATTTCCACAAAAGATGCACATAATCAAACATTATAAAGTTTAAATGAAAATTTGGAGATTTCCAGAAAAATAGCCCTTATCGATCTAAATTCTTTAGCCAATCAAATTATAAATAATTAATTTTTTCAATATGTTTTGTTAAGAAAATTGTATTTATACTTTAATTAAGATAAATATTTTTAAAACATAAAAATATCTGACTTCTGATTAGTTATAACTAAAATATTTAATCAATAGTTAGGTTTTTGCCATTGCTTATAGTTCTAGCTGTTAGAACTACAACTGATAGACTACTTGGAGAACAAAATGAGAGAATGTGATGATGATCATCGAGCTACTGAGGTATATGTGAGACATTAAATCAGTTGTTATATTGTCATTGATGTCAACTAGCTTTGACTTTACTTATCATGATAGTTGCAAACATCTAAAGGAGATGATGTTGGTGAAGGAAAGGTGATATTAGCATGAAGATGAGATGTATGAGTAAGTTATGAATAAGGTATTCATTGGGAAACGTATTGATGAGTCTATGACAGTATGATAGTGATTTGATCAACTTACATGATTCTACTAAGTGTTGAAGATCAAAAGTATACAAGTTACTTTGGTCAATATATGAAGAACTTAGTGTACACTGAGAAAATGTAGTGTACACCGAATGCGGTATTAACCGAACAAGAAGAAACTGACATATCATGGTATTGACCGAGTAGGAGAAATAAAGAGGAACATGTGATTGCTAACATGTGATGATGAGATAGACGAATCTAAAAGATTCCAAGGATAAAGAAAAAAAAAATTATGAAGATCTACAACTGGAAAAATTCAAGGTTGATCGGATGCTGAAGATTAAAAATGGTTTAAGGCACAAGTTATGAGGAAGGTTAAAGAGGAAAAACCAATGATGGAGATTAAGAGGCAAAATCTATACCTGAAATGAAAAAGGTTTTACATGTCTATATAAGGAGACAAGAAATACAAAGAGAGAAAAAAGAGGATCTCATGAGGGATGCAAATTGTCGATGCATACATGTGAAACTAGTCAGACAAGTTGAAGTGAGAACCAAGTGATTATACAGACCAAACCGAGTGACAAAAAGAGATAACTGAGCATAACAAAGTAAGAGGAAGAAGGAGAATGAAGATATTATGATGACCAAAATGATATTGAGCTTAGCATAGATCTGAATATGAGAAAAATAAGCTACATTTGAATCGGGTCATACACTGTTTCTTTCTAACCATTGCTACAGTCAAAATCTCTTAACTGGGTGAGACTTAACCATATTTTTCTATTGGCATTCTATGAATGTTACTTGTTTTCTTGTTGACCCAAGTGAATGTATGGTCACAGAGAATTGTTAGTGATAAATAATCTAACAAGGTCACACCTTACAGTGTGTTTGTAACCTTTAACAGGGTAGGTTTGTAATTGAGCTCACTTCAGAAGAGTTAAAATATTTGGGCTACTGGTCCCAGGTGCTTTTTCTCTTAACAAGGTTTCCACATTAAAAATCAAGTGTTAAATGTGTACTTATGTGATGTTTTGATATTTACTTTACACATTACAATGACTGATTAGATCGGTATATGTTAACTACTAGTTGGTTTATATTATCTGACAGTCAGTTAATTAATTAGTAAGTTGCACACAAGTTATTACCGAGTTGTTTAATTTATTTGTTCAAGTTGATATTATACATCTGAAAGGAATTTGGGACTGTAGGATAATTGAACATGACTGATTCATCCCCCTCTCAGTTATTTAACAATTGGTATTAGAGAAAGAGTACTTGAAGGAAGAAGTTTGAAGGACTTAAGTTAAAGATCGTAGATGTATAAGAGAGAGGTACTAAAGCTGAACAAGGATAATTTCTCAACCTGAAAAAGTAGGATGAAGTTGTATCTATCAGACATTGGGGATTCTACACTATACTATTTGGAAAATCAATTCATAGCACCTACATGTCATTTTACTATCACACAGATGAAAGAAAGACAAGAGCATAATGCAATGATAATTGAGATTGTTTCTTCTCTATCAGATGATGAATTTGAAGACATTAATAATTGTACAACTACAAAAGAAATGTAGGACAATTTGACACTAGTTCATGGTGGAGATCAAAATGTGCTCAGGGAAAAGGTAGAAAGCTTAAGAGGAAAATTTGATGATATGAAGATGAAAGAAGGTGAAAACATAACTGAGTATAGCAACTGAGTCAAGGAAGTGGTGAATTCTATCTGAGGAGTAGGAGGAACTATTGATGAAGAAACTATGGTAAGAAAAATTCTTAGAACACTATTGTCTTCCTATGCTATTAGAGTCTCTGCAATTCATGAAATGAGAGTTTTATCTAGTAATGATGTTTTCCTTGATAGTTTAATCGGTAGATTGACTACATTTGAGCTTAACAACTTTGATAATAGTGTTGTACCTAAGGTAGGATCTGCATTTGTGTAATCTTTAAATAGTAGAAGATCAAGTAATAGACATCAGATAAGAAATGGAAGTGATTATGAAGCTAAAGAAGATGAGCTTGAAGAACTTGAAGCATTAATGGCTAGAAGACTATTGAAAGGCAAAGGAAAATATAGAGGTAAACTACCCTTAATATGTTTCAAATGTAAAGAGATTGGTCATATTGATGCAAGATGTCCTGACATGAATGATGATGAGAGGACAAGTAAAAGATCAAATGAAAGAAAGAATGATAGAAGAGATTACCAAGATCAGAGGTAACCGATAGCAAGGAAATAGAGAAAATTGAGACTACAGAGATAAAGGAAAAAGGCATGTTACCTAATTGAAGAAGATGATGATACTGAGATTGAAACTGATGAAGAAGAAATGGTTTATGTGGGTGAAACCACAATAGTGGGTTACACTTTTTTGCCTGAATGGACATTGAACTCTACATTTTGAAAAAAAAAATTCAGATTCAAATGCATAATGTCATTAAACCATTTGAAATCAAAAGATGAAGTAAATTAGAGTCTTTTAGGATTATGTTTCTAGATTCTAAATATATATTTTTATTTTTATTTTTGAATATATTTGAATGGTTTTTTCTTTCTCCCGTGAAAAATAGTATGTTGGAGAAAACGTCATTTTCAAAGAGTTACTTGGTTTTCATAGAGCATAACTTTTTTTCTAAAATAGATATCAATGTGCTTCTTTTGTATTTAGTTTTCTAACATCCATACGGAGGCAATGCAATTTTTTCATGACATTATCACTATTATAACATTTGAAGTTGACTAAACTGTAATTTTGACATACCTTGACTACATAGCTTATAACTTGTCGTGTATTTGTCCAATTTCATTTTTTATTTTTTTTTATAGAAAGAGAACTTAAATACCTAGGGCATAGATATTTTTTAGAAATTTTTTTCTCTCATTTACTATTTTTCCATAAGCATCAAACAAAGAGGTAGACATATGGTAAAATATCTATGTTTAGTAAAACTAAAAATACAAAGTCATAATAAACTTACTATATATTAGTTTTTTTATAGAAAAAAGAAGCAAGAGGGTGCTAACCCGTGGTACAGTAAGACTAGAAGCACATTAATAGCATATTAATAGCACTAGTCACATAGAAATTTAATAGCAGAAAGTTAGCAGAAATAAAATTGTCTAGTCTGCCTCTATCAAAAACAAACATGTAGGTCCTTTTCAAAAAAACCGAACCAAAGTAGCATAACTAGTAAGTAGACAAAATATTAACAATAAAAAGCTACACAGGGCTAAACCAATGTTTTAAGAACTTAACTAGAAAATAGGAAATAAAAAAAAGGGACCTAGGACTAACAGGCCCATGCCAGCACAAACACCTCATGGACCATAGCAGCTAGGATCTCCCACCTAGACGTTTGGACTCAAGGTCATGGCCCACTCTTCATGTAGGAACATGAATAGGTCTTGGTTATCCTCTTCGGCTTCTAGTTTACCACCAGCCATCTTCTCATGCATGTTGCATAGGGTCATAGCCGAAGCATGCATGACCTTGAGGGAAAACTTGTTTGAATCAGAAACTCAAGCTTTGATTTCTCTCATGTCCTGTTTGAGGCTGAGGATCTCCATATCCAGCTCATTGAATTTCTTCTTGAGGGATCCTTTAAACCTATCACTCTCCTTTGATGCCACCATAGTGTTCTCAATGTGAGGGGATTTATCCTCCTGGGTGTGAGGAGAGAGTGGGGGTGGGGTATTGTTGTGAGGCTTATCCTCCATCTCCAGCGGGGGATTCAGGGGGAGTTTTTCCAGACCTGGGTGAGTTTAAGTGTTCAGCTAAGGATCCTTCAATCGAACCAGAGAAAGTAGAGGTGTCCATATCCTCCAACCGAGACTTGTCCTTCGAAGTCATTTCCCTGATAATTCTTCTACATTTCTCCTTGGCAATCCTCTTAGATCATCGGACAGTACCCCCCAAATCCACCTCGAGCTCAACCTGGCTATCCGAATTTTTCCATTTTCTGGGCTTCCTCTCAGTTTTAGGAGTGTTTTCAACCCCCATCTTATCCTTCACTTCCATTGACTCAGAGACATTGGATTCATCAAGATCCTCCCCCCTTTTAAAGGGGTTCCTCATACACCTTTTGTAGCTTTTACCTTCCTGGGGGACAAGGTCAGTCTCCTGGATTTCCTGCAAGGACTGGGAGGGGGACTGGGTGGGGTTGTTGGCTTTTAAAGGGGAGACTTCTTGGGTTACCTCCTTAATGATAAGGGGAGGTTGGGGTGGAGGGAAAATAGCTTTATGGAAGTTGTAGAGGCAGAGTAAAATGCCTTGGTGAAGGATAGGGACCGGCTTCTCGGTATTTTTGCTCTCCTTAATGTCCACAATGTTTCTTTCAAACGAGTGAAGGAGATAGAAGGGGATGGAAATGAGGTCTATGTTCCTAATATGGTTGAGGAATGGAAAGTGATAGTAGTAAAACATAGTGAGTTTACCTTCGAGGGTGAAGTATTTCATGATTATATGACATACCTTGGGCCAAAATTCAGGGAGCTTCTCACGGTTAAAGCTACCAGACTTTTTAACAGGTTTCTCCCTCGCCCTGAAGAACTAGTTTTGACTGGTTAAGTCCAGTGTTTGGTTGGTCTTTTTATACTTCCTACCCTCCATAGACAACCCCATAGCCTTAGCAATGACCTCTTCATTTAGCTGAAAGTGCAAGCCACCAATTGACACCTTCCTATTATCCCATGAGGACACGAATTGCTTGGAGATTTTCCTATCGTGGCCCCCCTTAATTCTTTCCATGAAACCCCAAATATCATTGTCTTTGTAATAGTGGGTCACCAGGGGGTCATAGGAGAACTCCTCTTTGATCTTGTCTAGCTCAATGTGTAACATTTTTCATCCCATGGTAACTAGACTAGTTTCCATCGCAAGAACCCTCTGGAAGTTGCAGAGTCAAGCTTCACAAATGAGCATAAAGGATAGGTCTTTTTGAAATAATTATTTTAAGAGAATATCATTCATAAGAGGTAGGAGTTGGGTGATTTTTGGTTAATTGATCTTTTTACAGCAAAATCCAGCAGATCTCCAAGTGCAATAATTAGAAATTAAGCTGAATTTTCCCTTAGTGTCCTTGGTAATCAAGATTACCTGGTGATGTAGATAGCTATCTCTCCACACATACTTATGCAAAAGGCAATTATGAACTTTTATGGATTTTTGTGCATACATAGTCATCACTATATTAATCATCAAATTAAGCCAGCACAAACACAAGGTGGGGCCCTCAACAATAGTGCCGATAGCTTTGCTCATTTCAAACATTGTTTATGACATGTCTTTCTCGCCCAATCAGCCATTGGGTCTCCTTTGATAGCTCAATAACTACCTCTCAATTAACCATCCTGGCTTGCTTGAGCCCAATGGTAGCCAGAGAATCTGCCATGGCATTACCTTCCCTGTAAGTATGAGATATAGTTGTGCTTTGGAGATTGTTAAGTAGCTCCTGAATTTCCCCTATTATGGTGTTCACCTGCCATCCCACACTTGACCCTTTTTTGATGGCCTCAAAAATCACTTTGGATTCCCCCTTGATCATTAGCAATCTGATATTCATGGCAATGGAAAATTTTAAACCCCAAAGGAGAGTCATTCCTTCAGCTTGATTGATAGTATTATTTTTGAGAGGCCCAGCGTAAGCTAGTAGGAAATCACCATTGTGGTCTCTTAGCACTCCACCCCCACTCTGGGTGAGGTTATTAGCTACACCATCAAAATTTAGTTTGGTCTATCTCATAGGCAGGGCAACCCACCGAGTAGCATTTCGAGCCATTAACCTAGAGTTGTCGAACCTAGTGAAGCTACTCAATAAGTTCCATTTATCCACCATTTTGATTTCCCTGGCAGAGGGGGGTGTTGAGGGGAGTTTCCAGTTAGCTGAGCCAGCATTCTCACATAGGAGCTTGGTGCCCAGATGGAGAGAGGCCTCATGTGGGGACTCAATCTCCCTAAATATCCTATTGTTCCTTTCTTTCCAAATAGTCCAGCATATGTGTGGAGGAATAAGCCGCCATAGGAGCTGGAGAGAGGATGATTGGAGGTTGGTCTCCAGCTAGTAAATTTGTGAACATCCTTCCCCATAACCCAGGGGACCCCCAATTTTTTAGTAATTCCCTACCAAATAGTAGCAGAGTACTCACAGTGTATGAATAGGTGATCCATCGTTTCCTCTTCCTTTTTGCACAGGACACGTCTGCTAGTAAGAGAGAATCCTCTTTTTATGAGCTTTTCCTGAGCTAAAAATTTACCATGCATAAGCTAAGAGCTTCCACCAGAAGAAATTGATTTTTGGAGTAAGTTGTGGGATCCACACCTTAATCCAATCTTCTGGATTATTCTCCTCCTTCAGAAGAAGATTATAACAAGACTTAACAGAGAAGGAGTCCACTTGGGTGGGAGCCCAGATAATTCTAGGTATCCTGACATTCCCCAGGATTTCCATAATCTCATAAGCCACTTAGTTTAATTCAGGTCTATCCTTGACCAGAATAGCTAAATCTTTCCAGCTCCTATCACACATGTAGTTAGAGACTTTTTAACCAAGGGTAGGTCTAATGTAGTTCATGAGGGGACCGAACCTTCCTCCTATGGTGGTGTAGTTTTGTATTCATGAGTCATTCCATAATCTGATAGATCTCCCATCCCTAAGTTTCCAAAAGACCCCCTTAGAAAGCATGGTTTTGCACTTACAGATGTCAGTCCAGAGTTTGGAACTAATGGGAAGGTCATTATCCTGGAACAACATCCCATAAGGGTGTCCTTTAAGGTATTTTGCTTCCATTATCTTACACCAATATGCTTTCATTTCAAGTATCTTCCAATCCACTTTCGTGGTGAGGGCTCTGTTCAGCAAGCCAATTTGTCTAAGGCCCAATTTTCCCAGCCGTTTAGGAAGGCAAAACATTTCCCAATTGACTAGGGACATCCTCCTCTTCTCTTCTGAGCCAGTCCACAAAAAGGTTCTCTGAATATTTTCAAGCTTGTCAGCCATGTTGTTCTTGATCTTGAAGAGGGATAGGAAGTAAACAGGAATCCCTTGGTGAGTAGAGGCAACTAGCTAAATTTTACCAACATTTCTCAGGATCTTCCCCTTCCAACCAGCAAGTTATTTCTAAGTTCTTTCCAGGATGGAATTCCAGAAGTCTTGGGAGACCTCTTTGACAATGAGAGGGAAGCCCGGGTAGGTAGAGGGGAGTGAAGCCATCTGACAACCCAAAATTTGAAGCACTCTGGCTTGGGTCTCGATGGGTGTGTTGAAGAAGAAGAGTCTTCTTTTTTTATAGTTTATACATTATCCCAAGGCTAAGGCATAGTTATCCAAAAGATACTTCCACTGTCTAGCTTCAAACACTGATGAGTACCCAAAGAGGAAAGTATCATCCACAAATTTCTCTAGGACAGCTTGCTACAGAGTGGAAGCAAGTTTGATTCCTTTTATTCTTCCTGTGGAATAGAGCATAGTCAGATTCCTACTGTGGACCTCAGCCACCATGATAAATTAATAGGGGTAGAGAGGGTCACCCTATCGAAGACCTTTTTTTGGGTTGAAAGAAGCCACCTGAGGAGCCATGGACCAAAACAGAGAAGCTAAAAGTTTGTGTACTTTCTTGAATAATGTGGATAACTTTCTTATTAAAGCCCATTCTACAAAGAACTTTATGGAGGAAGGACCAATTAACTTTATCATAATCCTTAGATATATCAAGTTTGAAAGCCATACCTGGTTCTTTTATCCTACCCATGGAGTGGATGATTTCATGAGTAGATATGACTGCATCCAGGATCTTCCTTCCTGGAACAAATCCCTTTTGATTAGGATTGATCAATTTGTCCAGGAGGGGCTTCATTCTATTGACCAGGAGCTTAGTGAGGATTTTATAAAAAGTGTTACAATAGCTAATAGGTCTAAAATCCAACATAAAGGTGGGGTTGTCATTCTTAGGGAATAACACAATATAGGTCTTGTTATGATGCTTTAGAAGCTGCCCCATTCTATAGAAATCTTTGGTAGCACGAGAGACATATAATCCAACAATATCCCAGTATTCTTGAAAGAACATCGAGGGGAAACCATCGAGGCCCGAAGCTTTATAGGCACCCATAGAAAAGACCACAATTTTGACTTCCTCATCAGAAACACATTCAGTGAGGAGATCATTATCACTGTGAGTAACAGCACATTAGATGTGTTCAAGGAGCTGATTTTTCACAATAACAGGGCAAAAATGACCATCATTAGAATACAATCCTTTAAAGTTGTTGGCTACAACCTGCATAATTTTGTCCTTTTTAGTAACTTCATTTCCTCTTTCATCCCTAATTGCATTGATAGTGTTTCTTCTTTTGTGATTGCTAGCAGATCTATGGAAGAAGGGAGTATTTATGTCCCCTTCAGAAAGCCACTGGATCTTGGAGCATTGCTTCCAGTAGATTTCTTCACTTCTCAGAGCTTCCTGCCACTTGTGTCTAGCCTTTCTTATTCCATCTGCAACTAGGGGTGGATATTACTAGTGGCCAGCTGGGTTTGGAGGGATTCCAAGGTCCCTATGAGATCCTTCTTCTCCTTAAAGGGATCCCCAAAATTATGTTTACTCCAACCTTTTACTTCTTTTCTGGTGATTTATAGTTTTTGGGCAATCCTGAACATGGTAGTGCCTTTGATAGGAGTGGCCCACTAGGATTTCACTTGGTCCCTAAAGGAGGGGTGGGAGCACCACATAATCTCAAATCTAAAAGGGGCCAGACCAATCCTAGGGGAATCAAACCAGCAAAGGAGGAGGGATTTATGATCAGAGGTGGTTTTGGGGAGGGAGGACAGGGTGGAGGTCAAGAACAGGTCCCAAGATGAGGTATCCAGGACCTGATCTAGCCACACTTGTATAAGATGGGATCCCTTCCATTTGTTGGACCAAGTGAAGGGATTTCCTTTAAGATCAATGTCCAAAAGACCAGAGCAAGAGATAAATTTTGCAAGGTCCCCCATACTATTAGAATAGTCCATTAGACCTCTGCATTTTTCTGAGGGGTAGAGGGGGGTATTGAAGTCATCAATCACCAAATAATTAGCAGAAGTATCTTGATCCATACAATATATGATATCCTTCCAAAGGGAGAACCTATCATTCCATGTATTAGGGGCATAAATATCAAACAAGTGCCAAACCATCTGATTTTTCCTGAAAGTTATAGCAAGGAAGTTCGGGGAGAAGGCTAGCAGTTCACTAACAACATTGTTAAGATTCCAAAGAGTGGCTATACACCTGAAAGCACCTAAGGCCTTAGAGTAGGCAAACTCAGCACCCGGCCAGAGACTGCTAGCCAAGGAGGCAAAATTATTGAAATACATCTTAACTTCTTGGATGAGAAGAATATCCAGCCTATGAGAAAAAATGTATTGTTTAACAGCCCATTGCTTGAGGGGGCTATTAAGACCTCTAATATTCCAAGAAAGACAAATCATTTCTTATTTTTAAAACTTGTTTCTAAGGTTTTTTCCCTACCTGTCGCAACATCCCTTGTAGTCCCTCTTGATCTCCTGGTGTGTTCTGATGGCCTCCCTCTGGGCATTTCCATTTCCACATCCTCCTTTTTGGGCTTAGTTTTCTTTTTCTGCATCTTCCATTCACCACCATCATTTTCCTCATAGTGGTCATCACCTTGGGAGCTAGGTAAGGGAGGGTAGTTCCTTTCCTCCAGCTATAGAGGAAGATTTGTAGCATCCTTAGGGGACTTTAGTTTGAGTGAGACCATAATAGCAGGTTGGTCTGCTTCCACAGAAGTGATCACACTTTTCTCTGGAGAAATCACCAGGGGGTTCTCCAATGACATAACCACCGGAAGGGGTTCAGGACCCTTAGGTTCAGGGGTTACCCCATTATTCTCTAGAGGGGTGACAATTTCACCCTCTTCCACCTCTGGGTTTCCCAATTCTGGGTTTTCTAGCACTTAAGCCACCTGGGGGGGCTGGTCTTCTCCTTCTCTTCTCCTGCAACCATGGGTGGCTCCTCGGAGGTGCCCTTATCCTTGTTTTTATTTTTTCCTTCATGCATAGAGGATTTGCAAGCTTTTTTGGTGTGGCCCCTGGAGTCGCATTTTTGGCAAAAGAGGGTGGCATTCTCATAAACTAGGGCCTGAGTCCATCTTCCCAACTTGGATTTCAAAATAACAAAGTTGGGGACGGTTTTATTCAAGGTAACATTAACGCAGAACCTAGCAAACACTAGCCTAGATTTAGAGTGGGTTACCTGGTCCACCAGAATATATGTGCCAAAGGATTCACCAATCCACTTGAACACTTGTTCATCCCAATATTCAAGCAGAACTCCAAGGAGGTGCACCCACATAGGAGCCATCCTACTCAGCTTCGTCGCCAGATTAAATCTAGGTTTCCATTTTTCCAGAGCGAGGAAGTGCTTACCATAGACCCACGAGCCCAAAAAAATAGAGGCCAGATCCTCCATAGTGTTTAACTTGAAGAGGAAGATTCCACTAGGCATAGAATAGGTTAAGACAGATCCCTTAACCTTTCACTGGGTAGCCACCCACTTTCTGACCATTTCGATGGTAGGTCGAAAGTTGAAGAAATGACCCACCAGAGCCAACTGGAAATCATCCATGGTCTTGTTTACCACCAAATCAGGTAGTGAGAGTTCAATGTCTTCCTCTATCTAAATAAAGTCCACTAGTAGTGATTCTAGAGTATTCTGGACCTCACCCATGAGAGCTCCTTTCCAGCTTGTCTTTGGTGGGGATGAAGGGGCATCAACAGAAGAGGACACCCTTTGAGAATCTTTTGTTGACTCTTTCACGGCCTGTCTCGTGCCAAAGGAAATAGCCTTGGGACCAACATGGGGTCCAGTATGGGGACCTACAAGGGAGGCAGATTCCCCCAGGGGAGGCAGACATGGGAGTGGGCAGTCTGAATTCGAAGGCAGAGCGGGAAGTTGCACTAGGAGAACATGTTTTGTTGAAGTATTTTCTTTACTATATATTAGTTACATTATAATAATGGAAAATATTTTTCTTAGTAGTACCTTACTAAATAGATAGGCTTGTCAAATGGTTTCATTCGATCTGCCAAAAGATAAATTCGAAGTGATTTTTTATCAGCATTTTGATAGGTGCGAAGGAGACTCCATTGTAGGTATGAATGAGGAGTATAGATGTTATATCAATGTTTTTCTTATTTAAGAGGCTTTGAGCTAACCATTTGTAATTAATTCCTTCAAATGGAACCTCTTAAGGCTTAAATCATTGTATTTTATTAAAAATATATTATTTCAAGAAAAATCAGCATGTCCAAAAAAATGTAACCCACTATTGTGGGTTCACCCATGTTGCAATGAAAGAATATTATGAAGAAGAAGAAAGGTATGTAGAAACAACACTTATTTCTAAAGTAAGAAAAAGTGATACTTGGATTATCGATAGTGGTTTCACACATCATATTACTAGTGACAATGATAAGTTTGAAAATATTGAACATTATAATAGAGGATTTGTAAAAATTGGAAATGATGCACCTTGTCAAGTGAAAGGTAAAAGATTAATATTGTTAAACAACAAGATCAGATGTGAAAATTCTTATTGGGTGAAAGGACTTAACTATAATGTGTTGAGTGTAGCATAGTTGAATAATATAAGTCACCGATTTGCATCTGAGAACAGAAGAGAAAAGATCTATGATGATGCTAGAAGAATGATCATAATGGTGACCAATCAGAAGGTAACCTATTTTATTTAGATAATGTTGAAACTTCATGTGTAATGGCTAAGAATGATGATGTTTGGTTATGGCACAAGAGGTTATGTCATGTGAATTTTGACAACATGGTAAAGATCAATAACAAAAGTTAAGTTAGAGGTTTACCGAGTATATGTAAGCTTGACCATGTAATGTACAAACAATGTCAATAAAATGACAAAGTCTAGTTTCAAGAGAAAACATTATTCATCTAATGCAACTCTGCATTTAGTTCATACTAACTTATGTGGTCCAATGATAATTCAGAGCTACTATGGAGATAGATATTTTATCTTATTTTTTGATGAATTCTCTAGAATGATGTCTGTTATGTTTCTAAAAGAAAAATTAGAAGCCTTCCAAATGTTTAAGTGGTACAAAGAAAGAGTAGAGAAAGAAACTGATAAGAAATTGAAATGCTTGAGATCTGATAGAGGAGGTGAGTTCCTTTCTGATGAATTTATTAACTTTTGTAATGATAATGGAATCAAGAGACAGGTATCTGTACCAAGGACGCCACAACAAAATGGAATTGTTGAAAGAAGGAACATGTCAACTGTTGATTGTGCTAGAACATTTCTAATTGAAAAAGAGGTTGCACAAATTTATTGGAGAAAATCTATCAGTACTCTTTTCTATACACTGAACTGAGTACAACTAAAGAAAGAGTCAAACAACACCTAATTATGAGCTATGGTATGGTTATACTCCTAATGTGAACTATTTCAAAATATTTGGAAGTAGATGTTACATTATAAAAGATGATAGAAATGGAAAGTTTGATTCTAAATGAGATGAAGGCATATTTCTAAGATACTCTACTAGGAGTAAGGCATATAAATGTTTGGACAAGATGATTTAAAGTGAAAATGTCAGAGTTGATGAGTTTGTAGAGAAAAATGATGAAGAAAGAAAGAACGAACCGGGAGACTATAGAATATTTATTTACATACAAAGTGAAGATCCTAATACTTTACCCAAGAAACAACCTGGTGTCACTGACCAATAGAATACTACTACCGAGAAATAGTTCTTACAAATTGAGCAACAACAAATAGTTACTGAGGAAAATGATGATCATGCACCCAGTGGAGAAAACATTAAAGAAAAAAGAATTGAGCTTGTATTAGAAAAATATGTGAGAAGAAACCATCCACAGGATCAGATAATTAGTAACAAAGGAGTAGTAGTGATGACAAGAAGTAAGTTGAGGAGAAATACATGTTTGATTTGTGAATTTAAACCTAGAACTATTAAGAATGCATTGGCAAATGATGATTGGATTAAAGAAATGAATGAAGAGGTCAAGCAGATACAGAAAAACAAGACATGGACATTAGTATCAAGGCCTAAAGACAAAAATGTGATCGGAAGCAAATGGATATTTAGAAACAAATTGAATAAGAATGGAGATGTTACAAGAAACAAGGCAAGATTAGTCTGCAAAGGTTATGCACAAGAAGAAGGAATTGACTATGGAGAAACTTTTGCACCTATTGCTAGACTAGAAGGAGTGAGAATTCTACTTTCATATGCTTCTTATAAAGGATTTAAGGTATATCAGATGGATGTTAAGTCTTCATTTTTTAATGGAATATTTGAAGAAAATGTATACATTGAACAACCTAAAGGTTTTATAGCTCCAACTCAGAAGAACATGGTTTGTAAGATGCACAAGGCACTTTATGGACTGAAACAAGCACCGAAGGCATGGTATGAAAGATTGCACTCTTATTTAATAAGTATTGGATTTTTTAGAACAAATGATAACAGTAATTTGTATTTGAAAGGAAAATCTAATGATAAAATCCTTATTGCTGAAATATTTGTTTATGATATCATATTTGGGGTCATGATACTTTACGTAAATATTTTGCTGATGAAATGTTAAAGGAATTTGAAATGTCAATATTTGGAGAGATCAAATTCTTTATTGGTTTACAAATTCAAAAACTGAAGGAAGGTATCTACATCACATAGTCAAAATACATTAAATATATCTTGAAGACATTTGGTATGGAAGAGTCAAAGCTATTCAGTACATCTACAGTAACCAGATGCAAGTTAACCAAGGATAACAAGTCAAAAGAGGTAAATAAAACCTTATACAAATCTATGATTGGAAAACTAATGTATGGTGTGCATAGTAGACCAGATATTGCACATGTTGTTGGAATTGTAGCTATATTTTCTACAAATCCTAAAGAGACACATATGATTTTTGTAAAAAAAATCTTGAGATATCTGAAGAACATCGAGGAATATAGATTGTGGTATAAGAAAGAAGGCAATTTTGAACTTGAATTATATATAGATGTTGACTAGGTAGGAAATATTGATGATAGAAAAAGCACTAGTACTGGAGGAGCTTTCTTTTTAGGTGAAGGATTAGTAACATGGATAAGCAAGAAGCAAGGTTGCATTTCTCAGTCCACTGTCGAAGCCGAATATGTAGTTGCTACTATCAACTGCTCTAATATTGCATGGATAAAGAAATTCTTGGAAGGTATGAATGAAGAAATAACATATCTAGTGACAATCTATTGTGACAATGCAAGTGTTATCAACATTTCAAAGAATCCAGTGATGCATGCAAAGAAAAAGAACATATCCATCAAATATCATTACTTAAAGGAGAAAGTTCAGGAGAAACAAGTTCAATTGGAATATGTGAAATCACAAGAACAACTTGAAAATATATTCACAAAACCCTTACCGAAGGATACATTTGAGTACTTGAGAAGTATAATAGGGGTTCTTCCCCTATCTAATAGTCACCTAAGGTGATATAGGGTTGCATCAAGATATTCTTTATCAGAAGATCTAATTATGTTGATGCAAGGTGTTCACACTTTGGGATTCCTAAGAATGTGAAGAAGGTGGGAGAAAAGCTAAAACTGAGAATATATGTACATGCAAGGTACAAGAATTTGTAAAGGAACAAAAAAGATACTTATTTGGCCACTGAAGAGCTTATTTTTGGCATTGCTTTCAAAGGGAGAGATTATGCATGAAATATTCAATTAGGAAAGAAGTTAACTGAAAGGGAAAGAATATGCATTGAGCAGCAAAGACAAATATTTCATAGTGATTAAACATATTAAAAACATAAGCTAAGAGAGAGCTAACTAAGTCACAACATAAAGACTGAGTTGTAAACACTTAAGATATTATTGGTATTCAATGGTATATTTCATATTGTGTTTCCATAAATTCCAAAGGGAGAGATTGTTATAGTTCTACAAATGATAGACTACTTGGAGAACAAAATGGGAGAATTTTATGATGATCACCGGGCTACTAAGGTATATGTGAGACATTAAATCAATTGTTATATTTGCATTGATGTCATCTAGCTTTGACTTTACTTATCATGATAGTTTCAAACATCTGAAGGAGGTGATGTTGGTGAAGGAATGGAGATATTAGCATGAAGATGAGATGTATGAGCAAGTTATGAATAAGGTATTTATTGGGAAACTTATTGATGAGTCTATGACAACATGATAATGATTTGATTGACTTACATGATTCTACTATGATAATGATTTGATTGACTTACACGATTCTACTAAGTGTTGAAGATCAAGAGTATACAAGTTAATTTGGTTGGTATATGAAGAACTTAGTGTACATCAAGGAGATGTAGTGTACACTAAATGTGGTATTAGCCAGAAGCAAAAAGAAATTGACATATCATGACATTGACCAAGCGGGAGAAATAAAGAGGAACATGTGATTGACGACATCTAATGATGAGTTGGATGAATCTAAAAGATACCATGGATAAAGACAAAGTTTTTTATGAAGATCTAAGGCTGGAAAAATTAAAGGATGATCGGATGATGAAGATTGAAAATGGTTTAAGACATAATTTCCAAGGAAGGTTAAAGAGGCAAAACCAATGATGGAGATTAAGAGGCAAAATCTATGGCTGAAATGAAAACGATTTTACATGTCTATATAAGGAGACAAGAAATAAAAAGAGAGAAGAAAGAGGATCACATGAGGGATGAAAATTGTTGGTACATACATGTGAAGCAAATCAAACAAGTTGAAGTGAGAACCAAGTGATTCTACAGACCAAATCAAGTGACAAAAGGATATAACCAAGCAGAACAGAGTAAGAGGAAGAAGGAGAATGAAGAGATTATGATGACCAGAATGATATTGATCTTAGCATAGATCTGAATATGAGAAAAAGAAGTTGCATTTAAATCAGGTCATACATTGTTTCTTTATAACTATTTCTACAATCAAAATCTCTTAACCGAGTGAGACTTAACCATCTTTTTCTATTGGCATTCTATGAATGCTACTTATTTTCTTGTCGGCCCAAGTGAATGTATGGTCACAGAGAAATATTAGTGATAAATCCTCTAACAAGGTCACACCTTACAGTTTTTTTTAACCTTTAACAAGGTAGGCTCTTAATTGAGCTCACTTCAGAAGAGTAAAAATATTTGGGTTATCGGTCCCGGGTGTTTTTTCCCTTAACAGGGTTTCTGTGTTAAAAATCAAGTGTTAAATGTGTATGGATGCAATGTTTTGATATTTAATTTACACATCACATTAATTGGTTATATCGGTATATGAACTACCTACTAGCTGGTTTATATTATCTGGTAGTTGGTTAATTAATCACTAAATCACACACAAGTTAAATTATCGAGTTGTTTAGTTCATTTGTTCAAGTTAATATTATACATCTGAAAGTAATTTGGGACTGGGGGATAACTGAACATAATTGATTCACCCCCCTCTCAGTTATCTAACCCTAGCCTATGACAAGAACTAATAATCCTCTACAACCTAGGGTGAACCCACAATAATGGGTTACACTTTTTGCCTGAATGGACACTGAACTCTACATTTTGAAAAAAACTTTCAGATTTAGATGCATATTGTCATTAAACCATTTGAAATCAAAAGATGAAGTAAATTAGAGTCTTTTAGGATTTTCTATCTAGATTCTAAATATATTTTTTATTTTTATTTTGAATTGATTTGAATGGTTTTTTCTTTCTCCCACAAAAACTGGTATGTTGCTGACAACATCATTTTCAGAGAGTTACATTATTTTCGTAAAGCATAACCTTTTTTGTAAAATAGATATCAATGTCCTTTTGAATTTAGTTTTTTAACATCCATATGGAGGGCATGCAATTGTTTTTACGACATTATCAAATTATTATTGCATATTTTATTAACGTTTGAAGTTGACTAAACCCTAATTTTGACATACCTTGACTACATAGCTTATAACTTGTATATTTGTCGAATTTCATTTTTTATTTTTTTGATAGAAAGAGAACTTCAATACCTAGGGCATAGATATTTTTTAGAATTTTTTTCTCTCATTTATTATTTTTCCATAAGCATCAAACATAGAGGTAGACATATGATGAAATATATATGTTTAGTAAAACTAAAAATACAAATTCATAATAAAATTAATATATATTAACATTATAATCATTGGAAATATTTTTCTCAGTAGTACCTTACTACATAGATAGGTTTGTCAAATGGATTCATTTGATTTTCCAAAAGATAAAGTCGAAGTGATTTTTTGTCAGCATTTTAATAGGTGTGAAGGAAACTCCATTGTAGGTATGAATGACGAGTATAGATGTTATGTCAATTTTTTTTAATCTAAGGGTCTTTGAGCTAACCATTTATAATTAATTCCTTCAAATGGAACATCTCAAGGCTTAAATCATAATATTTTATTAAAAATGTTTTATTTCAACAAAAATCAACATGTCTAAAAAAGTGTAACCCACTATTGTGGGGTCACACCCCATCAACAATAACTCCTTCCACGTTCATTTACTCTATCATACCCAAGCATAGCTTCCATACAAAGACAATACAGTCATTGAACTCATTGCTAATTAATTATCTTCTAGATGTCATTGACATGCTTGTATTAATTTTGATTTCATTTCATATAGATCAATCCCTCTTCCAACAATTCATTAACTTCCAATTCATATATATGTGATAAATAGACCAAAAATTTCCTTATTTCACCTTCCACACCTCTTTGGTGTACCCATTACACACTAAGGTGTGATTGCTAGTTAATTACATTTATGGAAAGGAGTGTGTTTGGTTACAAACAAAGTCACATGGACACTCCTGGAGATTGTGAGCATCCAACTGAGGTAGTTTAATTTTTTTTTTTGGTTTATGTATCCATTGTAATTTTTGGGATATACTGGAAAAAAAATTGGTGGGTTTATAATGGCAAAAATTAAAAAATCATAGGTTTAAAATTACACCTCTTCCAACATGCCTCTATCTAATAATTTTTTTAATAAAAATTTCACCTATTTTGATTGCCTCTATTTGATAGATTTTCTACCCATAACTAGGACATATACAACAATCTTTTTCTGATTTGATTTTTCAAATTCAAATAATGGCATTGACTTGCATAATAAAATTTAAAAGAAATTCTTACAAAAAATGATGAACCCTAACCATAAAATTATATGATGTGAATAATATTAAATTTCATAACAAAGCCAAAATTTATTAATTTGAGTTTCCCTAATATGCTTACTAAGTTGTATTTTGATTTTCCTTGTTACAAGCTAAAGCTTATATATTAATTTTTATGTCGAATGCATTCAAATTTAAATTGATATGTATTGTCTTATCAAAGAAAGGGAATTAGAATCACAAACTATATTAATTGTATTACTAGATTTTTAGAGATTATGTTGGATTTTCATAAATGTATGTTAGCTTAACTATATTAATTATATTACTAGATTTTTAGAGATGTATGATAGCTTTGTGGAATGGAAAATATTTATAAAGAAATTGTAAATAAATAAGAAAAGAGAAAATACAATAATAAAAACTACAGTTCTTCTTTGTGAAAATTTTAATTTTCTTATTATGCATTTTACCCTAATGAAATTCATGCTTTAGATCAAATGAATGATATGCTAAATATTAAGAGTCATTAAAAAGAAACTAATGTGAAAAATCATGTTGATTTTTGTAAGGATTACTGCTTTTTATTATTTTCACTATACTCATACATTCACAGTTTGCATTAGCTTAACAATAGGTTTAAGTTGTTCATTCATAAATGGTGCAGTATTAATTCATTACAATTTATGTTAGCTCTTTTAGTATTAATTCTTTTAATTTATTTTAGGTCTTGCAGTATTAATTCATTTCAATTTATTTTAGTAACATAGGTTTGTTTTGAACAATACCTACCTACTTTATGTTTTGAAAAGTTTTCTTTTACAAAAATGTGCTGAAAAGTTCTTTGTAAGTTCCTTTTGTTGGGATAGTGTTGAAGGACCACATGCTCTTGATAAAGCATCTCTAGCCATCATTTAGAAGTTGAATTTTTTTTTCTAAATGTATGAGCTTCCTTATCAAAATATCACTTCTATTAAATAAGTTTCCTTATCAAAATATCACTTCTATTAAATAACTTCATTACTCACTTGTGCAACTTGCAACCTTATCCTTTGTATTTATTTTTTTTAAATTAAGAGGACGAAGTAGAAACTTTTGAATTAAAATAAGTTTAAAAGCTACATGAAATTTGCCTTGTCCTTTGTAATTCACTTCTAAGTTCTATCTAATAAACTATTTTCATACTTTGAAGAGTTTTTTTGTTTACTGATATTTAAAAAAATGCATTACAAATTACCAACTTTCAAAACTATCGGCTCAACATTGCACATAAAAAAATGCCCAAATGTTATTATATAGGATGTTGTAGAAAGACTCGTGTTATACTCGCTCCAACTCTTTAGTTTTGAGCTATTTTGTAGTGTGGGGACTATAATAGTTCCAAGATTGTTCATGAGAAATAAACCATTGACTTGGTGGAAAAAAACACTTTTTATTTGACATGGTTTGTGAAGAAAGCATCGAAGTCGAAGAAAGAAGATGATTGGATGTCAAGTATCAAAGCTAAATCCATAAAATGGATATCTCTATGTTTGAGGATTCACATTTGTAATAATATCTTTTTTCTTTTCTAGAAAGTAGATACTTAAGTGAATGTATATGGTTGGTGATCGTTTGGCTTGATTTTTTATTTATGGAAATGTCACTTCTGTATATTTTATAGTATATAAACAAACCAAATTGAGGAAATAATTATATTTTTAATAGTCTAGTTCTCATTATTAATTAGTAATAAAAAATGTGAGAATTCTATTGTGATAGAATGGATTACTCATAGGCTTGAAATTTGACAGTGTCACTGATCATCCAAACTTGGAATTGATATTTATAGTAATGTATAATATTTTTATTTGAGAAATTTAGTTCAATTTTTCTTCTAATTATCATTTCATGACAATGGTCTATCCCTTATAGATCAAGATGGGGGAGAATTATATTTAATTGTTGAAAAAATTAAACTAAAAATTACATATTCTTTTATAAATACAATTTTATCAAAATAGTTATTCAATAATTTATATCAGAACAAAATAGTTAATAAATTAGTTAATTTTGAAAATATTTAATGAATCTTTGATATAAGTAGATATATTAGAACAAATAAATATAAGTACATATATCAGAAGAGATAAATATAAGTAGATATATATATCTAATATAATATAAAGTATGTTAGATATGAATTGATATATGGAAATGGTTAGATGTAAAGTATGTGTTCACATAGATATATCCATATCCAACTTAGATTTATGTCTCCATATATAAAAAAATGTCTAAATAGTTAGATGTAAAATATGTATCCATTAAAATAAATAAATATAAATAGATATATCTAATATAAAGTATGTCTAGATATAACTAGATATATTATAACAGTTAGATATTTATAACCTATAACTGATTGAATATCTTGAAGGAAAGAATGGATAATTGAAAGATAGTGATTGATGATCACCGAGCTACTAAAGTATATGTAAGACAATTAAATCAGTCAATGTATTTTCATTGATGTCAACTAGCTTTGACTGTACTTATCATGATGGTTACAAATATCTAAGAAAGGAAATGGTAAAGGAATGAGATACCTACATGAAAATGAGATGGATATGAAAGATATGGCTATGGTATACATTGGGTAACTTATTGATGAGTCTATGGAATCGTGTTGTTGACTTGATTACATTACATGATTTTTTTATGTATTGAAGATCAGGACTGAACAAGTTTGTACGCCTGGTAAATGAAGATTTATGTATATACCGAACTAGTGTAGTGTATACTAAGTATAGTATTAACCGAGCAAGTAATCACCGACACATTATGATAGTGACCGAGTGAAATAAATAAATAAAGTTTATAACAGCCAACTGAAATGATGAGCTGGACAATTTCTTATGATTCCAAGGTAGAAGATAAATTTTTTTATGATGATCTAATGACTGAAAAAATTCAAGATTGATCGAATGAAGGAGAATTAAACATGTTAGTAACACAACTGTCAAGGAAGGTTAAAGCAGAAAAATGAACGATGACAATTAAGAGGCAAAATCCATGGATGAAAATAAAATGGTTTATGATGTCTATATAAGGAGACATGAGATTTATTATTGAGTCTAGGATTTTTTGATGCTGCAGGAGAATTTGTGTGAAAAGGATTATTTTCATGCACCACTGATCAAATTGGTTAAAGACAAAAATTATTTGAACTGCAGACAACACCGAGCGTCAGAGAAGCATATACCGAGTGAAGCAAAGTTGGAGAATATGAAGGATTGAATTGATTATTGATCAGAGGTATTTTGATCTTAGCATAGATCTAAAAATCTACAAATCAAAGTTGTATTTGAATCAGATCATTACTCATGTATCAGTTTAACCATTATTACAGATAAATCTCTTAACTGAGTAAGACTTAATAGTCTTTTGTATTTCAATATGACATCCAATGAATGTTGATTGTTTTCTTGTTGACCCCATAGTGAATGCATGGTCAAAGGAGAACTGTTAGTGATAAATCCTCTAATCAAGTCATACCTCACAGTTTGTTTTTGTAATCTTTAAAAGGGTTGGCTCCTAACCGAGCTCACTTTAGAAGAGTGAATTATTTTGGATTACTAGTCTGAGGTGGTTTTTCCCCTAACAAGGTTTCCACATTAAAAATCTGTTATATGTGTATGATGTGTTGAATTGTTATTTTGTTTTACACATTTCATAACTGGATAGATCGGTGAACATAGTATTTAATTTACTGGCAATCGGTGGATGAAGAGAAAGGCACAATTGATATCTTATCGAGTTGATTATTTGTGAGAAAATTTTTAATATATACATCTGGGAGATTTGGGACTATAGGATAATTGGACTTAACTAATTCACCCCCTCTCTCTGTTATCTAACAATTGGTATCAAAGCAAAGAGTGCTTGGAAAGAAAAGTTTGAAGGACTTAAGCTAAAGATCACAAGATGTATAAGAGAGAGGTGCCAAAGCTGAACAAAGATAACTTCTCAACATAACAAAGTAGAATGAGATTGCATATATCTTGAATTGGAGAATCTTCTATATACTACTTAGATAATGATTTCATCTAGTCGACTGGATCTTTGATTATTGATCAGATGAGAGATAGACATGAACATAATGTCACAATGATAGAGATTATTGCTACCTTATCAAATGCTAAATTTGAAGATGTCAAGACATGCACTTATGCTAAATGAAGGTGGGACAAACTTGCACTAGTTCACGAAGGAGATGTAAATGTGCTAAGGGAAAAAGCTGAGAGTCTTAGAGGAAATTTTGATGATATGAAAATGAAAGAAGGAGAAAACATTTCACAATACAACAACTGAATTAAGGAGATTGTCAATGATATCTAAGGTGCAGGAGATATTATTGAAGAAGACATTATTGTAAGTAAAAGTTGTAGAACCTTTCTGCCTACTTATGCTATTAGAGTCTCTAGAATCCATGAAATGGGATCAGCTCTGCGTAATCATCTTACACTTGATAGTCTAATCGGTAAACTGACTACTTTTGTGTTGAGTAACATTGATAATAGTATAGTTCCTAATGTTGAGTCTGCATTTATGTCATCCTTGAAAATTGGTAAATCAAGCAGTAAATACATGATAACAAATGAGAGTGATAGTGATAGTGATGAGGATGAACTTGAAGCATTAATGGCTAGAAGACTGTAGAAAGGTAAAGGAAGATATAAAGGGAAATTACCTTTGGTATATTTTAATTGTAAAGAAATTGGCCACATTGCAGCTACATGTCCTAACCGGAAAGAAGATGACAAAGACAATGAATGATCCAGTAAAAGAAAGTTTGATAGGAGAGATAATCAAGAACACAAGGGGAACTGACAATATGACATAAGAAGCAACTGAGACTACAAAGACAAAGGCAAGAAGGCATGCTACCTTGTTGAAGATGATGATGACACAGACACCGACACCAACACTGATGAAGATATTGAGGTGGTATTCATAGCTTTGAAAGAAGATTCAAAAGAAGAAGAAAGGTATGTGGAAACAACACTTATTTCTAAAGTTAGCAAGAATGATACTTGGATTATTGATAGTGGCTATACACATCATATGAATGGTGATGAAGACAAATTTGAATACTTTGAACATTATAATGGTGGATCTGTTAAAATGGGAAATGATACACCTTGTCTAGTAAAAGGAAAAGGATTTATCTTGTTGAACAATAAGATCAGATGTGAGAATGCATATTGGGTGAAGGGACTTAACTATAACATGTTGAGTGTAGCACAACTGAATAACATAGGTCACCAAGTTTTATTTGAAAATAGAAAGGTGAAAATCTATGATGAGACTGGAAATTTGGTCTATACTAGTGAACAATTGAAAGGTAATCTATTTTATCTTGACAATGCTGAAACTTCTTGTTTATTGGCTAGAACTGAAGATGTGTGATTATGGCACAAAAGGCTTTGTCATGTAAATTTTGACAACATGGTTAAAATCAGTAAGAAAAGAAAAGTCGGAGGCTTACCGAGATTATCTAAACCTGACCATGTCATGTGTAAATAATGTCAAATGGGAAAAATATCAAAATCTAGTTTTAAGAGAAAAAACTATTCATCTAATACTATTTTGGAGTTGGTTCATACCGACTTGTGTGGTCCTATGAGAACTTAGAGTTATTATGGAGATAGATATTTCATCTTATTTGTTGATGACTACTCTAGGATGATGACTGATATTTTTTTGAAAGAAAAATATGAAGCTTTTAAGATGTTTAAATGGTTTAAAGCTAAAGTAGAAAGAGAAGGTGGAAAATAGTTGAAATACTTGAGATCAGATAGAGATGGTGAGTTTATTTCTGATGAGTTCACTAATTTTTGTAATGAGCATCGAATTAAAAGATAGGTTTCTACACGGAGGACACCACAACAGAATGGAATTACTGAAAGGAGGAATAGATCTATTATCGATTGTTCTAGAACACTAATGATTGAAAAAAGATGTTGCACAGATATACTAGAGAGAAGTTGTTAGTAATATTGTATACACATTAAACCAAGTATAACTGAAGAAAGATTCAAATAAAACACCTTATGAGTTATGGTATGGTTACACACCAAATGTAAGTTATTTCAAAATATTTAGAAGTAGATGTTACAGTCTGAAAGATGATAGAAATGGAAAATTTGATTCAAAAGGTGATGAAGGAATATTCTTAGGATATTCTACTAAAAGAAAAGCTTACAAATTTTTAAATAAGGCTACTAACAAAATAATTGAAATGGAAAATGTGAAGGTTTGAGTTTGCTAAGAAAAATGATGAAGAAAGAAAAAGGGAACCGAAAGATTATGGTAGATTTACATACATTGAGCAACCTGACACTCTACCCAAGAAATAGCTTGGCATTACCGAGCAACATAATAATGACACTAAGCATCAACCTATATAGGCCGAGAATCTAAAAATAGTTATCGAGGAAGATTTTGATCCTATATTGAATGAAGAACCAAGAACAGAGCATGTACTTGCAAAATTTGGGAGAACACACCATCCATGGAATGAAATTATTAGAGACAAGAAAGTTGGCATGATGACAGGAAGTAAGTTGAGAAACAACATGTGCTTATTTTGTGAATTTAAACCTAAAAATGTTAGAGATGCACTTGAAAATGATGAATGGATTAAACCTGTGACTGAAGAAATATAGAAGATACTAAAAAACAAAACATGGAAATTGGTACCAAGACCAAATGATAAGAATGTAATTGGAACCAAATGGATATTCAAAAACAAGTTGAATGAAAGTGGTGAAGTCACTAGGAATAAGGCAAGACTTGTATGCAAAGGATATCCACAAGAAGAAGGTATTGACTATGGTGAGACTTTTGCACCATTTGCTAGACTTGAAGGAGTTAGAATATTGCTTGCATATGCTGCCTACAAAGGATTTAAAGTATATAAAATGGATGTCAAATCTACATTTTTTAATGGAATACTTGAGGAAGTGCTATACATTGAACAACATGAAGGTTTTTTTGATCCAAATCAAAAAAACATGGTATGTAAGTTGCACAAAGAACTATATGGACTGAAACAAGCACTGAGATCATGGTATGAAAGAATGCATTCCTATCTTATTAGTATTGGATTTGTTAGAACAAGTGACAAAAACAATTTATACTTGAAAGGTGAAACCGATGATAAGATTCTTATTGCTGAAATCTTTTTTGATGATATCATATTTGGAGGACATGATAATCTATGCAAATCATTTTCTGATGAAATGAGAAAAGAATTTGAAATGTCAATATTTGGAGAGATTAAATTCTTTCTTGGTTTGAAAATTCTACAACAAAATGAAGGTATATTCATCACATAATCAAAGTATATAAAATAAGTGTTGAAGACCTTTGGTATGGAAGATTCAAAATCGGTTGGTACACCTATAATCATAGGATCAAAATTAACAAAGGATTATCAGTCAAATGAGGTAAATCAAACATTATACAGATCAATGATTGGTAAATTGATTTGTGTTGTGCATAGTAGACCAGATATTACACATGCAGTTGGGATTGTAGCAAGATTTTCTACTAATCCTAAAGAATCACATTTGATTGTTGTTAAAAGAATTTTGAGACACTTGAAAAACATAGAAAAATATGGTTTATGGTACAAGATAGAGAACAATTTTGAACTAAATGTTTACACAGATGTAGATTGGGTTGGAAACATTAATGACCGAAAGAGCACTACTGGAGGAGCATTCTTTTTGGGAGAAAGATTAGTTTCTTGGATAAGAAAGAAATAAGGATGCATTTCTCAGTCTACTATCGAAGCAGAATATGTTTTTTCTACTATTAATTGTTCAAACAATGCATGGATAAAACAACTCTTGAAAGGTATGAATGAAGATATCACTGACCCGGTGATAATATATTGTGATAACACCAATGCCATAAACATTTGTAAGAATTTGGTGATGCATGCAAAGAAAAATCATATATCTATAAAGTATCACTACTTGAGGGAAAAAGTACAAGAAAAGCAAGTGAAATTGGAGTTTATAAAATCAAAAGAACTTGCAGATATATTTACTAAACCCTTACCTAAGGATACATTTGAGTACTTGAGGACTAGACTAGGGGTCCATCGCCTATCTTTTGGTTACTAAGGTGACCAGGAGGTTGCATCAACCTATAATTTATCAGAATGTCAAATGATGTTGATGCAAATTTTTCACACTTTAGGTCTCCTAAGGTTGTGAAAGCGAGCTCATGGAGAACAAACCGACACTGCATATTGGTACATGAAAGGTACTTGATCTGAACCAAACACCAAAGATAAAATTTTGGTTACTGAAGATTTGTTTATTCCTTTTGGCATTGCTATCAAAGGGAGAGAAGAATCAATAAAATATTTATCCAAAGGGAGAGAAGACAAAAACACAAAGGGAGAGAAGACTATTTAAATCCGTAGGGAGAGTCTGCTTGGAGGTATTAATGTTGTGTAGTGATTAAACATATTAAACATACAAGCTAGGGAGAGCTTACTGGGTTACAACATTTATTTATAGAGTTGTAGAATAGATATTTGGTATTATATGGGATATTTCATATTGTGTTTCCATCAATGCCAAAGGGTGATATTGATAACCTACAACTGATTGAATATCTTGAAGGAAAGAATGGATAATTGAAAGATAGTGATTGATGATCATCGATCTACTAAAGTATATGTAAGACAATTAAATCGGTCAATTTATTGTCATTGATGTCAACTAGCTTTGACTGTACTTATCATGTTGGTTACAAATATCTAAGAAGGAAAATGGTAAAGGAATGAGATACCTACATGAAGTGAGATAAATATGAAAGATATGGCTATGGTATACATTGGGTAACTTATTGATGATTCCATGGCATCATGTTATTGACTTGATTGCATTACATGATTTTTTTATGTATTGAAGATCAGGACTGAACAAGTTTGTGCAGTCAGTAATGAAGATTTATGCAGACACTAAGCTAGTCTAGTGTATACTAAGTATAGAATTAACCGAGCAAGTAATCATCAATGCATTTTGATATTGACCGAGTGAAAGAAGGAAATAAACTTTATAAAAGCCAACTGAAATGATGAGTTGGACAATTGCTTATGATTCTGAGGTAGAAGATAATGTTTTTTATGATGATCTAACAGTTGAAAAAATTCAAGATTGATCGAATGAAGGAGAATGAAATGTGTTAGTAACACAACTATCAAGGAAAGTTAAAGAGGAAAAATGAACGGTGAAGATTAAGAGGCAAAATCCATGGATGAAAAGAAAATAGTTTATGATGTCTATATAAGGAGACATGAGATTCATTATTGAGTCTTGGATTTTTTGATGTTGTAGGAGAATTCACATGAAAAGGATTATTTTCATGAACCACTGATCAAACGAGTTGAAGACAAAATCGACTTGAACTGCAAACAACACCGAGCATCAGAGAAGCATATACCGAGTAAAGCAAAGTTGGAGGATATGAAGGATTGAATTGATTATTGATCAAAGGTATTTTGAACTTAGCATAGATCTTAAAATCTACAAATCAAAGTTGTATTTCAATCAAATCATTATTGTATCAGTTTAACCATTGTTATAGATAAATCTCTTAATCGAGTGAGACTTAATAGTCTTTTGTATTTCAATATGACATTCAATGAATGTTGATTGTTTTCATGTTGACCCCATAGTGAATGCATGGTTAAAGGAGAAATGTTATTGATAAATCCTCTAGCCAGGTCACACCTCATAGTGTGTTTTTGTAACCTTTAATAGGGTTGGCTCCTAACCGAGCTCACTTTAAAAGAGTGAATTATTTTGGGTTACCGGTCCCAGGTGATTTTTCCCCTAACAGGGTTTCCACGTTAAAAATATGTGTTATATGTGTATGATGTGTTGAATTGTTATTTTATTTTACACATTTCATAACTGGATAGATCGGTGAACACAGTATTTAATTTACTAGCAATCGGTAGATGAAGAGAAAGGCGCAGTTGATATCTTACCAAGTTGATTATTTGTGAGAAAAATTTTAATATATACATTTGGTAGATTTGGGACTGTAGGATAACTAGACTTAACTGATTCTTCCCCCCTCTCAGTTATCTAACAATAAATTAGATATATCCAAACAAACACTTAGATGTATGTGTCCATATAAATATATCCAAATAGTTGGATGTAAAGTATGTATCAATAAAGATATGTCGAAATAGTTTTACACATAAATATAAATATTATTTAAGACAAGGGAACATTAAATTTAAATATTTTTCAAAAATTTAATAATATAAAATATGTTTGGATATAAATAGATATAAAACTATGTGTCCATAAAGATATATCAAGATAATTTATACATAAATATAAATAATATTTAATTCCAAAGAACATTAAATTTAAATATTTTTTGAAACAATTAATGATGTAAAGTATGTCTAAATATAAATAGATATATTGAAAAAGTTAAATATAAATAGATATATTAAAATTATTAGATGTAAAGTATGTGTTAATATAAATAGATATATCGAAATAGATATTATTTAAGTTTTGATTAAAGGGGAAAACATGTTTTACAGGGACCAAAAATCCAAAGTCAAAAAAAGAGTAGAAAAATAGTCTTAAACAGAAACCATCTAGAACCTAAAGGAAAATAGACACGAAATAACCCACAACATCTAGGGTAGAAAAACCCTACAAGACAAAAACCATAGCCAAAAAATAACTCCTTAGAACAACAAAGATGCATCATCTTGATGAGTTTATCATTCATTTGAAAGATATCTACATTAATATTTTTAACTTTCCTAATTATAGTATCCACAGGGATCATACCCTTATCCTTGTTGTGTAACTTCATCACTGGACTAGGTACAGATATCTCAGTAGCATCCATGTCCATCGAAAGAACCCTTTATCTCTTCTAAAAACTTGAATTCATAGTCTTAGCCTTCTTAACTTCCTTATTACTTGCATTAGGAGATTACCCTTGGAAATGGAATGAAGAAATTTGACTTTCTCATTAATCCTATGGAGGCCATCATTAGTATGGTCCATAACTAATTTACTCACATTAACCACCACAGTCAAACTCTCTTGGACCTTATGTAGTTCATCCTCCAGAGCCTTAATGTTATCCTCATGGTCCTTTTTCAAGTCTTTGATATTATTAGCTAGGGTTTGTGTATTATCAAGGATATTGTCTAGGTTCCCATTAGACATGCTAACCTTCTCTTTCAGATTATTGATTTCCTGTATAATCCAAGTGAATGGGGCATTTTGATTATCCAACAAATTCATCAAATTGGCATTAGTACTCAGATTCCCAGGCACCGAGGAGACCATCTCTTTAGGGATAACCCCACCATTTTCATTAAGCATAATCCCATTAATGCCCACTTCCTCTATATGCCCAACAATAACATTGCGAGAAACATTCTTCTATCAGATGGTATTTTTGTTGATGTTGATAGACGGGGGCTCAAAAATATTTTTTTTACCCTTAACACTTGACATAGAAACCCTAGACACCCCTTTACCTTTCATATCTATGCTAGGGTCCATCAAATCTAGTACATAATCAAGGTCCTCATCCTCATCAAATAAAATAATGCTCTTTCTCCTAGTAGGTATTTTTGGCTTGGATAACCAGGGGCCCTATTTGTTATATAAATGAAATACCTTGTCCCCATTAGAATCCACCTCCTCATCAGAAGAGGTATCCCCATAATGGACATGGACATTTTTCTTAAATTCTATGCTAGATTTGGCCACAGGATTTCACTCAATATGGAGAGCCTTGTGTTAGAATGATTTTAGAATAACTAAGAGGGGGGTGAATCAATTATCCTTAGATCTAGATGTACCAATTCAACTTTTAAATACTTCAACAATATTAGATTTATTCAGCAATTCACTCAGTCTCTATAGAATACATCATTAACATAAAACTTACAGTCCACTGTCCAAAAGTAATCAACTTGCAGAATATAAAACTTTCAATAATATAACACATCAAATAGCATTCACACAAGTATGAAACTAGGATTTAATGTGGAAACCCAATATGGAAAAAACCACATGTAAGATGCTACCAAATTTTCACTCTTCTAAAGTGAGCTCTGTGAGAAGCCAACCTTGTTAAAGGTTTACAATACACACTATTAGGTGTAACCCTGTTAAAGGATCTAATGACCCTGTTAAGAGTGGCCTAATTAGAGGGCTTAAGAATGTTCCATTAGAATGTCACCTTGATTAAAGGGTTTACAATATGACTGTTAGGTCAACCTTGATTAAAGGATTTTAACTGATACAATGGTTAGAAAGTAATAGTAGGTTCTGATCTAAAATATACAACTCACTTTGAAAATACATATCCAATGCACTCATATGTTGATTTACTGATTGACCTTCATTACCATCTCCATCTTTGATCTACTCAAAAATCCCTTCAAGAAATCACCTCAACTCTATTCAGCTCTTCACATCTCTTCTTAGCCTTCTGCTTAGGTTCACCAATTAATAACATCAACCTCTTTCCACCTCACTACATAACCCACAATTAGGTCATCCTTATACCTCCTTGATTAGGTAGATTAATCTTTTGTTGCTTAATCTCTTTCACAGATCTTATGTTTAGGTCAGATTCATCGAATCCTTCCATCATTTTGTTCTCCTCCTTGTCTTTCTAGATACTTCTCAAAACTTCTCCTTGAATCCATAATAAAATGGTTTACCATATATTAAATGCTCCAGATCATTCATTATTAATGTCAACACATTTTACATATCCCAAGAATTCAACTATGTCAATTGATATTTACAATTCCTTCACAAACTATAAATTACTGACACTCGGTCAATACTGCATTCATCTACTCGGTCGCCACTGAGTAACTCAGTCATCACTAAAACTATTATACTTGGAAAATGCTATCTTCTCTCGGTTAATTCTCTGATACTCAACAATTACTGATGCTTAGTCGACACTAAAATTTAGTTGTCTTATACTGGTGCTCGGTCGACACTAGCATCACTCGGCTTAAATTAAATTTCTTCTCTTTTGATCGGTTACGTCTATGCTTCAAATCTATTGACTTCTTCACTTAGTGTTAAAGATAAACAACACATTACCTTGTCAATGTTCCAACTAATCAAGTACCCATTGTAGTATCGTATAACTCAACCTTTCCCTAGGTCCTCTTGTTATCTCCTCTTTTCAAATCCTCTTCATCAATCAAAAGATATGGTACTCTACTAGATAGAAATTGTCTCACCAGTTAAGGTTTGACATCAACGACAATATAATAAGTATTTCAATTGTAGTTTCCAACAATCTCCCTCTTTGGCATTGATGACAACACCACATGTTTTACCATAAACTCCAGATGCATAGCCACCATCCAATCCAAAAAGTTTTGTTCAATAGTTTTCCAAATCTCTACCTTTATCTTATTCTCTCTCTCTCTCTCTCTCTCTCTCTCTCTCTCTCTCTGATTAGGGTAATTTCCTTCTGTATCTTTCTCTCAGGTTTACTAAATCTCTCCCTCTTTGACAACAATCCCAAAGATCTTCATCTTCACCATGTAGATATCTTCATGTCAATTCTCTAAATTTTATCACTCCCTCTGTCATCATGCTTATGACTGATCAACATCTTATGTGTTACTCTTCACAACATTAGGCAACTCCTAAAGTGTGACATCATTTGCATCAATTTGTCAAATATTCTGATTTGTTTCATTTGATGCAATGCTCCTATATGATTCTAGTTAGCCTCGGTTAGGGGAATCACCCCTAATTTACCTCTTAGGTATTCATGAGAATCCTTAGGTAATGCTTTAGTGAATATGTCTGCTAACTATTCTTTTGTACTCACATACTCCAATCTCACTTCTTTGTCTTGAACTAGATCTCTCAAGTAATGATACTTGATAGAAATATTCTTAGTTTTAGTGTGCATCATAGGATTCTTTGATATATTAATAGCACTTGTGTTGTCACAAAAAATAACAACTAGCTCAGTGATTTATTCCTTCATACCTTTTAACAATTGTTTAATCCACACTAAATTTGAACAATTCACAGTTATGGCTAAATATTCAACTTTTATTGTAGATTGGAAAATGCAATTCTATTTCTTTCTTGTCCAAGAGATTAATCTCTCTCCTAGAAAGGATGCACCACCATTGGTACTCTTTATGTCATCTACATTTCTTACCCAATCTACATCAGTGTAAACTTTCAGTTCAAACTTGTCATTCTTCTTGTAATACAATCCATAGTCCTATGTTCCTTTTAGATATCTCAATATCCCTTTCACTGTCATCCTGTGACTATCTTTAGGATTTTTAGAAAATAATGCAACAATCCCAACTGCTAAGGCAATATATGGTCTTCTATGGACAATATATTGTAACTTTCCAATCATAGACCTATACAAGGTTTGATTCACTTCAATTTTATCATCAGTTTTTGATATTTTTTGTCCAATAGCCATGGGTGTACTTACTGGTCTAGAATCCTCCATACCAAAAAATTTCACTATCTCCTTGATATACTTAGATTGAGTAATATAAATACCTTTCCTCATCTGATAAAGTTTCAAACCAACAAAGAATTTGATCTCACCAAACATAGACATCTCAAATTCAGTTTGCATCTCATTAGAAAATATTTGACATAGGGCATCTTGTCCTCCAAATATGATATCATCAAAAAAAATTATGGTACTCTACTAGATTGCAACTGTCTCACCAGTTAAGGTTTTACATCAATGACAATATAACAATTGTTTCAATTCTAGTTTCCAATAATGCAATATCACAAGATTTCTTACCTTTATCTTTGTAGTCCTTATACCTTCTGTGATCTCTTTCATTCCTTTTGTCTTTATACTTGCTTTCCCTTCTTTCATCTTTTTCATTCCTATTAGGGCATCTTTCTGCAATATGGCCAACTTTGTTACATGAAAAATATATTATATGAAGTTTACCTTTGAATTTTCCTTTTCCTCTCAGTCGCCTTCTAGCCATAAGTGCCTCAATATCATCTAGACCATCATCAGAAGTGTCACCATCATTGTCATTTTTACTGTCACTGTTCACACATCTTTCTTTTCCTTTCTTAGACTTATGAAGAAGCATTTGAGACTTGAATGTAGATTGCATTCAATATTATGAGTAGTGAAATTATCAAAATTTCACAACTCAAAAGCAGTAAGTCTACCAACAAGACCTTCCAAAGTTGGGATGTTACCAAGATTGCATCTTTATTCTTGTATTGTAGAAACTCTAATAGCATAGATAGGAAGTAGGGTTCTCAAAAATTTTCTAATAACAATTTCATCATCAATGTTTCCATTACCTCCTCTAATATCATTCACTACCTCTTTAACTCTACTACAATATTGAACAATGTTTTCACCTTATAACATTTCCATTTCATCAAACTTATCTCTCAAGATTTTAGATTTGGCTCTTAGCACATTTGTGTCCCTTCCATAGATATCTACCAGTGTTTCCCACATTTTCTTTGCATTAGTATAGTCCTTGATGTCTTCAAATTTAGGAAACTTAGGGCTGATGCAATCTCAAAAATTGCTTGGTTGTATTCTTGTTTTTTCTTCATCTCCCCGGCTATCATAGGTGCAGCAACTGGTACATAATCATTTTCCACATAGTATTTCATTGAATCACCAATTCCAGCTAGATGCAATTTCATCAAACTCTATCATGTAATGAAGTTCTCCTTATTCATCTTTGGTACCTCCTTTTTGTACATCTTGATCATTAGCTTCAAGTACCTTTAAACTTTATCCTTACAAGCACCAACTACTCTAACACCAATTGTTAGAATAATTTTAGAATAACTGAGAGGGGGGTGAATTAGTTATCCTCAGGTCCAAATGTACCAATTCAACTTTTAAATACTTCAAAAATCTTATATTTATTCATTAATTCACTTGGTCTCTATAGAATATATCAATAACATAAAACTTGTAGTCCACTATCCAAAAGTAATCAACTTGCAGAATATAAAACTTTCAACAACATAACACATCAAATAGCATTCACACAAGTATGACACTAGGATTTAATGTGGAAACCCAATATGGGAAAAACCACCAATAACATGCTACCAAATGTTCACTCTTCTAAAGTGAGCTCCGTGACAAGAAAACCCTATTAAAGGTTTACAATACACATTGTTAGGTGTGACCATGTTAAAGGATTTAATCACCCTGTTAAGAGTGGCCTAGTTAGAGGGCTTAAGAACATTCCATTAGAATGTCACCTTGATTAAAGGGTTTACAATATGACTATTAGATCAACCTTGATTAAAGGATTTTAACTGATACAATGGTTAGAAAGTAACAGTAGGTTCTGATCTAAAATATACAACTCACTTTGCAAATGCAGATCCAATACGCTCATATGTTGATTTACTGACTAACCTTCATTACCATGTCCATCTCTAATCTGCTCGAAAATCCCTTCAATCAATCACCTCAACTCTTCACAACTCTTCTTAGCCTTCTGCTTAGGTTCACTAGTCAATAGCATCAACCTCTTTCCACCTCACTACATAACCCACAATTAGGTCATTCTTATACCTCCTTGATTAGGTAGATTAATATTTTTCCACTTAATCTCTTTTGTAGATCTTAGGTTTAGGTCATAAATTCATCAACTCCTATCATTTTGTTCTCCTCCTTATCTTTCTAAATACTTCTCATAACTTCTCCTTGAATCCATAAGAAAATGGTTTACCATGCATTAAATTCTCTAGATCATTCATTATTAATGTCAATATGTTTTACATATCCCAAGAATTCAACTATGTTAGTTGGGATTCTCAATTCCTTCACAAACTATAAATTACTAACACTTAGTCAATACTGCATTCATTTACTTGATCGCCACTAAGTAACTCAGTCATCGCTAAAACTATTCTACTCATAAAATACTATCTTCACTCAGTTAATTCTCTGATACTCAGCAATTACTGATGCTCGGTTGACACTAAAATTTACTCGACTTATACTGGCGCTCGGTTGACACTAGCATCACTCAGCTTAAATTGAATTTCTTCTCTTTTTCTCGGTTAAGCCTATGCTTCAAATCTATTGACTTCTTCACTTAGTGTTAAAGATAAACAACACATTACCTTGTCAATGTGCCAACTAATCAACTACCCATTGTAGTATCACATAACTCAACCTTTTCCTAGGTCCTCTTGTTATCTCCTCTTTTCAAATCCTCTTCATCAATCAAAAGATTTGGTACTCTACTAGATAGCAACTGTCTCACCAGTTAAGGTTTGACATCAATGACAATATAATAATTGTTTCAATTTTCTATTAGTCGGAGTATTTTTTGCCCTAATTTTGTTATGTCAAAAATACTTGTAAAAAGGGCTTAGGGTTTGAGATTCATTGTATGAGGGATTTTGTAGCTTCCTGTGGTGGTATTGAGTTGCAGGTTTCATATTGTAATCACTGGATAATAATAAAGATATTGGACTCGTTGTTGGTGGACGTAGCCCAAGGATTGGGTGAACCATGTTAAAACATTGTGTTATTGTGTTCTCTTCTGTGTGTTAGTATTTGCATTTTCTACTTATTATTCTAACATGTGTCGATATAGATAAATATATCAAAACAATTTTAAACATATACATTGCATAAATTAAAAGAACATAAAATTTAAGTATGTTCTGATTATTTTTTCAAACAATAATGATGTAAAAAGTATTGAGTTATTACATAAAAAGATACATCAAATTTTATTATTTTTCAATCAAAATTTTAAATATTTCTTTTTGAATAAAAATTAATAAGTATTTAAAAATTTGTCATAGAAATAAACTTGCTTCAAGGATATTTTTGAATAGTATAATAATTATATTATCTTAATTCATAATAATAATATATCTAATTTTTACTATATTTTTTGTTACACTAATATATACTAGTAGTTGCATGCATTTTTTCATGTAATGGTGGGTCGATGGGAGATTTGATTTTGCCTAAAAAAAATACTGAAAATATATAGAGCACAAAAGAGCCATTTCCCTACACAAATGTTTTTCCTTCATAAAACAGCTCCATTCACAAAGTTTTGTTTGAACAGTAATAATAGGAAGTTCTAATAATGATATCCAGATTCAACTGGTTATTTTTTTGAGTCAAAATCATTGACCCATGTTTTATGAGAAGTGTTCCGCAAGAACCCATCTCTCATAAGAATGAATGGAACACTTAGTACTCATTACATCTAGGTGATGATCACAGAGGTGAAGCATTGGGACTTTGCGGGAGGTCACCCATCCTAGTACTACTCCAACTTGAGTGTGCTTAACTACATAGTTTCCACCATGGTTAAGCTCTCTTTTCTTGCAACCCCATTTGCAAAACCTTCATCAAGTGTTGTGCCTTATGAACCATTCATTAGAAAGCCCCTTGAGCTCACTAATTTCTAAGTACTTGAGATATTTTCTACAGTAATTCAAATTCATTGACCCATGTTTCATGAGTAGTGGTTCGCAAGAACCTATCTCTCATGAGAATGAGTGGAAAACTGGGACGGGTGACCTCCTAAGAAGTCTTGATGCTTCACCTCTATGAGCATCACCTAGATGCAATTAGTGTTAAGTGGTTCATTCATTCTAATAGCAATATCATAATTTGACTTTCTATGGGAAATATCTCGTACTTATCAAATGATAGGAATTGTTCAATGAAATGAGGAGCTCTACAACTATTCAAAATAATAATTAAATATACAAAAATATTATATTATAATGCTTGCATTAAAATTCCATGCCGCATTAAGAGTGAATTTTGGTGAGGAAGTGTGTGGAATACCCTTACAATATATACTAAAAACTCATTTTTCAATATCACCAACAATTTCATTTTGATAGGATAAAAATGAAAATGGAGGATCAAAATAAGAGGTAGTTATGATAATTCATAAAAATTTAATAATATAAATGGTGTTGATGAATTTCTTGTTGATGACGTATAAGATTTGTCATCTAAAGATGAAGCCTTAATGGATGTGGAAATGAACATAAAACACCCAATTTCACCGCTAGAGGACAATTTAGGAGTAGGCAGAATCAGTAACAAGGGTAGGTAGTGTGTGTCAATCTTTATTGATAATGTGAACACCAAATTTAATATATCAATTATTGTATAAAATAAAAATATTAAATTTAAAAAATTTAGGATATAAAATATTTTTGCAACCAATTCAATTAGCTTTAAAAAATTGAAAATTTAATATATTTCAAATAAAATATTGTAAAAAAGCTTTTTCAATATAAATAAAAATTAACATAATGTGAGCACCAAATTAATATATCAATTATTGTATAAAATAAAAATATTAAATTTAAAAATTTTAGGATATAAAATATTTTTGCGACCAATTCAATTAGCTTTAAAATTGAAATTTTAATATATTTCAAATAAAATATCGTAAAAACACTTTTTTTTATATAAATAAAAATTAACAAAGATAATATCTTCAAATTGTAAAATAACAAATAAATAATTGTCTTTCCTATGAATTAAAGAAATATAAAAACTTAAATTAATAATGATAATATCTTCAAATATTTAAAATAATAAATTAAAAATCACCTTTTACAAATTTCATTAGTATTAAACTTGAAAATCTAATATATTTGAAATAAATATTATAAAAACTCTTTTAATTTAAATAAAAATAGATAAAATAATATCTACAAATTTACAAAATGAAAAATAAAAAATCATCTTTCAATTTTTTAAAATAATAAATTAAAAATTATCTTTTTTATTAATCAAGAAAATATTAAAGTTTTAAATAAAATTAAAATTAAATAGGGAAAAATAAATAGAGATAGGGATAATGGCAAAAGAATAGAAATAAAAGTTGAAAAAAATAGATAAGAAGATAGTATTTGCTCTAAAAGCATTATCGAAAAAAAAAGACAACCAGTGAGGCTAACAATTTTCTGGTAGAAAAAATAATTTTTTAGGGAGAAAAATTCCTACAAATAGCCTATCGGTTAATTAAAAAATTAATATTTTATTAATTTATAAATAATATTCTATTAATTTAAATATATGTTACTTTATAGAAAAAAATAACTAAAATAGATATGGTTAGAAAAATGACTGAATCAAAAAATTCTATTTTCTTAAATCTAAGAAATTATTAGTTCTTGTCGTAGGCTTGTAACTATAGGCAACAAGCAGTTTTTAACAAGTGATTAAACCATGTAATTTCACCCAATCAAATTTCATCAATTTTTTTATAATATCATATTTTGATATTTCATGAAGTAAAGTTGCAAAAAAATTATTAAAACAAATTTTAAAACTTAGTTTTCTCAAATTTGATTGGCTAAATTTATTTGGTCATCTGGTTTTCTAGTTATCTCTATATTTTTTGCTGGTTCTTAGTTGTCATTCTTCCTGATTTCTTTTCTATTGCATACTTTTTGTTTTAGGTATGTTTGCGGTATTACATTTCTATATCTAATTATGTAAGAATCTTTTGTATTTAAAGGGTTTTGGGTCTCTTCAAAACCTATTTTTACCATAATAATAAAAAATTAGTTTGAGCCCTTATTGCAAGAGAAAATGATATGAGAAACTAGAATAGAAATCTTCACCTAATTTGCAAAATTTGTCTCTTAATTGATGTCGAATAAGTCACAATATTCATTGTTTGATCCCCATGCTCTCATGTTTTTGCCATATTTTATTTTAATTCTACCACTAGTTCTTTATTTTCCCCATGTTTGTGCTTGTATTGCAGCCACGACTCCCTTATTTATGCTCTCGTAAACATATCTAAACTCACTAAAACAAATTTCAACTAAAATTTTGTTTTCTACCATAGTTTGTGGTTGTGTGAATTGCAACTATTTTTGAGTTTTGTTTTCTGGACTGCATTTTCTTTTTCCTTTATATCTCTATTTTCATTTCCATTTTCACAAATTTTGTTCTTAACAATGTTGTCTTGTATGCAGGATCAAATGCATTCAGTGCAAAGCATGTGGTGGAGGGAATTTGTATCTTCTATCTGAAGGGAAAGAAATTAGGGAAAATGAATGATCTCAAGCCTTCTTCTTCCTCCACCTACAGCTCAAGTAGTGCCATTGGAAGCCTCATATTTAAAGAGAGGTTTATGGATTTACGTGGAAATTAATCAATGTCGTTGGATTTGAGAATCAAGGAGTAGAGAAATTGAAATCTCCAGAAAATTTCCTAACACACAAAATCCTTTCTATCTTCTTCTCACACAGAAAACCCCTCACTCTTTACACAATATTTCTTGACATAGAAAAGCCACAAAATTTGGGAGAATATAAAGGGTATTTTTTTAAATCAGCATCTAAAAATATAAAATTTAAAACAACACAAGATTCTAAATTTAGGAGCATGAATAGGGAAATTTTATTACTTCATGTTTGTCTGTTGAATGTGAAAGGAAGCCAAGTGCAAAATAACACTTCCAAATGCTAAATCTAACAAGAGAGATGATGCAAAAAAATTATTACAAACCCTTAAGCTATTGCAAACTAGATAAACACATGAAAATTCAGATTTAAACAAATTAACTTGCAACACCAGATATACATGGGAAAACCCTTTGGAGAAAAAAAATTACACTCCAAAAGCTAGACCCAATTGTATTATCAGCCAAAACAACAATAGTTATAATACAATATCTTGGGCCAGTGCTCATCAAGATTAAATACATCAACAAAGAATTCTAGAGAATATCCTAAACAGAAACACTCCTTAGAAGATATCCAACCTAACATCATAAAATCCACTAAGGAGAAACATATTTATAGAGATCAACACAAGTGGAAATTTCCCATTGATGGGTCTATAATTTTTCTTTATTTTATGATACTTTTATGCTTTGTTTCAAATATTTCTAAAACACTTGTTATGCCTTTTCAGTATTTGGACTTATGAACATGCTATAAGTACAGTCAAACCAACAAACTCTTGGGTAGATAATAGTTGAGATAGTTTTCCAAATATTATACATATATTGCAGTATTTCATTTAGTTGTTTGAATGTGTGTTCTAATATTTGGATTAGTTGAATGGTTTTAGCTTGAAGATATTTATATGCTACTAAGTTGCCAAGGAAAGAGGAACGACTAAAGAATGGATCAAGGAGAATTGATGAAGAGTGAGGAAGACTTAGTCACGATGGTGGGAAGTCATTATGGTACCGTGGGACATGCCTAATAAATTAAAGGAAGAACCATTCCAGGAAATATAGGAATGTGCTTATGCTATATCTTCTCTATGATAAATATTTTGTTGAAGGGGTTATGCAGCCTTTATGTTATTCTATCATGGAATCTTGTATTTTCCTTCTTGTATGGCGCGAATTAGTTAGAAATTATCTTGTGTGTTCAAATAAGAATTGATCCTCTATATAAAGGGAGATGATGGTTAGATAGAAAGTTAGTTAGATGGTTGAATTATTTCTATAATCTAAAACAAAGTTACTTTTCCATTTTTGTCTGTTGTCTCATGATAATGTAATCAGTTTTATAGAAATATAATTAAGAAGTGATTTTGAGTTCCATTTTCTGCTGGTAGCTAGTAGAAGTTGACCAAGGGGGCCCACTTGGAAGGTGGATTAGAGTAGGTTAGATTAAGTTGTTTGAGCATTTATAGCAATTCAAGTAGAGTTTATTGTTCTTTCCTATAGCACTATACATTGTGTATGTTCCTGTAGCACTTGCAGCGATAATCATTGTGAATGCTTTGGGGTTGATAGAATAGATTAGGATTGAAGTTATAGTTGTCAACAACATTTTCATTAGTAGATGTCTGTGTTTACTTTCTTGCGGAAATAGTGTAAGTTTCTTTCATGTATTTTTCTTCCTAAAGCTTAAGATTAATGACTCCACGAGAGACTTAGTGCACAAACCGTGCTATCCCATTTCAAGTATACATTCCTGGGTTGATAATTTAATTTCACTTCATGATAGGGAAAATGATACTTAGTTTGAATATACTATTCCTAGGAGAATCCATGGCATGATTATTATTACTTATTATGGGGCTATTAATTTTTGACATCGTTGGCAGGGATGGTATCAAGCTAAGAATTGTATTGAGTCATTTTAGATAGTTTTTTTGTTTTCTAGATAGTAGTTTGTAGTTCTAAACTTGTTCAAAAAAAGTTTGTCAAATTACCTACATGCATCGAAGGGGAAGAAGATGAGATTTCTATGGTAGATTCCTTCCAAGAGAACCGAATAATCTAAATGAAGAATCTAAAGAAGTTTAATTACCTTTTTTTGATGTAGGTCCTAAATTTCCTTCAGCATCCTCATCTGTAGAAGACCCCTTTGATCCATATGATCTTCAACCTTTTACTAAAATTTTGGCCAATTTTCTTGATAATTCCACCACAAGTATACATGTTCCTAATAATCCTTTGACTACTATCACTTCCCAATCGCAACTTCACTCCCAAGTACCTACAGTGATGGAATAACCTACCTTTTTGTTCCCTCTTCCTAGTCTTATAAACAATGTGAATCTCAAGAACATACCCACTACTGCACTTCTAAAGTTCTATGGTCTAATCACTGAAGACCCTAAAACCTTTCTATTTGAGTTTGACATTCTTTGTCTAAGTTTTCATTATAACACTGATAGTCACAAACTCAAGTTGTTTCCAGCAACGTTAAGGAGTCAGCTTTAAGATGGTTCATGGGATTAGGGGATAATGTAGCAACCAGTTGGAATGAGATGAAGACTTTGTTTCTACAGAAGTATAAAGAGTATTGTAAAGGGGGTGACTTAAGGGGGATGACATTTTTTGTATGTTACAAAAGGAAGATGAAAATTTGGAAGATTATATTTCATGCTTCCTATATAATCTAAAGAACAATCCTCAACATGCACTGCAAGAGGACTCACAAAAACTCATTTTCTTGAGGGCAGTAAATGACAATTGTCTTGAAGCACTGGATCTTATGGCTGGAGGAGAAATTTCTCAATCTTCATGGGATGATCTTAAGAAAATTTGTCTTAACTATTCAAGATCAACAATGAAGAAAGGTAGAGGATTTCAACCCACACTTGTTAAATGGAATGGCTCTGCTATCTCTGAAATCAAAATTTCTAATCTGCTGTCAGATTTCAAACAAGATATTCTCAATGATGTTTCTACACATTTGGACACAATGTAGTCCAAGAAGAAGCATGAACATGTCGAGGCAAAGCTAGCTAAATATTGTCCTCACTATTGGTAGCAAAATAAGGATTGTTAGTGCAAGCTAGTGGTGAGTTTGGAGACCCAACACCTTCCTACTGAGTTTAGAAAAATAGGAGAGGACAAGCAAGTATTCTTTTTTTCTCAATGTTGACCATGGACCCCAAGACAAGGTATGCCCCAAGATCCTTTGGAATCTTTTAATCCTTATAATAACCAATGGTAGAACCAAAATTTTCAATACCCTTCTCAGTATTCCCAACCTTCTTGGAACAACACCTGGCCTAATTTTCAATAGAACCAGTTGTTTAATTTATAGAAAACCCAATGTCCACAACCTCAAAACCAATGGCATCCATCACAAGGGAAATGGAAACCATATAACTAGTGGAAAGGACCCCAACAATGGCCTAATAAAAATCCTAGTTATCAATCCTTACTAATTCCAGTGTCTCAACCTGCACTCATGCCACCTCTTGCAGTCACAAGTCCTCCTTTAAGGCCAACACAATTACCTACTCATCCATAGCCTAATCCTAATAGCAAGCAACAACAACAACCTATTTATGCTATAGATTCCCAACAATACCCTACCTATTCATTATAAATAATTGATATTCACTTAAGATACGGCACTACTTTACCCGTACCAGAACCTCCTGTTATTACAGAATTTCCAAACCTTCCTCTAGTATCAACACCTCTTCCAGAACCTACTTTATTGAATAAATTCCCACCAAATAATACATCAAGTCAAGATGACATTCATACTATAGTTCATCCTCCTTTTCATCATAGTCTTAGAGATGATATATATGTACCCTTGGATGAGACACCATTTGATATTCTTTATTAGTTGAAAAACATGCATATTGAAATTCCACTTTTTCAAGCTATCAAAGATGTTCCTGTCTATGGGAAAGCTATTAAAGAAGCATGTCATAAGAAGCTAGGATGTAAGAAAAATTATCCTCAAATAGTACATTTTATTGGTCAAATTGCAGATATTATGTTGGGAAAGATAGTCATTCCAAAGTACTCTGACCATGGAAGTCCAATTGTTGATATCTTAATTAATGGTGAGCTTGTGAAAAATGCTTTAATAGATTTGGGTGTTTCTATTAATGTTATGACTAAGGATACCATGCATAGACTGAGTATAGAAGGATTGAGAACCACTCCAATAGTCTTAAAGCTTGCAGATAGTTCTAGGATCACCCTAGATGGCATAATAGAAGACATTGTAGTTACATTGGATTCTTGGGAATATCCTACTGACTTCATGATATTATCACCTAAGGTAACTCTTGTTGGTTACCTAGTCATCCTTGGATGGCCTTGGTTAGTCACAGGTGATGCCAATATAAGTTTTCATTTAGGTAACATGACCATTTCAGATGACCAAACTTTTAAGAAGTTAGCTTTATATCCTCCAACCCAACCTCAACTAGATTTAAGTACTCCTATTTGGTTTGATTTGGGAAATGAGGTGGAAGAGCTTAGCTCTATTTCTCAACTAATGATTTTACATAGAAAATATTTCTTGCAACTTCAAGAAGATGATGATGTGATTCAAATCATTCTTACCAATGATTGTGTTATAGTAAAAGATATATTTGAAAGTTTTGTTTTGTAGTTTTCTATCTATGAGGATTGTGTTCTACCCATTGAACCTAATATTATCCATCAATTACTACCCTATGAGGTATCCACACCTCCTATACCTAAAGTATCAATGTTTGAACTAACAACTAAGGTGGAGCTCTCACCTGGTCACAACCTACATGTCAACAATAAACTCTCATCACCATAATTATCCTGGTTAACTCAACTCCTTTGTAAACATGAGAAAGATTTTTCCTGGGATTATGGAGATATGAAAGGACTGAGACCAAAGCTTTGTACACACAAAATCTATATCAATTAAGGTAGATTAACACTCCACCAACCTTAGAGAAGAATTAACCTAGCCTTGAGAGAAATTATAAAAATTGAGTTGTGGAAACTATTGAATACTGGTTTTATTTATCCAATCTCAGATAGCAAATGGGTTTATCCTTTGGTAATAGTCCCTAAAAAGGGAGGGAAATGGACAATCTGTGTGGACTATAGAGAATTGAACAATGCTACAAAGAAGGATCATTTTCCCTTGTCATTCATTGATCAAGTTTTGGATACCTTAGTTGGTAAAAAGTAGTTTTATTTTCTCGATGGATATAGTGGATATAACTAGATCGGTATTGCTTCAGAGGATCAAGAAAAGACCACATTTACATGTCCTTAGGGAACATATTCCTATTTTATGTTACCTTTTGGTTTGTGTAGTTCTCCAACTACTTTTCAAAGGGTTTTTATCAACATCTTTGTTGATATCTCACATGATTGCATGGAAATTTACATGGATGATTTCACCACATTTGGTATAACTTTTGATGAAGCTATGGTTAATTTATAAAAAGTGTTGATCAGGTGTAAAGAACACAATTTGTCCTTGAATAGTGAAAAATATTTTATGATGATGCAAGAAGGAGTTGTGCTAGGACATTTTATCTTAGAAGCTAGAATACAAGTGGACCCTACAAAAATTGAGGTAATTATTACATTGCCTACACCTACAAAGAAAAAATATGTTAGATCCTTTTTAGGAAATGTTGGATACTATAGGCATTTCATTAAAAATTTCAATCACATAGCCAGTCCATTATACACATTGCTTACAAAAGAGCCTGAGTTCACATGGACACCAACCTGTGAGGAATCTTTCTTGCAACTCAAGTCCCTTCTTACAAGAACACTAATTCTTAGAGGACCTGATTGGTCTTTACCTTTCCATATTCATACTGATTCTTCTAATTATGCAATAGGAGCATTCTTAGGTCAAAAAGCCAATAACCTTGAACATGCCATTTACTATATTAGCAAAATTTTACATGGACCAGAGCTCAATTATACAATCACTAAAAGACAATTGTTGGCTATTATCTATGCTTTGAATAAATTTTGTCACTATGCTACAGGATTACTCAATATTTGTTCATACTGACCATACATCCATAAAATATCTTATGAACAAACCTGCCAAAGAGCCATCTCAGGCAGGTTAGCAAGATGGATTTTGTTGTTACAGGAATTTGATCTAACTATCATTGACAAGCCAGGTAAAGCTAATGTTGTGGCTAATTATTTATCAAGGCTCCAGAATGATGACATTGACATGTCTATGATAAATGATACATTCCATGATGAGAATTTGTTTGATATTGCTATCAAAATCCCATGGTATGCTAATATATAAAATTACCTTGCAGTTGACAAGATGCCTACACATTTTTCTCCTAAGGAAAGAAAACTGTTTGTTGAGAAAAAATTTCAATTTTCCTGGATTGATAACATATTGTTTTATACTACTCTAGACCAAGTTATGTGAAGATGTGTATGTGAGGATGAGATTTATGACATCCTTAGCACTTTTCACGATGAACATTGTAGTGGATACTTTGCATCTAAAAGGACAACTATGAAAATATTGACAACTAGTTATTACCGGCCTACACTTCACAAGTATGAAGTAAACTACACCAGGAAATGTAATAAATGTCAACGAATGGGTCACCCTACAAAGACAAATGAAATGCTTCTAAATTTACAAGTGGTGGTCATACCATTTGATAAATGGGGCATGGATTTTATTGGTCCTATTGATCCACCATCTAAAGGAAAATATTACATTCTAGTTTTCACTGACTATGTCACCAAATGGGTAGAAGTCAAAGAAATGAAGCATGCACATGACAATAAAGTGGTTGAATTCCTATATAAAGAAATATTTACCCACTATGGTATTCCCAGAGAGCTAGTAATAGATCAAGAGACACAATTCACATCAACCCTAATCACTGCACTTATGAATGAGTACAATATCAGACACAAAAATTCTAGTCCCTACCATCCTCAAGAAAATGGTTAGGTGAAAGTTACAAATAGAGAAATTGAAGCTATTCTTACGAAAATAGTTCAACTACATCACTGAGATTAGAGCAGTCACCTTCCAAAAGTAGTCTAGGCTTACAAAATAACATGGAAGACAACAACATGATTCACTCCTTTTGAAATGCTTTATTGAAAAATAGTAATGTTTCCCATTGAATTTTAACATAAAACATTGTGCACTACCCTAAAGCTCAATATTGATCTTCCTGTAGCATAGTGAGACCACCTTCTCCACCTCAACTCTTTGGATGAGATGAGAAAATCCACTTTGGAGATAACAAAGATAGTCTAGAAATAGAGAAAGAAGTGGAATGACTCACACATAAAGAACAAACACTTCTCAGTAGGTGATTGGTCATTACTATTTGATTCACGGTTTCAAGAAATACTTGGCAAGTTATAAACATGGTGGTTAGGACCCTATAAAATAGATCATGTCTTTGACAATGGAGCAGTACAATTATCCACCATTGATCTTGTTCATTTCATGTTGTTGGTAAATGGTCATAGATTTCATCTATACCATTAGCCACAAACCAAAGATCATTTCCTACAGCAATTTCAAGCCAATACTCCAAAATCACAAAAGGTAGTACTTCTTGTAGCAGAAGGTAACAACCTTCTTTCTACAGCTTCACCCTAAATTCCTTCAGGTATGCTCATAATAAACACTTCATTTTCAATGAAGTTTATTTCTCCATTAATTTTGTAAATTCTTCTTTCCATCCCACTCCATTTCTCTACCTTCCATTCACTCATTATCCACTTCATCACATTTCTATTTTCTTTGCTTTCAATAATTGTCATGTCAGCCGATGCGGATATTCTCAGCACCATCTCCTTTGATGAAGTTTCCAAATCTTGTCACCCTCTCGTGCATGTCGAATCATAATAACAGGTATAACAATTTAATATTTTCCACTTTTAGTTTGTACATTTAGACTATTATATTTAATACTGTGTTTATTTATAATATGACATTACACCAATTTCCTACCTCATGCTTAGTATGACAAGTGTGGACACTTATCTTTATTACGTAGGGGGAAAGAAAGTGTATTAATTTTCCAAGTCACTATTGTCGTACTCATCATTCCTTACGAGATTGCATGTCTTTTCAAATCTATAATTATATTTTATTTTATTAAGTCCTTTATGTTTCACACAAGTGTCATACCCCAATTTCCAAATTATCTCTAATTTATGACTTGATGTAACCCTAAGATGACGTAATCAAGTTATGTGAAAATTAATTGCATTTAAAACTATAATTCCTTTTCGTAAGTGCCATTATTATGATTTTCAAAAATATAATATAGAGATTGCAAGGAAATTCATAGTTAAAGGTTCAGTTAGGAGCTGAATTTCAGGGTATTACAGAGGAGATAAGGGAATTGGGGAATTTCAAAAGGAGCAGAGAACATTGTAATTGGAATATTGTAGAAATAATTTGGAGAAAGCATTTGGAACAATGGGTGGATAGTTAATGCAACATGAACCAGTGGTTTACACCATTTTTCTTACAGATGTAGAAGCAGTATGGAGATTTCATGCTTGTGGGTGGCTTGAATATTTCCTAAAATTGATAGAATTTGATGAGGAGGTAGCCACCCAATTCATGAATACCTTGAAAGAAGGAGAAGCAAATGTGTGGGGCTTGACAGTTTTGGCAAAAGAGGAACACATAGCAAAAGTAATTGGGTTGCCTGTATTTGGTGAGCATTATCCTAATGAACATGATGTTAGATCATATTGGGCTTAGTTTACCCTACCTACAGACCCTCCATTGGAGGTGAACAAGCAAGGTTGTAATCATGTGTCCCTTCCTTCCCCATTTGATGAGTTAGAAATGCATATCATAAGGTACCTCACTTGTGAAGGAATGTTTTCTCATTTGCATGCACATCATTTTAAATTTCTTAGTTATGTCAGGCATAATTCTCCAGTCAATGCTCCAAATTTTCTCTATAATATGTTGAGTATTGGTTCCTAAGAAACCCAAAAAGGAAAAACAAACTCTTTTACCCATCATGCTTTGATTAAATTTTTTGTTGAGATGTCACTGAGGGATGTATCTCCCTTAACCTGGGATGCATTTTTTAAAATCAAGACTTTGCATCCCCAGAATAACCCTATTAAACAACCAGTTCGTGAGAGTGATATTCCCTCTGAACCAACTACTGAAACAACTAGCCAAGGAGAAGAGCCTAAAAATATTAGGGAAGTTGAATCTCTCACTACTCCATTGGAAAATGTACCTACCTCTTCCCAAAAGAAAGGGAAAAGAAAAATTGATGAAGGAACTTCAATTCCTAAGGATGAAATTCAAACCCAAAACCCTACAGTTTCTAGAAATAAGAAAAAGAAGCCGACTCTTGCAACAAAGAGACCGAAGAAAACTATTAGAAAAAAATAGTAGAGGTTATAGAGACTCATTTGAGGAGAAGCTCCTGAATGAGAGGGAAAATGCCACATATTCCTCCAGATGGACTATCTGTTTCATCAGATCAACCTTCCAATGAACCTCATATGGATCATATTTCTGATAGTTCCCTAGGACAAAAAATGTTTAGAAGATAATTCCAAAAATTTGAATGAGTCACTCATTAATCAACCTAAAAATACTTACCAAGAGCCACCTTAGAAATAGATTAACCCTGAGGAAATGTATCAAACAATTTAGGAAGACAAGCAAGAAGAAACTCAATTGGCTCAGGCATCAACTCACTCTTTTTCCAGAAATGCAATTGTTCCCTTTAAAAGAACATGGTTAACTAATTACCTAGAGTAGGCATGTAGTGAGAAGAAAAAGCCTCAGCCAATAGAATTTGGCCCACCTGCTTTTTAGTTTGTATACTCAATTTGTGTTTAAAAGGACTCTTTGGAAAGAAGAAAGAAAGAAAACACAAAAATAAATTGATGACCAAAGGGAGGAAATAGAAGATTTAAAAGAAAAAATGCAAAGGAAGAAGTAGAAAATGGACCATGTTTTAAAGCTGGCCGATCAAATCATTGTTTGTAGGCCTCCTCCCAAAATTGATGCAATATGTTTAAAAGAAAAATTTCTTTTATTTTCATCAATGATGACCATTAAAGATAAAGAGTCAGAGTTTGAAACAGCTCAAGAATTCTATGGTTTGTACCAATCCCTTCCTACCTGGCAACAAAATCTACTTTGTGAACTTTACCTCCATAATTTTATTATTCCTAAAGAAACTGATTGGAATCCTCTACTTTATATTAGAGATATACATCTAAAATCCCTAATGTCATGGGTGCACAATGAAACTAATTATGATAGGAAATTAGATGCTTATAGAGATCAGGAGAGATTAGAAAACTTACCCTTAAGGGATAAAAGTACTAAGCCTAATGTTTTACTGGGGGATTGGTTAAATCTTACTTATGGAAAGATAAAAGTAGAAACCAGGGATAGAATTTTTTTTGTTAGAGAGAAATTTTATAAATAAGATCAGGGAAATCCCTATTTTACCTTCTAGCGAGCCCTAGCAAGTGTTAGAAATAGATGGAGCAGGTTGCCAAAGGATTTCAAGAAATCAAAGCCACATAGCCCCCTAAATCTTGAAGCAGCCATAAATAGGGCACCCAAGTATATGCAATTGGGGAGGATGATTTGGTGTGAGCTCTGGTGTCCTCTGACATTTCAGCCACCAATGCTTATGTGTCCTCTGTATGATGTTAATGCTACTAAGATAGATCAACTTTAGGAAGATTACAGGATGGATTACTGGGAGAAGACCAGAGGATTTTATTATAATTTCAAGAGCAAGAGAAGAGGAAAGACTGAAGTTGGGGAATTCTGAGGAATAGCTAAGAAATGCAATGCTTGAGGATAAGCATTATGCTTGTAGGGGGAAAATGATGGGTCTATAATTTGTCTTTGTTTTATGATACTTTTATGCTCTGTTTCAAACATTTCTAAAACACTTGTTATGCCTTTTCAATATTTGAACTTATGAACATGCTATATATATATATATATATATATATATATATATATATATATATATTGTAGTATTTCATATAGTTGTTTGAATGTGTGTTCTAATATTTAGATTAGTTGAATTATTAAAATGTTGAAGATATGTATATGCTACTAACTTGTCAAGGAAAGAGGAACAATTGAAGAATGGATTAGTGAGCATTTATGAAGAGCGAGGAAGACTCAGTCATGATGGTGGGAAGTCATTATGGTACTGTGAGACATGCCTAATAAATTGACAGAAGAACCATTTGAGAAAATATAGGAACACGCTTACGCTATATCTTCTCTATGATAAATGTTTTGTTGAAGCGGTTATGCAGCCTTTATGTTATTTTATCATGGACTATTGTATCTTCCTTCCTTTATGGTGTGAACTAGTTACAAATTATCTTGTTTTTTTAAATAAGCATCGATCCTCTATATAAAGGGAGATGATGGTAAGATAGAAAGTTATTCAGATGGTTTTTTTATTTCTATAATCTAAAACAAAGTTACTTTTCAAGTTCTGTGTGTTGTCTCATGATAATGTAATAAGTTTTATGGAAATATAATGAAGAAGTGATTTTGAGTTCCATTTTGTGTTGGTAGCTAGTAGAAGATGACCAAGGGGGCCCACTTGGAAGGTGGATTGGAGTAGATTAGATTAAGTTATTTGAGCATTTACATTAGTTCAAGTAGATTTTATCATTCTTTCCTATAGCACTATACATTGTGTATGTTCCCGCAACACTTATAGCGATAATCATTGTGAATGCTTTGGGGTTGATAGAATAGATTAGGATTGAAGTTATAGTTGTCAACAAAATTTTCATTAGTAGATGTGTGTGTTTACTTTCTTGTGGAAATAGTGTAAGTTTCTTTCATGTATTTTTATTCCTAAAGCTTAAGAAAAATGACTCCATGAGAGACTTAGAGCACAAACCGTGCTGTCCCATTTCAAGCATACGTCCCTAGATTGATAATTTAAATGCACTTCATGATAGGAAAAATGATACTTAGTTAGAATATATTATTCCTAGGAGAATCCATGGCATGCTTATTATTACCTATTATGGGGTTGTTCACCCATGGTTTCCAAAACCATCTCTAATACAAAAGAGGTATGTGGTGTCAACTTGCTAAACCAATGACACATTGCACATAGAAACTTCCAGCATAACTCAACCATAACAGTCACAATTCCATAGACAAAACCTACCTTGCCCAACTTGTCAATAGTTAACTTCCACCATAAATATTAGCCGCCAAATAATAATTATCCATGACTCTTCTATCAAAGTAGTAACTGCCATAATAATTACATATATTCAACATAGCAACTTATGACACTAAATCCTTAACATTAGGACTTCCAAAATGGGTGTAAAATAAAAAAAATTAAATTAAAATGTTTGGACTCAAAGGTTGAGACACCTTAATCCCAATATTCTTCCACTTTTCGAAGACCTTTCAAGAGTCAAAACTTTTTCACCTTCTCAACGCCCCGAGGCCCATAGAATTAATACACTATCTAAACTTCTGAGTGCTCACTAGCTTTGTCAATGTATCTACAACATTCACCAAAGTAGAAACCTTTTCCAACTTCATCTTTCCATCTTCCACCATATCACAAAAAAATGATATTGTACATCAATATGCTTTGTTCTATCATGGAATCTAGGATTCTTCACTAAACAAATAGCACTCTAGTTGTCACCAGAGATAGTAATTTGACTTGCATCAAAATGAATATTAGAACATAATCGCTTAAGACAAATGGCATCTTTACAAGCATGAGTATCTTCCATGTACTCCACTTCTATAGTGGACAAAGAAACTCTAGCCTATCACTTACTCATCAAACTAACTGCACCACCAAACATCATGAAAACATATCCACTGGTGGATCTTCTTCTATCAATGTCACCTTCCCAATTTGAATCCAAATATCCAATAATGCAAACTAAACTTTTAGGTCTAGTAGGATTACCATGAAAACATAAGGAATACTCAGATGTACCCCTCAAATACCTAAACACTCTCTTACATGCATCCCAATGCACCCTTCCAAGATCATCCATATACCAACTAAGGACTCTCACTACTTGGGAAATGTTAAGCCTTTTACAAACCATAGAAGACATCAAACTACCAACAACACTCACATAAGGTACTCTAGACATGTCCTCCATCTCAGTGGGAGATTTTGGACAATCCTCCTTAGAAAGATTCATTCCCTATAACTGGAACAACTAACTTCTTGCAATTTTTCATGTTGAATCTTTCCAACATAGAGTTAACATACTTACTCTGACTCATCCAATACTTGTTTCTAGCTCTATGTATAATGATTTCAATCCCAAGAATATATCTAGTTGCACCTAGATCTTTCATTTCATATTGTGCTACTAACTAAGACTTCAAATCTAAAATCATTCTTTTACCATTCCCAATAAACAACATATCATCCACATACATGATTATGATAAGAATGTGACTATTTTCATATTTATAATATACACAATGGTCAAATTTAGATCTTAGAAATCCCAAAGAAAACACATAGGTGAAAATTTTTTGATATCACATTCTAGGAGACTGTTTCAAACCATACAAAGGTTTCTTCAACTTAAAAACAAGGTTTTCTTTGTCTTTTTCAACTAAATGCTCTAGTTGTGATATAAATTTCCTCCTCCAAATCACCATGAAGGAATGTTGTCTTCACATCTATTTTCTCAACTTCAAAGTCATAAGATGATGCAAGTGATAAAAATAATTGAATGGATGTTAGCTTATCTATAGGAGAGAATATTTCACCATATTCAATTCCCTCCACTTGTGATTAACCCTTTGCGACCAATTTTTCCTTATACTTCTCAACACTACCATCTGGACCCAATTTATTCTTGAACACCCATTTACATCCAATAGGTTTTCATCCTTTAGGAAAAGGTACTAACTCCCATTTAGCATTCATCTTCAATTCTTCCATCTCTTTGTTCATGGCTTCCATCCAGGAATCTACACCATTCATGCACCTAGCATCTCTAGCAGTCCTAGTCTCAATAGTGTTAGTAATCAAAGAAAAAATACAACTAGAATCCAACAAAGAATATCCAAACCTTTTAGGTGAATAACCATATCTATTGAGGTTTTTTTCTTTCATGAGTATACCTCCTCAATGGTTGAGGTTGAGGTTCCTTCTCTTCTTTAGAACTTTCATATCTTCTTGAGCTCTCCTCATCATCAAGTCCAATAGGAGTGCATAGTTCATTTCTTATAGGAGTAGATGGTATCTGAACTACCTCCTTTTTCTATTTATCTTCCTTCTCTAGTTGCAAATCAAATGTGGAAGGTTTCATCTCATGAAATTTTATTACACTTACAATTTAAATAACCTTCTCTTCACCTAGATCCCAAAGTTTCTAACCTTTCACACTAACACCATAGCCAATGAAGACACAATTAATTGACTTGTTCTCCAATTTTTATCTTTTCTCACTCAGCACATAAGCATATTCCTCACAACCAAAGACTGTAAGATATCTTAATGAGGGATTATTTCCAGACCACACCTCCATGGGAATATTCTCAACAAGTGTTGTGGTAGGAGATCTATTAATTAAATAGCATGCAGTGGCTACTGCTTCAACCTAGAACTTTTAGTCAAGCCCAACACCACTCAACATACTTCTATCCCTCTCCATAAATGTTGTGTTCATCCTCTCTGCAACTCCATTTTGTTGTGAGGTGTATGGAGTTTTCTTATGTCTCTTAATTCCATGATCCTTATAGAATCTGCCAAATTTTGTTGATCAAAACTCACCACCATTGTCAGTCCTCAAACACTTAATTTATCTACCAGTGTGATTTTCAACCAAGGATTTGAATTCCTTAAACTGACTAAAAAATTTAGATTTACTTATGAGGAAATACACAAATATCCTTCTATTATAGTCATCTATGAACAAAAAAAAGTACACAAATCTAGAGATCGAAGGAACATTACTTGGACCAAACACATCTAAATGAATATAATCCAAAACCCCAAAAGACTTATGAGAAATAGAATAAAAATAAACATGGTGTTGTTTACCATAAACACAATGTTTACAGAAGTCAAACTCCAAATTACAATCATCAAGGCCTTCAATGAGGATCTTATACTTTAGGGCTCTAAGAAGTAAGTTGATGGTTAGGATGAAGGATCCAAAGCCCTTTTCTTGGACTTCACAAAATCACTATTGCATTGAACCATGCATGCATCTAGACTATATAAGGTCCCAATATGAACACCCTTAGCAAGCACCATAGAGCCTCTTGTCATCTTGCATCCACCACTTGATAAAACAACCTGCACACCCACATCACCAAGTTTTCTAACTGAAAGTAGATTTCATGCCAAACCAAGGATATATAGTACACCATAAATCCCCTTCACTCTACCATCAAGTAATCTAATATTGACTCTACCATATCCAACAACATTTAAGTGAGATTTATCACCCAGATATACCTTCCCACCATCAAATTCTTTATATTTTGAAAACCAATCTTTTTGAGATGCCACATGGAAAGAAGCACCTAAATCTATCAACCACATCTTCTGATGCATGTGTTTCCAATGCTGTGACAAAAGCATCTATATTATCTTGAGAGGATTTTTCAAAGTCTGAATCAAAAAAATATTTTTAACCTTTCTTTTTCTTAGATCCTCCTTCTACTCTTTTTGAATATGACCATGTTTTCCATAGTTCCAACATTTTTCCTTGGACTTTTTATTAGGAGACTTAGATCTCCCTAGATACTTGGATTTACCCTTCTTGTCCTACGTCTTTCCTTTCTCTATTTTTATACCATGAGAAACTAGATCCTTCTTAGCCATCTCAGAAGATTTACTTTGCATCTCTTCAGATAACAGCAAACCAACCACATCCTCTTATTTGAAAGTGGTTGTTGTGCTTCTAATGGCCATAACAAGGTGATCCCATTAGTCTAGAAAAGAACATAATAGGAGCATACATTTATCTTGATCATCAATATTATCACCCCTAGAATTCAACTGAGCAACTATCATATTAAATAAATTAAAGTGATCTACTACGGACCCTCCTTCCTCCATCCTCAGAGAATATAGCTTCTTTCTTAGGAATAACTTAATTTACCAAGGATTTCCCTTGATAAATATTACCAAGATTCTTCCAAATCTCAATTGCAGTCTTCTCTTCATGGACATTCAGGAGCACTGAATCAGCCAAACAAAGTCTTATCAAACCCTTAGCTTTCTGATCCATTTTATCCCACTCATCTTGCAGTGTAGCTTATGGTTTGGTTAAAGAAATCGCATCCCATAGATCTCTATCTATAAGCATTTCCTCCATTTGAGTTTCCACAACTCAAAATTGATGCCATTAAATTTATCCATCTCTACTATACTGGATGTTCTTTCCATATCTAACCTACAAGAATGTTATGAAATATTCCTTTGCAAAAATCTCACTGAAACTAGATCAGCACAAAAAACCCTTCTACCCAAAAACAATAACAAATCTAGCTAGGCTATGATACCAATTGAAAGGAATCTGAGTGTTGAACAATGCTTCCAAATGCTAAATCTAACAGGAGAGATGATGTAGAAAATTTCTTACAAACCCTTGAGCTATTTCAAACTAGATAAACACATGAAAAATCATATTTAAAAAAATTAACTCACAACACCATATATACGTGGGAAAACCCTTTCGGTAACCATACTCCAAGAGCCAAACCCAATTGTATTATTAGCAACAAAAACAACAACAACAGTTACAATACAATATCTTGAGTCAATGTTCATCGAGAGTAAATCTAGAAGTAAATAATTCTAGAGAATATTCGGCACATAAATGCTCCTTAGAAGATATCCAGCCTAACATCATAAAATGCACTAAGGATAAATATATTTATATAGAGCTCAACACAAGTGGAAAGAACCCATGGTTTCCAAAACCATCTCTAATACCAAAGAGGTATATGGTGTCGGCTTGCTAAACCAATGACACATTACACATAGAAACTTCCATCACAACTCAACCATAATGGTCACCATTTTGTATGAAACACCTACCTTACACCACTTTTCAATAGTGAGCTCACACCATAAATATTAGCTGTCAAATAATAATTCTCCATGACTCTTCCACCGAACTAGTAACTAACATATAATCATTACATAGATTTAACAAAGAAACTTATGACACTAGCTCCTTAATATTAGGAGTTCCAAAATGGGTGTAAAATAAAATAAATAAAATTAACATTTTTTGACTCAAAGGTGTTGGAGATTTGCCAGCAAGCCAGTGTTGACTGTATGTTTGCCATTGATGACAACATATGGTAGGTAGTGTGCGTTGTATTCTTATGTAGAGAGCCTTGATCATATTTTGTATGGATATGTTATCAGCATGATATCATAGATGCAAAGGTTGATTCTAAGTGCACACAGTTGTGCAGTTGTTTGTAATAGCAGTGTTCCTAACAGTGTTACAAGTTGAGTTTTCTATGTAATTCACAGTATGGTTGCTATGGAGCCTTGCACATTTATTTATTTTTTTTAGACATAATAATGAAGCTATTTTCATAGACACAAAGTTAGTTTTGCAGTTGAATTTTAGTTATGATGTTTCTATTTTTCTAGTTACAGTTTAAGGAGATTATTTATTAAGAGTCGACGATATTTATATTATTTCTGTAGTTGTGCCTATCATTATGGTATGCATGTTTGGTTTTGTGTTTAGTTATGAGCTAAGGTTGTTTAGTTAAGGTCACATAACATATTTCAGTTTGAGAGTTAAGTTTCAGTTAATCTAGTGGAGCTAACAGTGTGGAGCGACGTGTCTACTCATATTGGGTTGCGCGGTTCTATTTGTGTTGTGTGCTTAGTATAGCTGTTAGAGTTATTGTTGGAGAGTTGTATTGTTTCACTAATATGATTTCAAGAAGGTCCTAACAAGATGACTTGATTATATCTTTTGGAGAAGGCTACTTATAGCTAGTCAGTTGTGATTGTTGTGTGTGGATTATGTAAGTAGAGTAAGAAAGTGCGAAAGTATTGGGCTAGTAAAGCTATATCAATCATTAGTTGAAGATCTATGTGAAGAAGTAGAGAGTATATGATATTCATTGGAATTGATCAAGACAACAAGTCTAATTCACAACTCACCAAGATCCATATATAGTGTGTATCTATTGTACAGAAGGTTGCATCCTTCACCATTTGAGCAGTGTGCTCCCGGACAGTGTGTCCTCACCTTTAATAGGGTTATTTATAAAAGACTCCTAACAGGGTCCAACCTTTGACCAGGTCATTGTACTTCATGTATTGTAAAGATAAACTCCTAACAGGGTTGTAAGATCTTCTAACAAGGATCATTACACTCTAGTGTAGTTTTTAGTGGGTGCTAATTCCCACCAGGATTTTTACCTATTTTGTGTTTCCCCGTAACCAAAATTATGGTGGTGTGTTAAGTATTATCTTGTTGTGTATATGCTTAATGTTCTTATGTACTAATTTGAATAAATAATTGAATCTTATAGATAATTGATTCACCCCCCCTCTCAATTATCTCTTGGGACTATTCCTAACAATTGGTTTCAGAGCCAAGTGCCTCAGAGAGAAAGTTTAACAACTTGAGGTTGATCAGATGACATTCTTTAGAAAATAAAGTCCTAAGTTTGATGGAGAGAATTAGCTAGACTAGAAGAACAAAATGATTACACATTTAGAGTGCATTGGTTTTGAGATTTTTGAAGTAGCTACTCAAGATGTTTAGGTTCCCTCTCTAAAAGATCTTGCCAAAGAAGATACAACTATTCAACAAAAAGAAATGTTCACTCAAAATGCAATTTCCAAAGAATCCATTATCACTGCCTTATCTAACAGTGAGTTTTCAAAGATCAAGAAAGTAGATAAAGCCTACAAAATATGGAAGTATCTAAAAGACATGTTTGAAGGAGATATCCAAGCCAAGAATGCACATAGAAAGACATGGAAGAAAAGATATAATACTTTGGAGATGCTACCTGAAGATAAAATCAGAGCCTACAATCAAATAATTAATGAAGTAGTTGCAGGAATCAGAAACTATGGTGGAGAGATCTTGGAAGAAGACACAATGGATAAATTGATGACTACTCTGATAGTAGAATATGAGAGCAAGATAAACATCCTAGATGAGACTATGCAGTTTTCAAAAGACTTCAAAAGAGAGACCTTAATCAGAAATATTTTAGCATTTGAGATATCAAGATTGAAGACAGAGCCTAAAACTAAAACATCATTCAAAGCCTCAGTCCATGTTAAGAAATCTTTCAACATTTCTGGTAATTTTGATGATGAAGATGATATAAAGAACTAGAAGAATTCATTTCTATGGTTGCTAAGAAAGAAAGAAAAGGAAAAGGAAAATATGAAGGTTAGTTACCATTTAAATGTTTTTCATGTAACAAGATTGGTCATTTTTCATCTAAGTGTCCTACAAGAGTCAAGAAGTACAAAACTAATTTCAAGCCTAAGTATACAAAAGAATGTTACTATGTTGAAGATGGAGTGACAGATGAAGATTCATTAGAAGATGAAATGGGATTTATTGCAATTAAAGATACGGAGAAAATGTTTGATGACATGGATATTGAAGATGAAAAGAAAGAAGAAGAGCTAGCATTAATTTCACAAGAAGATATCAGAACAGACTGGATCATTGACAATAGATGTTCACATAACATGACAGGAGACAAATATAGATTTTTACATCTAGATAAGTACAAATGTGGCATGGTTATATTTGGAGACAATAATCCTAAACCTATCATAGGTAGAGGAGCTATCACTTTGGATGGAAAGAACAACACTACTAATGTTCTATATGTTGATGGTTTGAAGCATAACTTACTGAGTGTTGAGAAGTTGATTGACAAAGGATATCAATTGGAATTCAAAAACAACAAGTGCATCATTAATAACAAAGAAGGATTAATGATTGCATCCGATTCAAAAACAAAAGGTAATGTTTTTCAGCTTAATTTAGAAGCAATTTGTTTTGTTGCAAACGTAGATGACAGTTGGTTATGCCAAAAAAGACTATGTCACATCAATTTTGACAATATAGTAAAGATAAGCTATGTAAAGGAAGTAAGAGACCTCCCTAGTATTGCAAGACCAATTGATACAATGTGCATGAAATGTGTGATGGAAAAACATGTAAAGATCTCATTTAGAAGCAAGAAGAATTCAGCAGAGAACAAATTGGATCTAGTGCATACAGACCAATGTGGACCAACTCAAACAAGATCATACTATGGTGAAAGGTACTTTATTTTGTTTGTTCATGATTATTCTATAATGATGTGGGTTGCATTCTTAATAGATAAATCTAAAGCATTTGAGAAGTTCAAAATATTCAAAGCTAAAGTTGAAAATGAGTTTGGATTAAAGATAAAATGTCTAAGATTAGATAGAGGAGGAGAGTTCACTTCTGACAAATTTTATGAGTATTGTGAAGAATGTGGGATAAAGAGAAAGCTAAGTGCACCTAGAACCCCTCGGCATAATGGAATTGCAGAAAGAAGAAATAGGATCATACTTGACACAGTGTGCACTATCACGATTGAAGGAAAAGTTGCACACACCTATTGGAGAGGAGTCAATACTGCAGTCTATACTATCAACAGAATTCAATTAAGGTGAGGCATAGAAAAAACACCTTATGAGATATGGTTTGGGAATGTACCTACAATAAAATACTTCAGTAACTTTGGAAGCAAGTGTTACATCAAGAGAGATGATGATGTTGGTAAGTTTGATGCAAGAAGCGATGAAGGTATTTTCCTTGGTTACTCTACTAAAAGAAAATCTTATAGATGTTTCAACTTGAGATTGAAGAAGATCATTGAAAGTGAACATGTAAATATTGATGAAAATTTTATGATTCAAGAGAGATTCTATGATTATGCACCTATGATCGAAGAAGAACCTAGACCTTTCAGTAGAGAAGAAAACGTTGAAGAAATGTTTGATAGCATTGATGTATTAATTAGTGAACCTGAAATAAGTGAAGAAGAATCACAAAAGACAGATGAGAGAGTCACACCTAATGTTCCAAAATTCACATCTAGATACCATTCAAAAGAAGATATCATTGGAGATCATAACAAAAAATTCATGACAAGATCAAAAGCAAAAATTTCAACAGTTGATGAAGCGGTATGTTTACTTTCACAAATTGAACCTTTAAGTGTTAAAGATGCATGTAATGATTCAGATTGGCATGAAGCAATGAAAGAAGAGTTAGATCAAATAGTTAAGAATGATACATGGAAATTGACCCCTAGGCCTAGTGACAAAAATGTGATTGGAACGAAGTGGATATTCAGAAACAAGATGAATGAAGATGGTACAATAGTAAGAAACAAAGCAAGAATAGTATGTAAAGGATATGCACAGAGAGAAGGAATTGATTACTCTGATACATTTTCCCTTGTAATCAGATTGGAAGCTATAAAGTTATTCCTGAATGGAGAGTTGAAGGAAGAAGTCTACATAGAGCAACCTGAAGGATTTAGTTTATCAGAAAAACTAGACATGGTTTGCAAACTAAATAAATCCCTTTATGGACTAAAGCAAGCCCCTAGTGTTAGGAATGGGAACACTGAGAGGGGGGGGGTGAATTAGTGTTCACTATATTTTATCTTTTTACTTTATTCTTTAAACTGAACTTGAATACTTAAATACTGAAATTAACATCAACATAAACATGAAACATGAACACAACACATAACACCAATAAGGTTACAGGGAAACCCAAATAGGTAAAAACCCCAGTGGGAATTGGAACCCACTAATATTCTATACTAGTGTTTTATGATCCTTAACCCTGTTAGGAGTTTCTTTACAATATATTTAGTACAGTGACCTATTCAAGGGTTGGACCTTATTAGGAGTCTTTTATAATAAACCCTGTTAGAGGTGTGGATGCACTATCCTAGAGCTCACTACTCAAGTGGTGAAGGCTACAACCTTCTAATCTCAGATACACACTATATCTGTTGGATGAACTGTCACTGTGACACTGCTTATCTGATTAGTTCCTTTAATGTGCTAATGCTTTGACCTCTTGCAAAGATCTAATACATCTTATCAACTCTTTGCACACTTATGCTCTTCTTATCTCAACTATGTATCAACTATCATGCTAATTACAATGGGTGCATTTAATATTTATATGCACATACAAAACAAATAACTAGGTCGGCCCTTTAATCAATTACATACAATGCTTCCAATTGAATTGGCTCAAGCATGTTTACAAACAAACATAATTGTATGTCAAAAACCTAATTACAATAGGTGCATAGCCTTTACAACATAATAATATAACCGTAAACCAAAATATCAATAGTCGGCTACTTGCACTATTCTTCTCTGGCATTCACTGTTTGTGCAACTTAAACTCTCTATATCTTCCTCATACTGAATCTTCTGATCATGCGCTCTTAGACTTAGCATGAATATGATCTTACCAACTTAAATTCTAGGGTGCATACCATAATTATTTCATATGCATGTGCATTGATGCTCTAATCTTAAGGTACTTTGCATACCGTCCAATCTTCAACACTTAGCCAATTTATGATCTTCTCATCAAGTGCGCTAACTTCAAAACACTATATGACTTTGTTTCCATAATGAAAACACTATATTAAGTTAGATACACCAGTATAGACAACTTTCCAACAATCTCCCCCTTTTTCATTGATGGCAACAAAGGAATATGGAACAGTTGCTAACTGATCTCTTATACAAAAAACTTCTATCTTATATCTCCCTTATTCATGTCTATAACTCCATATTTTATACATATCTATAACTCCATATTCTATACATACTCCCCCTTTGAAATTAATGACAAAGGTGTTTAAAAACTATATCTACAAATACTTAAGTGAGAGAACATCCAGATATGCTATTTGTAAGTTTTGGCTCTCTTTCTTCCAAAATGTAATCAATGAATTAATAATCTGGAGATGGGTGCATAGTGCATACTGTAGCTTCTCCATCTTCTCCAAATATGTGCTAGGACAAAGATCATATGTCACCATTGTGGCATCGATCTCCTTGATATTCTGATTAAGTATATCTATTGAGGGCGCAAGAGCATTTCTAAGTTGAGTCTGCCTAGCCCTTATTTTTGACATCTCTTTTTTTGCCTTCTCAATCTTGTCAATTTGTCCTTGATATACATTATTGCACATATTAACATCATTGGATGGGTCTTTCACTAATTTCTTTACCTGCTCTATCATAGCTTCTGCCTCTTGTATCTTCTTGAAATGGTCATCAATTAACTTGTCCTGGTCCATACAGTCAACAATGATTTTTCTTCCTTTTTCTGCAAACTCCTTCAAAGATGTTTGTCCAATCTTTAGTGAGTTTAGGTCAAGTGTAAAGTTACTGACCAAATCACTGAGCCTTTTCTCTCTATACGTCTCTTCTACAACTTGAGATGCAGATGCTTCTAAGCTAGCAAAGTTAGTTTTAAAGGCTGTGAGAATGTTGCTAACATCATCAACTGTACTGACCTTGGACACTCTCTTTTCTGAAGACAATAGGTTGTTCAATATGTATAATGAATCAACAAATAGGGGATTCTTCATTACCTATTTCTCCTTGGCCTTCTCCATAGCTAAGACACTGATCTTGATTAGGTCTTCTTCTCCCCATGAATCGAAACTAGTTGTGTCAGGTTTCAAACTTGACAACAATGTTGTTGAGGGTAGTGGAGTGATAGGAGTGTTGTCCTCTACTTCTTGTTTTACTTTAATTAGCATTTCAACAGATGGCTTATATGTTGGCTCACTTCTTTTTACCTCTACTTCTCCTTTTTCTTCTTTTGAATTTTCTATCTCTTTTTCTGTCTCTTCTCCTTTTTCTTCTTCTTTCTTTTATGTTACATCCTCAATCAGTACTTCTTGTTGACTGGGAGGAGTGTTACTACATAAGTTCTCATCCTCTTGATTACTTACAAAGACTTCTTCAAACTTGTCCAAATCCATGTATGTTTCCACCATAGTAACTTTTATATTGTCAATAAAAATTGAGTCCTCCTTGAGTGTCTCTGTCATGGGTGTAGACTTATTTTACTTTGTAGATGCATCAACTGCATGCACTGAATCATGTGAACCTATAGATGGTACATTTATGGTCTCTGACTCTTTTGGAACCTTTGTGGGTACTTGATTTGTAGGCCCAGTAGATGGGAACATGTGCATATTCATAAAAACCTTCTCAAATGCTTTCTTTGTTTCCTTAGCCATCAATTCATAGTTCTTGTCCATTATATGCAGGGTCCTTGACTTGGTTCTAAGATGTGGCTTCACCAGATCTAAAAATAACTTCTTTTCTTCTAGCGAGCATACTGGGAGGGTTTCATCTAAGGTATTTTCCCTTATCCTTAGGTCCTCTTCAATGGCTTGTCTCTTTAGGAATTCTAGGATGTTCCCCACATTATCTGGAATTATAGTCTTCAGTTCTAGGACTATATTTTTGAACTTTAGCATATGTTTGACAATCATTCCATGGATTTCTGATTTGTCAATTTCACTATATTTTTTATAGAACTTCACTACTTGATCTATCCTACCTTCATTGATGACCCTTGTAGTCAACACATTTAGACTGGGTTTGAAGCTTACTTCTAGGGGTGCTTGAGTATTCTTCTTGTTCCTTGTTACTCACAAGGATTGATGACTAGTGCTAATGTCTTTCTTCCTCTTAGGCATTGCCTTATACTTAGGAGGAGCAATAAGGTCAACTATTACTATGGGCACAGGAGGAGTAATATCAGTTTTACCCTTCTTGTCATCTGATTTCTCTATTTTCACCTTCTTCATCTTTGGATCCTTAGATTCTATCTCTATTTCCAAAGAAATCTTCTCATGCCTTTCTTTGTCTAAATCTGCTTGTGATACTCCATGAATTCTCAAAATCTCTAAAGTAACCTTGGCAACCTTCCTTTTTGTTGCAGCGCTGTTCAAAACTACATCAACTTCTCTTGTTTTCTCTTCATAGGTTCCCCATCTAGGTTCATTAGGGTCTTTAGGGACTGATAGAAATACTTGTGCATATGCTTCTAGGACTTTTTCATCAACCTCATAGCCAAGTGGATGGATCCACTTTGTTCTTGGCTCAACTGCCTCCATGAATGTTGTATCAGTCTCAACCATGAAACAAATACTATCTTTTTATTTCTCTACAATACTCTCTGGTATTCTATATCTCATCTGCATCTTAACCTTGAATGTCTTCAATTCCAATGTTATGTAATCCCTTAGTGTACTCTCAATAGTTTATTTAAAGGATATCTATGGCATTGTAGCTAAACTCTTGTCCAAATACAAATTTGACACTTTTCCAAGAATGTGGAAGTACATGTATATGATCAAAGACCCAAATCTGAATATCTTGGTCTTGTCATGTTTAAAAGCTTTGATGTTGTCTATTAGTTGTGCACACAGGATCTCACACAAATTGAACTCTCCATTCTCTCTCACAAGTCTTATTGTTGCAAGAATTGTGGTCGCAAACACACTGTTCACCCTACTGGTGTGTTGAAACCTATATCCCAATATCATGGATATCAATTTGATGTCATTTTTCTCAATAGGCTCTATAGTCATTCCATGCCTATCACTTTTTGATTTGCATGTTTTCTCAACAATATTTCTTACATCCTTACCCACTGGAAGAATGACGCCTATTCTTGAGAGGCCTGTCATCTCATGAATAAGGTCTCCAGTGATCCTTACTGGAACTTCACCTATCCAAAATCAGTCATCCTAAATTCTGCTAAGTAGAATCTTTATCCATTCTGACTCATAGAACTCATATGTCGTAGCCTATTCCACTATAGGATGATTATTCCACTGCGCATACTCATCTGTGAAGGTTTTATCAGGTTTCATCATTGTTTCCATGTGCGCTCTTATTCTGTCCAAACCTACTAGTTCCTTTTTGCAATGTATGGATGCCCTAATGTCTTCCACATGCATAACACCCATGGGAGTGTGGGAGAATGCACCTTCTAGGTCATCTAGAGTGGACTTGAATGGATGTCTTTTAAACACATATCTCTTCTTATCCAACACATCAAATACAATGGGAGTAGCCATTACTTACTTGTGTATCAATTTCCAAATGATCTTAACAACTTCTGAATCGACGTGACGAACTAGGGTTTCCACAATCGATCAAATGCATTGTTGATCACTGATGAATCAATCTGTAATCCTTCACAATCAAATGCTAGGGCTCTTCCTTTCTCCAATCACTCTAAATTTGAATGCAATGGGAGATCTACAAACTTATGTTTACTTTAAAGTAGGAATTTGGCCATTAATGCTTTCCACGTAAATTAGGTTGTCACTGAAAATTTCTAACTTTTATTCTACAAACAATCAGCTAGTGCGCTCTTACACATAGGATTTCCTAGTCTCCAAAATCTTAATTCCAAAGGCGCATACTCTGAAGATGAGTATATCGGCCACGCGAGGGTTTAGAGCTAAATTATCTCCCCATATGACCCTAAGGGCCATTCATCCAGATGTAGAGGGTGCGTCCACTATGGATGCATCCAATACATGCTCATTAACCTTATCCTTCTTCACCTTTGACCAAATCAAGCTCGCATCCTCCGAAGCTTTCAAAAACTTGACTTCTCCTTTAGTATCCAATCCTAATTCTTCGGTCTTTTTAGGGCTTTCTTGACCTTGCGTCCTTGATCTACAAAACTTTGAGATGTTTCCAACCTTGTTACAAGAGTGACAAATGACTGGGGCCTTATATTTCTTGGCGCATTGACATGGGTCACCAATTTACATTGTCTTGTTGAGTGACCATTATAATTACATTTCTGACACATAACATTCTGAGAACTTCTTACATTTGGCTGATTCTAATTTCTCTAATTATGTTGAGTCTTGTTCTTCGGACTTGTCCTACAATTCATAGCTCTATGACCAAATTTATTGCATGAATAATAGTAACCATTAAAAGGGCTTACCTCTGTACATTTCCTTGCTATATGTCCATGTTTGTTACAATCATAACAAATTCGATCTATTGGCTTGTGTTCATTCTTGGATGATTCAACATGATCTTTAGTCTGACTTCCAGTCTCCTTAGCATCTGAGGTGTCTTCTAGTGCTTTCATTCTTGCTTGCATGTTGTCAATTTGATTTTGTGCTTCATTGTATCCAATGCATTTGGTATCTCCTTTAACTCTTCTTGCATACAACTGAGATTCTATCAAATTAGAACTGGTGTGCAATTTATCAATGTGATTCTTTGCATCTTTCAAATCAGATTCCAAGCTTACTTTGTTGTTCCTTAGCGCCAATATTTCCATGTTTTCTTGCCTCAATTCTTCATTGAGTTGAAGGTTCTCTTTGATCTATTCATCATAGACTTCCTGATTATTAGTCAGCTTATCATCTAATTCTTCAATCTATTCTTTCAGAGATTAATTTTCTTCATTCAACTTCTTGATCATTATCCCTAAATCTCTGGTAGAGAATTCTTTCAAATCCTTTCTTAGCCTTTTGATGACTACTTGAGCATCACTAACTTTTTCTTTTAGTTCTTCAATTTCTTTTTCATATATGTCTAGGTCTTCAAGAGCAGCTTCAAGATTTCTTTTTAGATGTTTCATTTCTTCTTTGTCCATGATCTCCTCAAGTGGTTAAACTTCTTTGCTAAGGACTAGAGCTCTAATACCAATTTTTAGGAATGGGAACACTAAGAGGGGGGTGAATCAGTGTTCACTGTATTTTATCTTTTTACTTTATTCTTTAAACTAAACTTGAATACTTAAATACTGAAATGAACATCAACATAAACATGAAACATGAACACAACACATAACACCAATATGGTTACGGGAAAACCCAAATAGGTAAAAACCTCGATGGGAATTGACACCCACTAATATTCTGTACTAGTGTTTTATGATCCTTGTTAGAAGATCCTTAACCCTGTTAGGAGTTGCTTTACAATATATTTAGTATAGTGACCTGGTCAAGGGTCGGACCCTGTTAGGAGTCTTTTACAATAAACCATGTTAGGGGTGTGGACACACTATCCTAGAGCTCACTACTCAAGTGATGAAGGCTACAACCTTCTGATCTCAGATACACAATATATCTGTTGGATGAACTGTCACTGTGACACTACTTGTCTGATCAGTTCCTTTCATGCAGTGATGCTTTGACCTCTTGCAAAGCTCTAATACATATTATCAACTCTTTGCACACTTCTTCTCAACTTATTTCAACTTTTTATCAACTCTCATGTTAATTACAATGGGTGCATCTAATATTTATATGCGCATACAAAATAAATAACTAGGTCGGCCCTTTAACTGATTACATACAATGCTTCCAATTGAATTGGCTCAAGTGTTTTTACAAAAAAACACAATTATATGTCAAAAACCTAATTACAATAGGTGCATAGCCTTTACAACATAATAATATAACCACAAACCAAAATATCAACACTCGGCTGCTTGCACTATTCTTCTCTAGAATTCACTCTTTATGCAACTTAAACTCTCTATATCTTCCTCATACTGAATCTTCTAATCATGCACTCTTAGACTTAGCATGAATATGTTCTTACCAACTTAACTTCTAGGGTGCATACCATAATTCTATCATATGCACGTGCACTGATGCTCTAATCTTAAGGTACTCTGTATACTGTCTAGTCTTCAACACTTAGCCAATTTCTGATCTTCTCATCAAGTGCGCTGACTTCAAAACACTATATGAATTTGTTGCCATAATGACAACACTATATTAAGTCATATACACCAGTATAGACAACTTTCCAACACCTAGAGAATGGTATGAAAGACTGGATGGTTACTTGACAAAGATCAGATTCAAGAAAGGAGAAGCAGATTGTAACTTATTCATAAGAGAGACACCTGAAGGATTATTACTAGTTGCTATATTTTTTGATGAAATTAATTTTGGTGGAACTAACAAGCTTAGTGCAGATTTTGCTAAAGAGATGCAGAGCAAGTTTGAAATGAGCATGATTGGACCTATCAAGTACTTTTTGGGATTGAATGTAAAGAAGACAGACAAAGGTATATTCATTAATCAGTCTAAGCATGTGAAAGAGATATTGAAGAAATTTAAGATGGATGATTGCAAGTCAGTAAGGACCCCTATGATAACAGGAAGCAAGCTTTCAAAAGATGATTCTACAAAAGTTGACAAAACTCTATATAAGTCTATGATTGGTAAACTCATATATCTTACTCAATCTAGACTGGATATTTCTAATGTAGTTGGTATTGTTGGAAGATTTGTAGTTGAACCTAAACAAAATCATCTTATGGCAGTAAAGAGGATATTCAGATATTTGAAAGGGACTATAGACTATGGTTGATGGTATCCTAACTCGGAGAATGTAGAACTTCATGTGTATACAGATGCAGATTGGGAAGGTTGTGTTGATGACAGAAAGAGCACCTCAAGAGGAGCAGTATTTCTTGGAGATAGACTAGTTACTTGGACAAACAAGAAGCAAAACTATATTTCTCAGTCAACAGCAGAAGTAAAGTATGTAGCAGCAACATTAAATTGTTCTACAATTTTTTTGATCAAGAAGATGATAAAAGACTTTGGAATCCAGATTGATTATCCTATTGTTATTCATTGTGACAACACTAGCACTATCAATATGTCAAAGAACCATGTGATGCATGCAAAGACAAAACACATTGAGATAAAATATCACTTTCTAAGAGAGAAAGTTGTAGAGAAAGAAGTAAATTTGGATTATGTGAGTACTAAAGAATAGTTAGCAGACATATTCACAAAGCCATTGTTGAAGGATACATTTGAGTATTTTAGGAAGAAGCTGGGAGTAATTCCCTTCCCTGGATTTGATTAGAGTTTGTAGAAGTGCATCAATCCTCAGTGACTGATGAATGGTGAACTACTCTACTTCAGGAGTAGTACCTGTGCTTATTTTTTTTTGGAACCCTTTTCCATTAATGTCAAAGGGGAAGTATATAGTCATGAAAAACAAAATAGTTGATCTATTCTAAGGAGGAGTATGTACTAAGGGGGAGTATATAGTAAGAAGATGTAGTAGCAAATATTCAGAGCATTCATCAGTAGATGGGAAATCATTTATGGGGGAGTATGTTGTTAAGGAGATGGAGAGATTGTTGTACTTTTGGACTGGTGGTGTTTTTCATTTCATATGTTGCCATCAATGCCAAAGGGACAGATTGTTGGAGATTTTCCAACAAGCCAGTGTTGATTGTATGTTTGTCATTGATGACAACATATGGTAAGAAGTGTGAGTTGTAGTCTTAGTCTTATGCAGAGATCCTTGAGCATATATTGGAAGGATATGTTATCAGCATGATATCATAGACACAAAGGTTGATTCTGAGTGCAGACAGTTGTGCGGTTGTTTGTAACAGCAGTGTTCCTGACAATGTTGCAAGCTAAGTTTTGTATGTAATTCATGGTATGGTTACTATGGAGCCTTACATGTTTATTTTTATGTTGTAGGCATAAAAATGAAGCTATGTTCATAGACGCAAAGTTAGTTGTGCAGTTGAAGTTGAGTTATGATGTTTCTATTTTGCCAATTACAATTTCAGGAGATTATTTGTTAAGAGTCAATAGTATTTATATTGTTTCTGTAGTTGCACCTATCATTATGGTATGCATGTTTGGTTTCATGTTTGGTTATGAGCTAAGTTTGTTTGGTTAAGGGTGCATAACATATTTCAGTTTGAGAGTTAAGTTTCAGTTAATCTAGTGGAGCTAATAGTGTGAAGCGACATGTCTACTCATATTGGGTTGCACGGTCCTATTTGTGTTGTGTGCTTAGTATAGCCATTGGATTTGTTGTTGGAGAGCTGTATTGTTTCACTAATATGATTTCAAGAAGGTCCTAATAGGCCAACTTGATTATATCTTTTGGAGAAGGCTACTTATAGCATGTTCGTTGTGATTGTTGTGTGTGGATTATGTAAGCATAGTAAGAAAGTGTGAAAGTATTGGGCCAGTAAAGCTATATCAATCATCATTTGAAGATCTATGTGAAGAAGCAGAGAGTATATGTTATTCATTGGAACTAATCAAGATTGTAGGTCTAATTCACAGTTCACCAAGATCTAGATATAGTGTGTATCTGTTGTGCAAAAGGTTGCAGCCTTCACCATTTGAGCAATGTGCTCCCGGACAGTGTGTCCTCACCTTTAATAGGGTTATTTATAAAAGACTCCTAACAGGGTCTGACCTTTGACCAGGTCACTGTACTTCATGTATTGTAAATATCAACTCCTAACAGGTTTGTAAGATCTTCTAACAATGATCATTATACTCTAGTGCAGTTTTTAATGGGTGTTAATTCCCACTGGGTTTTTACCTATTTTGGGTTTCCATGTAACCAAAATTATGGTGTTGTGTTAAGTGTTATCTTGTTGTCTATATGCTTAATGTTCTTCTATACTAATTTGGATAAAGAATTGAATCTTGTAGATAACTGATTCAACCCCCCCACCCTCTCAGTTATCTCTTGGGACTATTCCTAACAAAAGGTTGTTACACCTTAATCCCAACATAATGGGTTATGACTATATAGGGTTATTGGGGTTAATAATTTGGTGCATGAAGATTGTAGCATGTTTAAAGTAATATGGGTAGAGGTTGAATATATTACTTTAAATGGAATCTTATTGGGGTATGAAATTTTTCCAAGAGAGATCAAGATGGTCAAAACTGTTGAACATGTAATTTTTTGTTAATGTTGTTTCTAGGGATTTAAACTAAAAGATTTTAACAAAACACAGTTTTATTTAGTTGAAAACTTCAACGGGTTTAAAAAAAGGACATCGCATTTGATGAATGGTTTTTGTATGGATTTTAACTAAAATATTATTGAGAAAATTTTGAGAAGTCTCAAGATAAAATTTTAGGTCTTAACATAATAGTGGCACAACAGAGGATGGGAACTTCATATCTCTTGTTTCCTTATACTTAATTGTACTCGGAAGGGAATCTGAAATGTTGTCCAATACAAAGTTAGGTTAGTGAACAAAATAAAAAAATTATATTAATAATGTCCACATACTATCAAAATAGCTCAATGGAGTTGTACCCTATCAATTAAAATACAGGTTGAAAGCATAAACTCAATCCAATGTGATAAGGGGTTTCAAGTCCAACTCATTTAAAGAGAAATCTAAAAATCATCGAATTATTACTCTAGAGTAGAGGGGGAAATAAGAGAAACAAAATCATGATAACTTAGATGTATGACTTCACTCGTAGTCACTATAGCATTCTAGTCATCTGCAACAGGGCCCTCAATACTAAAATTAATGTTCAAATAAGAACTTGGACCGATACACTTCTCAAATACCTCTTATTAATACATCTTAATTATTTCCTTTCCCTACAACTTCTTCAGACATGTATCATGCCCAATGTTTTTTTTCCTCACAAATAAAACTCATCATTCCATGGCTTTGAGCATGCAATAACAGAGGATGTCATCCAACAATATACAAGAAAGACCAACAACTTAAAAATTTGAGCCATTTAAAATGACTTTCTCCTATCCCTGCAACATAAAATAATTGTTATCCATAGTTTGCAAAATGTCAGAATCAAATGAGTACTCGAAAATAATTAACATCCATAATTTATAGAATGGCAGAATCAAATGGGTACTCATAAACTCTAAAGAAAAGTAGTGAATTTTAATATAAACTATTTTTTCATAGAAAATACAAGCCAAAAAAAGATTGAAGACTCTATTGTATTTTTATTGGGATTGGAATAAACTACGATAAAAAATATATGAACGTGACTATTGATTTGGATTTTATGTTGAATGAAAGAATTTGAGTTTGCTACTTTGCAATGGTAGTTTTAAAAAAATTGGCTGGTGGTAGTCCTATGTGGTTTACTTGGAAGAGCACAAAAAATATTGCTTAGAGCTTGAAATGATTAGTAATTATCATCATGAACTAGTTGGAATGATATTGGGAAGGTAATAATGGCCTTGGATTTAGTTTCTACTTTTGGTTAGAGTCTCATGTTTTTTCATCTTTTTGTGTTTAGGATTTAAAATTATTATTTTTTGTTTTAAGTTTTTGTGTTCTTTTTTCATAAAAAAATGTCTCTTACTTTGGAGGATTAAATAATTGAAGATATTTTGGGGGGTTTAATTCAAGTGTAGAAATAACAGTGTATCCAATATTTTAGTATTGTGTGTCAATAGTAGCTGATTTAAGAAATGTAGTTCTTATAGTTTGCAACCCTATCACTCATAACTCTATTCTGATGTATAGTAATGTTTGACACCTCCATTTGGATACTATAATATCTATTATTGGCATTTCCTATTCTTCCAGATCACTGTTCTAAGCGTCATTTGATTATTACTATGTCTTTCATGACTGCTACATTACCTCATGCAAGATTTACTTGATTGATCTTAATGCACTTGACTACTTTACTATTGTATTCTTTATTCATTCATGTCTATGAATCTCTGCATTTTGAGGACAATAAGATATCTCTGATCAAGTTAGAGTTTGCCCTTTTCTTCATTCTTAAAACTATGCTTTTCATATAGCCCCTTCATATTGTCCCTTCATAAAAAAAATATTTGATCATTGGTGCTCTTATCCCTTATGTCACTACTCTTTGACATTGACCTTTTTGTTTTCACAAACTGAAAGTCACTATTTCATCTTCATCCTCATTTTTTTACTATTATTACTGCTCATTAAAACCACTTTTTCATTACTGCCCAGGACTGTCACTATACATTATTGATCTCGTTCTCTATTTACATCTCCATGAAAATCAATGATGTTATTTTCTTCACCTTAATTGCTCTTTCTTTCACTGTTATCATAAATTATTTATTTCTTAGTGCAACTTTTCTCTGTTGTAACATCTGTGAAATTGTTGATCATTAATTTTCATCATTTTGTTGTTGCTCTTTACATTTTAATTTAGTTATATTCATTATTTTTCATAGTATGCTAATTACTATCAATAATAATAGCACAAACCATTCTACGCATAGCTCTTTCAATCTTGGTTTTAAGCTTTTTAACATGTTGTCACCCAAATTACTACTGAGTTTGGATCTGAGAATAAATAATTGTAACATTTGTCAATGGAAACTTAGTTATAACTTCTAAATATTGAAATGTTTCTAGAATGAGTCGTATAAATTTTATTTGTATTGATGATTTATAAAGATTACTAATTTATTATGTTTTTAAACTTTTTAATTCTTCTCTAAATTTTAAATTCTACTAACATTTTGACATGAAGGTGCAACCTTATTTTTTAATCTTTCATTATATATTAATTAGCTTATAATACTATAAACATTAAAAATTTATATTTGATAAAATATATACTTGAAAAATGTACATTAAATTTTTAATACATAGCAACTAACACCAAGTACTTATTATTAGTTGTAGGAGAGAATTTTAGAGTCATCGAGAGCTACTCATTCCTAGCAGTAAAATCCAAAATAGCACATGAATAGTATTACACGTAATGGCCTTGAAAATGTTGTCGTAGAATACTTTTTAGATGCCAATATCAGTGTAAATGAAAAATTGAAAAGTGTCTCATCAAAACCTCAACCTAACATTTCAAATTGTGAGCAAACACAGTTCTTGCCAATAACTCCTAGAAGTCTCTCCTATGATTTCCATTGATTTCTAAGCAATATTTTCATACAAACGTGAAGCTGAAAAAAGAATGAAAAAGACAATCTTGATAAGCCAACTCAAGAAAACTCTATTCTCATTATCATGTTTATATAAATTTATGTGTCAAGTATAAATATTGGATTAAGAGACTTTCATACCAATACCATCTATAAAAAGGTTTAGACTATTTTGTAATACATGCATATATTTTTCAGAGATTCCAATTTATGTTATAATGTCTCCTTGACTTAACAAATTTTGGGTTAGTCTATACCATCGGTGTGACAAATAGTTCCACATACTCTTATTTTAAGATTTTTTATAAGGAAACAATTTAACTCATGGAAAAAATACTTTTTATTTGAGATGGCTTATGAGAAAGTCTTTGTTACATATGGTAGTGATGAAAGCATTGAAGTTATATAGAAAGAACATGATGGTGTGCCACATATCAAAGAAAAAGCCATAAAACAAAAAAAAAATAGATGGGTCGATGTGTGTATTAATGAAGTGTATACTAATTATATGAAATAAGAGATTGCAAGGACTTTATTTCTGTTTTAAAAAGTAAATAGTTAAGAGAGTATGTATGGCGGGTTATCATTTGGTTTTATTTTTAGAAATGTCACTTCCTTTTAAGTATATAAACAAACTAAATTGAGAGATTAACTCCAAAATCCCATTTGGTTACTTAAGTGCATTTTTTTTATTAATTTTAGTGGAGCAACCATTGTTTAAAAATTGAAAATAAACTTTAAAAAATAAGTGGGGCTAAAATAAGCAGCATACAGAAAAATCACACATGCCTCTACAAATAAATTTTCTCCTTTTTTATTTTCTTCTTATGTTTTCACCAAATATTATCTACAAAATTTATTATTAGTTGTTCCATTTAAGCATACTTTTATTAATATTTATGATGGATAATAAAAAATAAGCAACAAAATTTGATATCACTAGCTCTACAAATTGCTGCTAAAAATTTTGAGTACTAGTTGCTAAAATAAGCTAACAAACAGGATGGGAACCTGCCCTAATTCTATTTTCTAAAGTTCATATCTCATGGTTCAATCTCAAAGATGTTATGTTTGTTAATTTCATTATTAGTAAAATGACAAGAATTGTATTGTGATAAAATGGTTTTTTATCACTCAAACCTCCAAAGTTAAATATGGAATTGATATTTTTTTCATTTTATTTGTTTGAAAAGGTTAAAATTTAATAAATTTAATAAGTTTGTATGAAAAAAATAATTTTTAAAAAATGGTGTATTTTATAGAAAAATATAATATTTTATTTAAGAAACATGAAAAAAAATCAATATTTTTTTATTACATAAATTCAACTATTTCTAATATAATAATGTACTTTTCACATCATCTTGTTAAGTATATATACATATGAAACACTTTAGAAGAAATAATAATAGATTAAAAAAATATGTCTTTCATAAAAAGAATGTGGTATATTCATTTGAGAGTACTCTTTTAAATTATTTCATGAAAAAATTCTCTCTACATTTCTAACATAAGTTTAACTATTTTCAGTATAATAATATTTTTTTCTCTAATGGTTCCCCTAAGGGATTTTTCTTCATGGGAAAAGGGTTAATACAGGGGGACCCCCTATCCCCATATTTGTTCATTATTGTTGTTTAAGTGTTGGGCCACAATATCTAATTGAATAAGGGCATGAATAAGTTTAAAGGTATAAAGGTTGCTTCCCACCTTCAAACCTTCTCCCACCAACCCTTTGTTGATGATACTTGTTAGATAACTAACAGGGGGGGTGAATCAATTAAATCAGTTATCCTATAGTCACAATCTCCCAGATGTACTTAATTAAACTTTTTTCAACAAAATCAAACAACTCGGTAAGATAATATTAACTATCTTTCTATTCATTTATTGAATACCAATAATTTCTAAAATTGTCTTTACCGATTAATCCAGATATGAAATATGTAAAGTATGATAGCAAAACAATCATAACAAATAACACATAACACAAATATTTAACGTGGAAACCATGCTAAGGGAAAAACCACCTGGGACCGATAACCCAAAATATTTCACTCTTCTGAAGTGAGCTCGGTTAGGAGCCAGCCCTATTAAAGGTTACAATGCACACTATTAGGTGTGACCTAGTTAGATCACTAACAGTTCTCCTTCGACCAACATTCACTGTGGGGTCAACAAGAAAACAATTAACATTCCTTGAATGTCATATTGAAATACAATCAAGATGGTTAAGTCCACTCAGTTAAGAGATTTAGTTGTAACAATGGTTAAACTAATAAAGTAGTGATCTGATTCAAATACAACTCAATTTGCAAGTATTCAGATCTATGCTAAGCTCATAAAAAATTTTCTGATCAATAATCAATTCACTCCATCATATCCTCCAACTTACTTCACTTGGTGTATATATATCTCTGACACTTGGTTATGCCTGCAGTTCAACTCAGTTATGTCTGTAACCAATTTGATCAAGTATGCATGAAAAATGTCTTCACGCAAATTCTCATGCAGTCTCTATTCATCTAGCATAATTCAACAATGAATCATGTGTCTCTTAAATAGACGTGTAAACCATTTTCATATCAGCCATTAGATTTTGTCTCTTAATCTCCATCATTCATTTTGTTGCTTCAAGCTTCCTTGGCAGATGTGTCAATGACATGTTTCAATTTCTTCCCTTCGTTCATCTCTTATTTTTGTTAGTTGTCGATCTTATAACAAACTTCTGTTGGATATTGCTAATGCATGGGAGGTGATTGAGACATTTAATATGTTTAATCACTACGTTACTGAATGGGCACTCATACTGTTGTCATTTGTGTTTTGTCATTGATGTCAACATATGTTTCTATGAAGGAACCAGACTGGTAATCATAGTGTACAGATACTATACGGATGTTTCAGATGCTGCGAAGTTAGATAAGAGTTCAGGTGGATGTTGTGATCTTATATCTAAGATCTCATCATTAGATGTTTCATATTGAGAGAGATATAGATGTTTTAATGAAGACTGGTCACTGGACTGTGACAGTAAGAATTGACAGAGTTAGTCTCTGAGTTTTTGGTATATCTTTCAGAGGATTTGGATTCAAGGTATGCGAGCTTGAAGGATGATAGACAGGGTACTGGAGAATGTTCATTAGTCAGCGCAAGGTACAGAATGATTGGTGACATCATCTATGGTGTGTGTTTTGGCGATGGCTTACTGTGAAGCCAACTCAGGAAATGAAGCGTGTGTTTTGTTTGGCAAACAAAAATTAAGGATGTTGGTCCTTAATTGTTGTAATGTAATCATTGTAGACTTGTCCTAGATACCGTGTGTATCTTAGCAAGGGTTTATGTAATTGTTTGTAATTAGGAAAGCCTCATGGGCCGACCTAATCATGGTAAATTGTAATAAGGTATATATGTAGAGTCTTTTCTTTGGAAAAGACATGGAAGGAATAGATGTGATATAAAGAAGTTGCAAAAGTTGTGAGCTTGTGTCTGATGTATGTAGAGAAAAGGTTTACTGGTGGACTTCATTGGAACTGATCAAGAAAAGATAGTTGCTGGCAAACAGTTCAAAAGATTGTGTATTTCTTTATATACACCTGTTGCGAACTAGTGAGTTTTGAAGGTGGATTTAACCTTCTTTGGGTAGTGAGCCTTGGGTAGTGAGCCCTCTCTTTTGTTCTTGACTCCTAACAGGGTATGTCCTCTAACAAGGACTATGTACTTTAATGTTTCAATAAGCTCCTAACAGGGCTATATCTTCTAACAAGGATAACTATGCTAGTATCATTTTCTAGGTTCAATTGTGTAGAATTTTTTCCATCAACGTTTCAGATCATACTACATGATCCATCATCAGGATGCTAGAGATAAAAGAACATGATATGATAAGTTGCAGATCTAACAAACACTTAAAAAGAAGAGGGGGGAGAGAGGAAGAAGGGAGAGAGAAAATAGGTGCACAGAGATCCACAGTGACAAGACCTACACCAGATATAACTTAAAAATTAGAAATTGAAAAGCAGGGGAAAGTCCCCCCAATAAAATATAAATCAAAGAAAAAGAAATAGAGCAAAGAAAAATAAGAAAGAGAAGAATAAATATGATATATAAGTATATATATATATATATATATAAACATGAGTGTAAAAAGTGCAAGAAAAATGCTAAAGTAGGCAACTATGTAGCTATGCATACATGCACAATATGTATATAACTGTGTGTATACATATATATTATGTATGTATATATAAGCAATAGTGTATATATAAATACAAGTACATATACATACAAGCACACAAAATATACATGCCTGTGTAGTATATATATATGTACATGTATGTATGTAAATGTTATGTATGTATATATACACTAATATATATATTAATAATTATGTAAAAAAAATTATAAAACTATATATATATATACATATGTGTGTGTGTGTGTGTGTGTGTGTGAATGTATATAGGGAGAGACAGGACCAGGGGAGAGAAATATACAAGCACTTAAAATGGACACGAGCAAACAAGAAATTCACAACACAAAACCTCAAGATAAAGATGAATCTCGAGGGAAAATAAAATCATGGGGGCAGGCCAATGAATACTTAGAGGCAAAAAATAATAGAAATACAATAGGGGCAAAAAAGAGTGTAAACAAATAAAGAAAGAAAGAGTGAATACAATAGATAATAAACAAACTAAGCATAAGTAAAAAAAAATGGCAACTAAAGAATGTGTGTGTGCCCCGATGAGAAAGAGAGACAAAGTGAGAAAATGTGTGAAAGCATGAGAACAAAAAGGAAGAGGAAACAAGGAGCACCACCTGATGGGAAGAGGTTTGGGCCGAGGTCGGGAGGGGGGGGCAAAGAGTGGACACGGAAGATACTAAGCTGGGAGGAAGAAGGGGGGAGGAGGGAGGGGGAAGAGATGAAGGGGTGCAGGGGAAGGCAACAGAATGGAAGATAGACCAAACTAGGAAGACGGGTTGAGATGAGGGAGGTTTCTAAGGGAAGATAATAGAGGTTTCCAAGAAGTGCTTAAGCTCCAACCATCATCTCTATTGAGGTTAGAGGGGTGGTTGTTGATTTCAATGGCTTCCTTGAGCTTCCTTTTGAAGAATTTTTCCTCCTTAAACACAATTTGAGTATCCTTCAGGTAAATGTGGTGTTTAGTGGAAGAAGATTGCTTGGCTAACGTAGATTTGAGAACATGTTCATGCTTGATATCGGAAGCATGCTCTTTAATTTTGGTGTTAAAGGAATGACTGGTTTCGCCTATGTAAGGGGTACCATACGAACACCAGATCTTATAGACCCCCGACTCTGAGAAAACATCTCTGGTGTCTTTTATCAGGGGAACACAATTCCTTAAGGTGTACAAGGGCTTGAAGGAGACCCTAACACCTTTTTTTCCCAAGATCTTTGAGATCTTGTGGGAGATACCAGCTACATAGGGGATAGAAATAAACGGCGAAGTCCCAGGGGTGGAGGGAGAGGATAGGTGGGGGAAAGAAAAAAGGATTGGGCTGAGTGGAAAGCTCTAGATATTTTTCTACTTGAATAACCATTCCACTTTAAAACTTGACGAAGGTGCTTGAGCTCCTGGTCTAAATTCCCATCGTCATAAATCTGATAGGATCTTAAGGCAAGGGTTTTTAGGATGCCAACTGTTTGGCTGGGGTGGTGGTGAGAGGAAGCATGGAGATAAAGGTCAGTGTGGGTGGCTTTACAAAAAACCCAGCAACCTAGTTGGTCATCTAGTTATTTAATGATTAGGACATCAAGGAACGACAGGTTATTGTTGGATTCAATCTCCTTGGTGAAAGAAATGCAAGGGGCAAGATTATTGAGGTGAGTGTGAAACTCTTCAAACCTATCATGACCATGAGGCTAGCATACATTGGTGTCATCTATGCATCGCTTCCACCATTTAGGCTCATGGTTATGATAGGTTGGAAGAGTTTCATGCTCACCTCAATAATATAGCCCCTTGCATTTCTTTCACCAAGGAGATTGAATCCAACAATAACCTGTCATTCCTTGATGTCCTAATCATTAAAAAACTAGACGGCCAACTAGGTCATCAATTTTTTCGTAAATCCACCCACACTGACATTTATCTCCATGTTTCCTCTCACCACCACCCCAACCAAAAAGTTGGCATCCTAAAAACCCTTGCCTTAAGAGCCTATCAGATTTATGACGATGAGAATTTAGACCAGGAGCTCAAGCACCTTTGTCAAGTTTTCAAGTGGAATGGTTATTTAGATAGACAAATCTCCAGAGCTTTCCACTCAGCCCAATCCTTTTTTCTTTCCCCTTCCTATCCTTTTCTCTCCACCCCCTGGGACTTCACCATTATTTCTATCCCCTATGCAGCTGGTATCTCCCACAAGA